>JAQIUQ010003128.1:0-36529 GCA_030378365.1 Hybognathus amarus
GAGGCGGTTGTAATAGCGAATACAACCCCTTCAGGCTAACAACTGCCTCGCATACATTATCCCATACATATGTCGCCATCAGCTGGCACATAAGCATTATTAGGCTACAACTTGTGAAATATTGATCATTTGTTGGTAGAAGGTGATCCGTTTTGTGTAACAAAACTTTGTTCGCAAAAGTTTGTTTGAATGTTGTTCGATTCAGTGCGAAAATTAATGGAAACACCTTAAAATGTCTAAAATCAATTCGATATACCAATTTGATCGCAAAACAGCATGTGACGTCATTACGTACAGGTTTTTATTCGCTTTAAAGCCGTTTGATGGAAACACACTTTCACCAGCTTTATTCGCATGTAGTTTTTTAACTCGAACTTCAGATAATTCGATTGAAAAGTGGATGGAAACATGGCTTATGACTCGATCAGTAGTCAGTCAATTTGGCCGATGTCATGAACTGATTCAAATTTGATGCCGCAAAACCGTAAAATGCTGCTGATACGCATGTATAGACGCTTTCATCAGACGCATTGCCATGGTGATGAGCTGGCCCAAAGTTAACTTCCGTTCTGTTTGTTTATACTGTTTAATGGATAATATGGCATTGACTGCAAATGCAGTGAAAGTTAAGGTGATGAGCAGGTTGTTGAGCTGTGGGATGCAACCTGACCTTGGGAGCAAACGCAATTTTTACAAATAAAAATGTTAAGGTTTCCTAACAAAGTGGGAGACGGCGGTATTAAAATAGCTAGGTTTATCCGAGTATCCGGTACAGTGTTTCCCATACATTTATTAGTGGCAGCCCACCACATTATCAGCGCTGACCGCCACATATTGATTTCCGTGTTTTTTTACAATTTAAGATGGGAAAAGTTGTATTTGACTGCAGAGTTGCGTGCAGCGCATATTCACACGCTCTCCTCTCACTCTCTCTCTCTCGCAAACACATTGACAGCAGAGCAGTCCGTGTATTGAATGGTTAGTATCATAAACAACGCTGCACAGATCCATCCAACATGCTGTCAATGTGGAGACCCACCGTAAAAAAAGGTTAGCAAGCATGTAAGAAGCCTAGCTAATAAGGAGAGCAATGTTCACCTTATAAAACCCCGTCGCCGCGCTCGCCACAGTTTTTTAACTCTGCGTTAAATCAGACACGTCGGTAGAAAAACATTCTTGTCTCCAATTTTTGTTCAACGGGTCTGGTAGTGTCACATTTCAGTTTGGCTAGGTAACATTTATTTTCTTTGACTGGCAAGAAATACCAGCTACTATGGTTATTTACTTGTTATGGATTGTCTGCGCAAGTTTGCTCGGAAGTTTAGTTTGGGCCAGATTTTTGCACATGCACAGTACCGTTTGTTTATGTTGTCACTGCTGAAAGCGTCTGATGAGGCTTTTGTGAATCTTTTGTTTCTAAAGGCTAATTTATACTCCTGCGTCGAGGGTACACCGTAATGTACGGCGTAGGCTACGCACGTAGGCGACGCCGTTGTGAGCATTTATACTTCGGCTTTCAGATCTTGCTGCTCTGCAGTGCTGCTCCGAAACGCTAGTTGGCGGCGGAGGGTTTTAATGTTCCAATGTGTTTAGATTCCTCACGGCTAGGTTACTACAAGCAATGGCGACTGAAAGAGAGTGGATCATGTTGGAGTTGGAGCTTATTGAGGTGGAAAAACAGTTAATTTTAGTGAAATTACTAAAACTGAAAGGCAGAAATGAGAGAAGACGTCGGAGGAGATGGTAAGTGCGGAAATGCGTGAGATGGTACGTTCAGAAATGCGTAGGAGGAAATGCGATGCTATCGAGCCGGCCAATCACAGATCTTGCGGTCTGCGTCGTCGCGACGTGTCAGTTACTACTTGCTACACCGTACCTACTGCACGCACCTTTCGCAGAGGTATAAATTGGCCTTAACCTGTGATTCGGAGCTTGTAGCATGATATGTAGCATGTAATTAGCTTTGTGACATCATCATAATATATTAGAAATGTCAATGGTTTGCTGGTAAGGGCGATTAACCAAATGAACCAGTGTCTATGTGGTTTTTACCTGACATTTTTGTTGACACATTTGAAGAAAAAAAGAATTGTAGTTAATAGTCTCTTATTGGCCTGATTAACAAAGCTCTTGAAAAAAAAAAAAATAGATAATAAGAATAATTTAATAACAATTGCATAAAATAACATACAGTATTATACAAACACTTATTTTTTATGGTATTACATTATGTGTTAATTACATTTAAAGGGGTGGTTGATTATGATTTCACTCTTCTAACTTTAGTAAGTGTGTAATTTTGCTTTTGAGCATAAACAATTTCTGCAAAGTTATGACGCTCAAAGTTCATACAAAGGCAGAGAAATTGCTTTTTAAGGACTACAACAAACTAAATAAGGACCAGTTAATTAATTGAAGACATAAACATAACTCACTACTAAGCGCCTTGAATAAAACTTTGAAATAAAGGAATTAATAAATGAATCTATAAAAATATATAATATTCACACATATAATCATGCATAAACAGTGCTTTCCTGTACATGGTTTTTAATAGTTTTAGTAATAGTTAGTAATGGTTAGTAAGTGTTATTTTTCAATAATGGAGACAACTATACCATGTTTGAAGAATATGCATGGGCTTGATGATTCGAATTTTGAGTGCAGTGACCATCACTTTCAATTCAATAGATCAGATTTATATTTTAGCAGTTAAAACCTACACTTTTAGTTTTATCTCAACCCATAAATTACATTCATGTTAAAAATTGTTTAAGTGTCTGGTAGCATGAAAAGCAGATCTACATGTAAAATTCAGAGTTTTATAACATTCTCAAATATCAACAAATTATTTCAGTAACTGATATTGTTTATTCATGTTAAAAACCCTGCACTCGCCCACTGTTATGAGCAATTAAAAGTTCAGCATCACCTGCTGCATAAGTTAATTCTGTCTTAAAACTTTAATAAGTTGTGCCCAGAGGGCTGTTGTACTTCAAAAAGAGCAAATTAACCTGATTATTAATTTTTCTTTCTATTTTTGGCCTTTGCTAGTTTAAAGATAAGGATCGTGATGACAGTGGGAAGAGAGGCTAATGGGATCAGCTAACGTCACACACTGTCCGTCAGCCCACATCGCTGATTCGTTATAAACTAAATCCACACACATTATGCATATCTCAAATCTGTTTTTATCTGAAAATTAGAATCTATTAGTTAACACACTTCTGCATTGCCATGAGTATGTAGGAAGATGCCTTTTAACGAAAACAATTTTTAATAACAATAGACACATAGTATATAATTTCAATAATAAGGATATATTAATACATAATAATACAAAATTAAATAAATAAAAAAATAAACGCCTTTGTTATAACCTACCATATGGCAACAAACACACATGCAAACACATTGATATTGTGACTCCATAATAAGCATCCGCAGCTTGTGAATCAATGACAGCCATGAGCGCAGCTTCCAGCATCTCTGCATCATTAAACACGAACGCATAGAGACGCATCATCAGGCACTGTGGGTGGAAAACGCTTACTCCAGCATCTCAACATAAACTCTCCCTCCACACACTCACACACACTCAGCAGCTCCGGGTGACAGAAAGACTAGATGGGGCCCGATTCCTCCCAAAACCGCCTGACCATGACTAGATAAAACCTCCAAAACACTTCAGCACATCAACACGTTTGATATTTGCTGATATCTGGGATGTCTAAAGATGATTACATACATTGCAAGTTAATGGTTTTTCTTCAATTTCAATCATATTCATTTGTCATATTTCAACTGATTATAATTTTAACAAGCAGCTTAAAATGAAGGCTAAAAGTCTTCTTTTAATTTAAATCATTTAAAATTTACTGCACTTGGAGTGACATTCCATCATGGCTCCAGCACTCATTAAAAGTCTTTCACAGAAATATGTTTTCCCCTAGAAAATATAATGGCAGTATGCCTGTCTGTCTGTCTATCTGTCTGTCTGTCTGTCTATCCAGAAATCATAGCAACCCCCAAGAACACTCTGGCAACTTAAAGCTTCAAACTTCAGTTCAAATGTGTTTTTTTTTTCTTTCTTTTTTTTTCAAACTTTCTGGCTAGGTGTTTTCCAGCCAACTTTATAATATATATATATTTTTTTGAAGTGTGTATCTCTTCTAGTATATGTTTATTTTATTTAATTTTTAATGTCAAATGCGGTCAAGCAGAATAAATGCCACAGAATGAAAAATGTAATTGCTACATTTTATCTCTCAACTCGCAATTGCGACTTCCTTATATCTCAGAATTAAGACGTAAAGAGACATTCATAATGTTTCAAAATTGAACTTTCTATTCATCAAAGAATCCTGAAAAAAAGAAAAGAATAATGATTACAGTTTATTCGATGGTCCACTTTAGGCATTCTACAAACTAAGGACCTATTTTAACTACGTCAACAAAACCTTATTCGAGTATTAGTAGACTGTCATAGGGTTAGAGCTTGTAGAATAAGTTGACTTGTGGTTGACATTAATGAGAGCTAGTTGACATGTAGACGTAGTTGCAAAATTCTTATAATTATTTGACCATTGAAATAAAGTGTTTCCAAATGAATCATAGTTTCCACAAAACTATTGAGGAGTTTTCAACATTGATAATAATAAGAACAATTTTTACAAAAAAAATTCCTAATGGGTCATAGGGCATGATTAATTGCAATTTTATTACATTGTTATGTTTTATTAAATAAATGTGTTAAATTGGGTAGAGGCTGCTTACTCCAGAGCCAATGGGAGGAGCTTGACACAATGGTGGAGCTAGATGGTCCAATCACACCCATAACCCTACCATTAGGGTATGCGCGTGACATCACTTACTACGTTTACATGCAGCCAATAAACTGTTAAAAACCGGGATATTAGCAATAAACCGGTGGCGAACGGCCAAGTAAACACCGGCAAAAACCTGAATATGCTCATTTCCCAGATTTTAAAAACCGGGATATTATACCTGGGGTACGCCTTTTCTAACCCAAATTTTTGGTCATGTAAACGCGTATCTGGCATATCCCCATAGTGATTTGTGTTATGTGCATGTTCTATTCGCAAGGAATCTTGGTCTTTTGAGTAGAGAAACTTCTCGGCACATACAAAAATCCGCGCTTGGTATACCGGATGTAAACATGGCGAGTCCAGGCGAAACACAGCACAGCATACTTTTGGAGCGAGGTCAGTAACGTTACCAGTATCAAAACGCAAACAAAGGCGATCGGCTATCTGCCCCGAACATTAACATTATCCACGTGCTGCTGTTGTTGTTGTCTTTGGAGACAGGAAGAAGAATCGGAAATGACGCATATTGCGTCTTAAAGTTATTCCGTACGTCTAGACGCTAACCGTGCGTCGCCGTTTACATCGGGATATTGCAATTCCATGTATACAAGAGAAACTCTCTCTGCTCACGCATGCAAACGGGTTATTCCTAATGCTTCAGAAACCCGAATAGTGACCTTAACCCGACCATAACCTGAAAATTGGCTGCATGTAAACGTAGTCACTGTCAGCCGGAGTGACTGCGGTTACGCCCACTGAGTGACCGAAAGACTACTTTTCAGCGTGAATGCCGCGAAAAACACACAAAGCAAAACTAAAACAGGAGGGAGCTTTGCGATTGACTGATACAACTAGATTTGACAAGAAATCTGAGGTATATTTTTACAGACTGCTGAAAGCTACAGAACAGAGAATCGATTCATAGAAATAACTGGACTCTAGGCATCGAAAGGTGGATTTGTGTCAATACACTGAACTTACGGGTAAAATCGTACCCTATCCACAAGTTTCCGGGGGCGCTCCTGTAAAAAAAAAAAGTAGGTAAAACTTCCGGAACGCGCGGAAGTAGCATTCCAATTGTATTTTGTGTGTTAGTTAGCGAAGAGGCTAGCTGTTTTTCGGAGAATTATTTTACTATTTAAAGACGCAAATCTTTATGAGAGACCTCGTTACAGAGCTCAGGGACAACATGTGCTGTTTGCGGTTGTACGTATAACCGGACTAAACTAATTCAGTGGCTTAAACGTGATTGTTTTGAACATAAGCAGAAAACGAAATCAGAGTGATCCTGCCAACAACTGAAGTTTCCATCACCTCCCAAAAGACGACGAATCTTCCTGTGTACATTAGTTTACTGTGTTCATTAGTGTATATAAACTATCAGCATGTGATTGGATGTTCTCTACTGATGTTACACCTAAAATCAGGATCAATGCCTGAGTTGACAGAATACCAAATGTGCCAGTTAATGTATTCAAGTAGCACATTCATTTATAATTTTGAATAAACTCCAAAGCACAATGACTAAGTGTGTATTTTTTATTTTAATTGTTTGTAAGCTCACACAACTGTCACCATGCCTTGATGAGTATTGATTATTAATAATGTTATTATAATACTCCCAACCAACTACTGCGGTGAGGTAAAGGTACTGCTATTTCACCCTTTTTAATTTCGTTGAGGCTGTGTTCCCACATCGTTAGCTAGTTTGGATCGCGTATAACTTGAATGACTGTCAACTGTTGAATGAACGAGTGTTAAGTATGTCAAGCTGCGCTTTGTTTACTACAAACCGGAAGACGCGCCCACTTTCTGACGCAAGGCCTCATGGGGCGTAGGAAACTTGTGGATACAATGTATTTTTATATATTGTATTGACAACTCAATCAATTAAATATTTACCATAGTGCATAATTGGATGTTTTTAAATAAACACTGAAAACAAATTTATAATATGAATATGACATTGATAAGTGATAACCTGGATTTAGAGATACCTATATAGTATTTAAATAAAGCATTCACAGGCAAATTTGCTTTTTTTAATTCCCGGTGCCAAAATCAGGCACATATAAATGATTATAAACTGGCTGCATATCAATATTCATGGATCACTGGATCGTTGGTAAGATGTAAGGAACACATCGAGTCCAACCTTTGATTTAAACTGATAATTGTTTATTTTACTTGTATTTTTACAGTTTCCCCTATTAAATTCAGTCACACAGCAGGCTCTTTTGCCACTCAATCCACCTGAGGGCAGGTATTGCGGCGGAAATATGACATCAATGCATTCCCTTCTACTCCTAAGCATAACTCCACTACATGAAGCTCCATGCATTACACTCTGCAGTGAGCACCACTTGGATGAACACCTGAATGCACAAAATTGCCTCTTAATCAGGAAATGTAATCAGAGCTTGTGATTTTTGACAAGTTTTTTTTTTTTTTGCAGCGGAGTGTGCAATATGCGTGAGACGGTCAGTGGGCACTAGACTAGACAAGAATGAACCATTTTATATCTCACAGGAAACTCAATTAAATGGTCAATCTTTAAATCTGTCTCGTTTCCGCCTCTCAGTAATTTCCTATCCATGCAAGAAACATTTTGAAACATTCAGTCCATTATCAGGATTGACGGCAGATGCAAAGCGTTCCGCGCGAACGGTTCGCGTTTTAGTCGACGTGCTATTACACTTAATTTGAAGTGCTCTTCTTGTCATAATTATCTCTCGTTCCTCTTCTCAGCACCAAAGAAAATGAAGAGAAGTTTCTCTCCCTGTCAAAAATAGCTCATTACTTTGAATTGTCTCTCTATGCTGGTGTCTTATCAGTCTGAGTGAGAACTGGCTCGGCTCATTCACGTCTGGCAGAAAGATGAAGCATCTCTATCATTGCTCAGCCACAGCCATTTTTTTAATTAACATTTGGACCGTTTTCACAGTTCCCATCATGGCTGGTTATGGTATTGCAGGGTAAGGTGCAGACACACACTGACACACACACACAAACATTCTGCTTTGTTTTATACTCTCTGATTCCCAACACATGGGACAAAAACTACAAAAAACACTTTTTACCTTATGTTTCCAACATTTACACTTTGATATTAAAATAATAATACATTTAATATTAAATGAAAATATCTCTGATATCTTAAAACTGTTACTAGTCTTCTTATTTGGATAACTCAAAAACATTTGTTGATGAATGGGTTAACATTGTGGAAGAATATAATTGGCAAAATAAAATGGGTAGGATAAAATATCAAACAAATGGTGGATAGGCCTTCCCTGCCTCAGGGATTATTATTACGCTGCCCAATTTAGAACTTTAATCTGTTCATGTTCACCAATTTATTCGGCAAGGTTGGAAAGATGTTTTGGAAAGAATGGTCTATTATGAAAGATATACCCATTATGGCCCTTTTAAAAGACAAAAAATAAAAATGAATAGCAATATAACTGAAGAGGTTATGTATGAATCTCTTCTGAACTCCTGGGTTATAATATTGCAAATATGCAATTTTAAAAAAGTGTCTAGAATTTTAAGGTGGTGTTTCATCTGATTCAGACTTTAGACCAGATGCCCGGGATGGAAGATTTAAAGGTTGGGTCTCAAAAGGAGTTACAACCTATTACTCGTTTATGCACAAGGGAGCATTTATGAGTTTTGAATTCTTACATAACAAATATGGTTTAGGTCAAGACCATATCTATATAGACACACAGGTTAGGCATTATTTTGAACAAAACATAAAAATATCATTGGATAAATGCAACTTGAGGTTTCTACAGACTTCTTAAAATTAATTACATCTTCTTCTCTACATAAATTGGTTTCTGGGTTGTAAAGAGCCATTCAGCATGGGAAAAAACAACAACATGGAGGTCATTAAGAGGAGATGGGAAATGGAAGGTAACATACAAATTTCAAATGAAAGCTAGGTGAAGATATGTAGAGTACAATGGAGGACTACTAGTTCGAACACCTGACGTGAGTTTGGTTGGAAGAATATAATCAGGTTGTTTTTTTTTTAATGCACACCTATTCAAAAGAGACACTAGCGATAATGCCGACTCATGCTGGAGGCTCTGTGGTTTTCTCGGGAGCCAATCATTTCCACATTTCCTGGGACTGCCCCAGGTTAAGCCCTTATTGGTCACAAATATGTGAACATTTTAATTTAATCATACATTTGGTAGTAAAATACCTTGCAATTTTGAAAATGTGTATTAGGGCAATGCTGATGTTAATAACTGGAGAAGTAAGAACAAGAGGTTGCTTAAGATACTACTGGCAGCGAGTAAAAAAGCCATAACCAGGAAATGGTTAAAACCTGGACCTTACGACCATCGAAGAGTGGGTCAACATAATCCATGAAATCTAAAGGAAAAGCTTTCATTTACTCTCAGGATTCAAAGAGACATGTTTTACAATGCCCAAACCTCCAGCATACACTAAAGAACACACTTCATTAGCCGTCAAGAGCTAGTCCCTTAGGCAGTCTATGAAGGAGTGATCCACCTCTCAGATTTCATCAAATATATCTTTATTTGTGTTCTGAAGATGAACAGAAGGTCTACAGGGTTGGTACATCATGGGGGTGAGTAATTAATGACTTAATTTTCATTTTTGGGTGAACTAACCCTTTAAAGGTCCACTGAAGTGCCTTTTAATGTACAGCTTCTCCTGAAATCAGAAGCTAAGGTGGGACATATTGAATGCCTCCTCCCCCTTTTCAAGTAGCCAATAGTGTTAAGTTTACCTATCAGACTGCAAGTCGTATTTGACAGCATAATGGAAAGATTTGAGCGTTTGAACAACCGAACACACATCTCCAAACCATATTGCTTCATGTCAACGGGTACTTTGGCCAGGTGTTATTTATAGCATAAGGGCAGGATGCTTTAGATTCTAGAGAGCATTTGATTGGACAAAATATGTGATGAGAAGCCATATGAAGTCCACAGTGGTGTCATAAAAATCCATGATCCATTTTAGCAGAAGTGGGAGACTGTGAAGTTTTGTGAATGCTTGTATCTCCTAAATGTGAATTTGCAACACACCAGCTAATTCATAACCTTAAGCCTAACATATTCATTACTAAAAGCTAAAAAAAAAAATAAAAAAATGCTGATTTCAGGGGGCCTTTAAATAAAGTCCTCTGTATGTACACTTTTATTTTTCCATTTCCTGAGGCCTGTTTTGTGAGTGAGCTACAGTTCACCTCATCTGCCCCAGGAGTCTGCAGGTCTTGACTCTGCATCAAACAATGTATTATATTATACCGAATGCTGGTTCGAGTCAAAAGATCTCGAGTAGTCATGGCACAATGCAGCGCTCCTCTGAGGTCACGGCTTAACATATTCCACTCTGCATATGGGCCAGATTAGGTCAATTTCCATCTGCCTGAAGGGCCCTGCAGAGCAGAGCATTTCGTGAGGTTAGGAAACACTTGAGTTCCCATAACGCGCCCCGTCCCAGTTCCAACCATCACTGCGCTTGACGTTCCCTCACATGAATCTGAATACCATCAGATGAGGCATGCAAAAGCTATAAGGGAGAAAGCTGCATTCCCACACAGCGGGTCAAAACTGGAGATCATTATCTCACACGGCACCGTCCATCACAACAGCTCAAGAAGGACGCCTCAGACATGTCAGGTTTCAAAGAAAAACAAGGTCATGTTCAATGGCATTCACTATTTTGAGACTTCATAACTAGAGTGTAATCTGCTTGAGTAAACAAGAGTGCGCCACAAAAATAAACAGTTATTTTGAGGGGAAATTTAATTTCATCTTCATATTGGTATGAAACTGTCATCTGGAACAAATAAGGAGCAACGAAAACGTTCCGCACCTTGTGGGGTCCTCTTTGTGTCAATTTTGTTTTTCTAATGCTGATTTGAGATTAACTACTACAAGTAGCGTAGCTACTAACTTAACTACATTTTTCAGTAGCTTGGCAGTAGCTGAGTTGCTTTTTAAACAGTGTAGCTTTTCCAGTAGCTAACTACTTTTTGCAGCAAGTAGCAGTGTAGCACGAGCAAAAGCTACATTGCTACATTGTCGAGCCCTGCGCGAAACAGCGCGATGCAAGGATAATCTTCTTCTTAAGATTACAAACTAATTTTTTGCCATTACTGCCACCTGTTGTTTAATCACGCATCTTGCGGCTAACGGTTCAGTGACGCACAGAAGTGGGTTGACACAACTCATATTCTGATTACATAGCAAGACGTGACGGCAAATTTGGAGGATGGAGAAACAACTAACGTTAATTACCCATGGCCTTATTTGTCCAAGTTCAATCAGTATTTTTGAGAAAATGTTCTACATGCAATTTACGTTGGATGTATATTTCGTTCTTGCAATGTTGTAGGCTATTTGTTGCACTTTTGACAAACAGTCAGAGATATTTTAGTGTTGTGTGTAATAAAACAATACTCTTTGAAATCGTAATTGCATTGCCTTGTTTTAAACACTAAATAATTTACTTAAAAGATTCCTCACTTATTCAGTTATGTATAATATACGTTGTTCAAAAAGCAAAAGTAGTTTCAATGTAGCTAGCTACTTTTTGATTGTAACTTGTAGTGTAGCTACTTTTCTAAATGGGTAGCTTGACTGTAGTTAACGAGTAGCTTGTAGCTCGTCAAACTACAGTTTCAGAGTAGCTTCCCCAACACTGCAGATTTGTTCATCCTCACTCGTTATTCTGATTTTTGAAGATTAAACAGAAACATATGAGTCAGTGAACACACATAGAGAAACAAACACATACACAAGGCCACAGGAGCAGGGCATGAGGACAGATGTTGTAAGCACAGTGTTCATCACTCTTTTGACTGCCTCTATAGAGGAACTAAAGCTGGAGAGGGAACGTGGGGAGGGGTGATAAAGTGTGACACACTTGTGCCCGTGAGCCAGGGGATTTTCAACAGTGAGTAATGGAGCTGTGTGCAGTGATAAAACCAGCCTCCAGCCAAATGCTCCCTGAAACCTAAAACATATAGTAGAGCTAAAAATAAACGTACAATACTGTATGAATTAAATAGGCGAGATCCTGTCCAAGTCATATTTCACCCGAAAATCAACACAACGTCACGGTTCAGGGGCCTCATCTTATAACCGTGTACGCATAAAATAAGCCTTGAAAGAGGCGTACGCAACTTCCGACGCCTAAATTGTGATTTATGAAACAAACGACTGGAACATTTTGCGCACCTGCACGCAAACTCTTGACCCATGCGTACAAACGTTTTGGAGACAAAGCAGTTTTGCAACACTGATGGTGATCTGAGGGACTTAAGGCAAATGAAGAAAAAAAAAACATTTAAAAGTTCTGTCGGACATCTGGAAAATGCTAACTTTAGCCTGTTAGCACTAAAAAAACGTGTACATCCCACCCTCCCTGCAAATCTCCGTCTAAAGCCACGCCTCCTGAAAGCATGAACGCACACAGCCAAGAAGACCGGAGACAACATTACTGCAATCTGTCATTCACCGGTGAGAAAACTTTACAGTACAGTGAGTAACTAGCCTAGAAATCTAGACGCACCCTAACGGCGGCAAAAATTATTTTGTAGCAAAGTGTGGTCTAGCAACTCTCCGTTGACTTTCGTTGTGGAAAAACCAAACTCTGGTCTGGCCAATCACATCGTGTATAGAGTTGGTGGGCGGGCTTAACAATGACGGCAGAGTTGTGACGGTTCTGCGCCGTGATTTCCATAGGTGATTTCCCTGCTAGTTAAAAACAAACAAGATGCAGCTGGCGAACAGCGGTCTTTCGATTCGGCTTTGGCCGCGACTCTGGATAACTTGGAGCTAAGAGAACGTCACTTAAGTCATTCACAAAGGAAGACGTGTTCGGAGTTATGGCGACCGGATACGGCAAAAGTTTAATATATCAACTTGCTCCGCTGGAGGGAAAACGCATTGGACTCACTCGTCCACAGCCGTTCGTTGCTCTGTTTGGTTAGCGCTATCCTATGGTGTGCAGAGGGATATTGAAAGACAACCTTGTATCCCGCCCCTCGGATTGAGGTATGCCAATTGAGAGTTCCCAGACCTAACATCTTGATAGGTCTTGCTTGCCAGGCTAGTGAGTAACAGTACTACAATACCAAACGTAAACAAATTCTTAAAAACAGAATTATATGCAGCAAGTTTTTATTTATTTTTTAATTTATTTTTTAGCTAGCAAAATATATCTTGAATGACAGGGTTTCCATGATGAGAGTCTGCTTGGCTCCTGTCGTAGATCATTTGTTAGTGCAAACTTGTTGTCGGTTCAAAAGGAATCTTAGGTTGTTGCTGCTTGCCTGCCATTCTCGCTCTGTCTGCACAGCAGTACGTGAAACATGGTATCACGTGGATGAATATGCATATGCAAATGATATGCAGATGAGGATATGCTTAGTAAAACTTGGCGTTGTAAGCTCCATATATATGTTATTTTGGGAGGAGACGCATGTGCGCACAATCTTTCGCTGACTAGGATTTATGAAGGGAATTTAGCTCAGGTTCTGGCATATGCATGTTTTTTTTAAGTGGCCTACACCATTTTGGCTTTTGGGCACATGTACATTTTTAGTAGGGTATCTACGCACAGTTTTATAAATGACACCCCAGATATGTATTTTCACTTCTGTTGTCTTCCTATCATGTCTTTCAGATTTGGGAGTGACTGAGTCATTCAGCAGCCATAGCAACTGATCAGATGATGAGGTTAAGTCAAGCCTCTTTGTTGATGATTTGGTTTCCCTATACACCACAGTGTTTGCATTATTATTCCTTGTCAGATTGTTGTGCTTGTCTGACAGTTGTTTTTCTCATCTAGAATGTATATCCGTTCTGATTCATTCCATGTTGGATTTCCAGTCATTCACAACCTGCCTGGATTATACAGATTGGACGGTCTGACCGATTTTCCCTGCTCAAGTTCATCTGTCATTTGGAAATTTCTTCATCCTCCAGGCCTTTGTGAATCATTTCTCAGTGGACTAAATAACTATTTGCTGCACTCTTCATTTGGGTTCTGTCTGTTTACGGGTATTTTAAGGACCATTAAGATTTTCTGCATTGTGACATTATTTTCAAAACATTTAAAGTAGCACTATTTATTGATTTTTTTTTTTTACATTTATAATAATTTTCCAAATCCCTTGAGATGGTACATCAACTTACAATAGGTTGAATGACAGGTCTGCCATAACCTGACGTGGACTGTATCACTTTTACTGGCACTCTGTCACTTCAGGAGCGGTAGGAACCCAAACACAAAAAGAACTACAGCTCGCACCAGCTCAGAGACGTGAAAGTATACTGATTACTGAGTTTGGTAGGAGCTATATTCTTGTAAGTAAATAATACATGATTAGACGGACAACATAATCGGTCAGGTTGACAATACTATGTCTGCAGGCTGATAGTCATGTGTTACTTACTTTTCTGGTGAAAGTGTCTTGCAAATTGATTTTTCACATTTTCAAATTCATCTATAGTAGCCTGATATTATAATATTGATGACATGGCTATTATCTACCAACAAATATTGAATTGAATTAGCATATCCATTATGTAAAACAGTAGGCAATAGGCTAACGTTACTATAAAGACGCTGGCTGTAAACGTGAGCTACAGTACACAATCTTTTGACGTTTAAAAAAATAAAGCCCATGACACTATATTCATAAGACATGCTGAAATTTATGCCAATATACTTGGGATGAAGATATTTCATACACAACACTGGCAGTCTGCCCAAGAGTTCGGTGTATCGCTTATCAACATATGCATGTGTGTATTCCCTAGTGTAACCATGACCAGCGCAGTCTCATCCCAATTCGTCATATAACTGACGTTTTGGGACGTCTTTTGACCATTCGTCAATATATGCCTTTTTAGGGCCCCCTTAAACGTCAGTAGATGACGTACTATCGGATCCTAACTCTACCCCAGACCTAAACCTAACCCTAAACCCAACTCGTCACCTAACTGACGTTAAAGGTAAAGCGTCAGTTGTATGACGACCCGGGTATCGTCATCTACTGACGTTTAAGGGGGCCCTGAAAAGGCATATATTAACGAATGGTCAAAAGACATCCTCAAAACGTCAGTTATATGACGAATTGCGATGAGACTGTGTTACCATGACAGATTTTACGACAGTAGTAGAAGACAATACTGTTTCCCAACTGTAGGGGGACCCTGAGAGCAAAATTTCAAAAATAACATAATGCTGCTTTAAGTTCATTTTCCACAAAATTTGCCTTTAAAATACCATAACCACAAAATTATTATGCAAAAATTATTTTGCAAATACCATAACCACAACTTGCATATGTATCAGTTTTTTTTTCTCAATTTGATTCTCATGACTGAAATTCAGTTTTTAAAAATATCTTCCATTATTTCATAAAACATAAACATTTATTTATAGGCCCTTTACTAAAATGGCACACTTGCTATGCACTTGTGGTCCTGCGATGATTCTAAAGGCGACTCACAGGTGTCCTCTTTCTGGCTGCTATGTCCAAGCATTGAGACTTTTCAATGTTTGTGAGATCTGTTTGTCAGTCTGCATTGCCGGTGGAAATTTTTCATTGACTCTTTCTAAAACTTTTCTTGTGTTTTACTGTTTGAGCTACATGAATGCTATGTAAGTGAGTCATTGAATTGTTTACTCAACCAGTTCCATTTAAAGATGCCATGAAAAGGAAGCTATGATCGACTTTTCTTCCTATTGTGACGTATATTAGAGTGAAACGGCTTCTTGAATAAGACAAATTGTAGGATATGATTTGATTTCATCCATGGGGAAGGGATTGGATGGTTGGGCGGGTGTGGTTTGCTATTGGTTAATCTTATGTCAGTGTGAGGGGAAGTTATTTTCTTTAAATATTATGAGGCCAGGGCTCAAGACTACGGCGTCCTATTCGTCTGGGGACGATAGAAAATGTGTTTAGGACGAACAGAAATATTCTCCAGGACGCCTACAGGACGAAAGACATTTTGTATGTGTGTTCACAGGGTTTGAATTTCGCCTCCTAATTATAATGTGGGATATTCCCGCAATCGTTATCCACACAGATTATAAAATGCCAGACGCAATTTCACAAACAGCGTGAGTGTTCAGCGGTGCTGCGTCTTCTCTTCTCTCAAAATGTGTTGTGGAAGGCAAGCATCTGTCACTGCTGCGAGAATACACACTCGCGTTCAGGAGTGTGACCTGACGGAATATTCACTTGCACAATCGGGCCAGCAGTGCATCGTGAATGCATTTGCACGTCTTTTTAAGTCTTACCAGTTTAAACATTCAGGCGATTTTAAACTAATCAGTGCTCGCGCGCTCTCTGGGATGACTATGCGCACATTCATAGAAAATCCGCCTCAAGGACAGCTGGCCAGTAACAAAAGTTATTTTTCACGGATTATATTGCATTTAACACGCAAAACTGTGCCAATTTCGGTCTTCGTGAGTATAATAGTCTAAACATAGCCGGTTTTGTCTTTAATAAGCATAAAACGCATGCCAGCATAATGAACACAGAATCCGTGCCCTAACTCTTAAAGAGACAGCACCCATATGTGTCGGTCATTAATTTTGTCGTCAAAACATAAAAATTTAAGGAATTAAAGTTAAAGGAATCAGGATTGATAGCATATGTAGGCCTATTTAATTTATTCTGGACTAAAATAATATCCAGTGTTATTTTCCATTTGATTACTTTATTCAATTTCTGTCTATGAATATAGTGTTAGACCTTCAAAAACTTTTCTCTATATTTGTCTTTATTTGTATCTTTATTCTATTGTATTTATTTGTGCAACTTTTTTTTCAATTTAATTGAACAATTTAAATCAAGCTTTGTGTTGTGTAAATTCTTAACAACATTTCCCCATTGTAAAAATGCAATGAGCGCAAACATTCAGGCAAGATAAATAATAATTTTGTTTGGAAAAAATTAATGTATTTTTTAAGTCACAGTATTTAAATCTGTATCTGTATTGCATGTACAAACTTTAAAATCATTCATATATTAACTTCTTAAAAGATTTTTTTTTTCTCTGGAATGTAGGTTTGGAAATTTTAGAGAAATTCTAAATTAATTACAGTTGAACTAAACCCATTATATTTTAGTCATCTGAATTGTTTTAGTTAACTAACAGCTATGGATGATAACAGCAGGTACAGAAACAAAATTTTTATTTTGGGACGGTTGACATTCACTTTAGGACGGTTCAAATTGTCATTCAGGACGGTTCCAGGACGGAGGTGAAAAAAGTTAGTCTGGAGCCCTGTATGAGGCACATAAATAATTGAAAAAAAAGGAAATGCACAGATAAATCATTACCGCAAAATAATAAATACTGCAATATTGCATTAAAAAAAAACATTTTGAATTGTCCATTTAGATTTTATTGTAATTTTAAAACACTGATTTATCCAATAAATGAAATACAGGAATGTTGCTCAGAGACACCATGTTTTATATATTGTCATTGCAGCACTTTGGCAAAAAATTTGACTTTTTTATGTTGTTTTATAGAAATATTTACATCGCAAGAGTGTTGTTCAGCATTGCTGTAATTCGGCCACAGGTATTAGCTGTGCTGCTGATATTCAGAACAACAACACTGTTGCCTTTTTGATTAATTATATCACTAAGGCCAAAACCTTAAATATCTTAGAAACCTTATAAAATAAATACATCTTATAATTTAGTTTCTGGAACATCTATGCATTTGGGGAGCATCTAGGCTATGCATACTGTATGTTTGGTCTTGAAACAGTAACAGTGAACAGAAGCACATCAAAAGAGTCACCTTCAGATGAAGGTTTCAAGGTTAATTTCAGGAGAATCATGCCGCAGGTTTGTGTGTTCAGAGGAGAGAGTGCACACACACACACACACTGCTGCTCTCTCTGCATGTGTAAATTGAGAATGTTCTGAGTGTCTGACTGCTTGTAAGAGTGTCTCATATCACACAATCATTTAATAAGATCAACACAAGCCACAGCAACACACACATAATCTATGCAAGGGTTCGAATGCACTGCAAGCATTTCTGTGCCATTAAACTGAATGTGTTATTATTCAAAAGTAAACAGTTTCTAAACTCGGTCAGCAAGAATCTCTTCAAGCTATGAAAGTTTATTTCCCCCATGGAATAAAAATAAAACAGGTAATTGCAACTTTTTATCTCACAATTCTGCTTTTTTCCCCTCTATATCTCAGAATTCTGACTCTGAAAATGCAATTACCTTTTCTTTACTTATTTATATTACTTCATGGTAGAACAAAGCTTCCAAATCAAACTGTTGCTCTACAGAAAACTGACTGTAGAGAGACGACAGTTCACACTAAAGGCAATGACAGCTAATTCAGATTTGAATACTAGTGATGAATTATGTACAATACAAACTATGCTGTCTAATATTATAAGTAGCATGTGTAACGGTATGATAAAACAAGGAAGTGAAGACTATCTCTTTCTGAAGGCAGTCAATAAAGAGCAGAAGCTTGAGTGAAGACGGTTCATGACAGGCTGAGAGTGTAAATGTGTGGCCACAACAGCTTCCTCACTGTCAAAAACACTTTCATTCAACTGTGTCCAATATTTGGGCATACAAATCAAATGCAACAAGGACGTAAAATGCAATGCATGCCCTCCAAACCTCTGCTGTCGTCAGGAAAACAAAATTGTGACGTTGAGCTTGGATCTGTCTGTTACTAAAAATGAAGGCTTTCATATAAACCAAAATATAATCATTTAAAATAATCTTCTTGTTAGAGCTTACTAGGCAATATCACTACTATTTCTCACAATAAATGCTGTTCTTTTTTATATATATATATATATATATATATATATATATATATATATATATATATATATATATATATATATACATACATACCACTCACCGGCCACTTTATTAGGTACACCTGTCCAACTGCTCGTTAACACTTAATTTCTAAGCAGCCAATCACATGGCGGCAACTCAGTGCATTTAGGCATGTAGACATGGTCAAGACAATCTCCTGCAGTTCAAACCGAGCATCAGTATGGGGAAGAAAGGTGATTTGAGTGACTTTGAACGTGGCATGATTGTTGGTGCCAGAAGGGCTGGTCTGAGTATTTCAGAAACTGCTAATCTACTGGGATTTTGACGCACAACCATCTCTAGGGTTTACAGAGAATGGTCCGAAAAGAAAAAACATCCAGTGAGCGGCAGTTCTGTGGCGGAAATGCCTTGTTGATGCCAGAGGTCAGAGGAGAATGGCCAGACTGGTTCGAGCTGATAGAAGGGCAACAGTGACTCAAATAACCACCCGTTACAACCAAGGTGGGCAGAAGAGCATCTCTGAACGCACAGTACGTCGAACTTTGAGGCAGATGGGCTACAGCAGCAGAAGACCACACCGGGTGCCACTCCTTTCAGCTAAGAACAGGAAACTGAGGCTACAATTTGCACAAGCTCATCGAAATTGGACAATAGAAGATTGGAAAAACGTTGCCTGGTCTGATGAGTCTCGATTTCTGCTGCGACATTCGGATGGTAGGGTCAGAATTTGGCGTCTACAACATGAAAGCATGGATCCATCCTGCCTTGTATCAATGGTTCAGGCTGGTGGTGGTGGTGTCATGGTGTGGGGAATATTTTCTTGGCACTCTTTGGGCCCCTTGGTACCAATTGAGCATCGTTGTACGCCACAGCCTACCTGAGTATTGTTGCTGACCATGTCCATCCCTTTATGACCACAATGTACCCAACTTCTGATGGCTACTTTCAGCAGGATAATGCGCCATGTCATAAAGCTGGAATCATCTCAGACTGGTTTCTTGAACATGACAATGAGTTCGCTGTACTCAAATGGCCTCCACAGTCACCAGATCTCAATCCAATAGAGCATCTTTGGGATGTGGTGGAACGGGAGATCGCATCATGGATGTGCAGCCGACGAATCTGCGGCAACTGTGTGATGCCATCATGTCAATATGGACCAAACTCCCTGAGGAATGCTTCCAGCACCTTGTTGAATCTATGCCACGAAGAATTGAGGCAGTTCTGAAGGCAAAAGGGGTCCAACCCGTTACTAGCATGGGGTACCTGAATAAAGTGGCCGGTGAGTGTATATATTAGGGGTGTAACGATTTTCGAGCCGAACCGAAAACCGTCAGTACTGAACTCACCGATTCGAATCGCGATACTGTCATTGCGTACCGAACACGCCCCGCCCCGCCCCCTGCTACCCCGGCCCCGCCCAGCCCGGCTCAATGGACCTCATGTCTTATGTGTACAGTACACAACGAATTCAGTTTTGTAGCCTAACCACCATTAACACCAAATAACAAGCTCCGTGTTTTGTTACTTTCGATAATAAGCAAGGTGTAATCTTTCAGATTCTGTCTATTTGATCACGAAATTCAAACAATAAATGGCGTTTTGGCGCTCTTTGATGTGACGTGACAGATCGCTTACTAGGCTCCTCATTTCAAGCGGCAGCGCGGCGCGCGAGTAAACGCGATCATCTCTTCCTCAGTTACAGAAAAGACACCTGAAGGTATGTTGAAAGATACTAGTATACTTACTGAAAGGCATCATAACTCGTGTAATCGCTCAATCAGTGTTTCAGCAGCGGAAAGACGTCAATAAAACAGCAAAGCTTTAGCTTGTCACTAGCATTATATTTACCTCAGCAGGCAAGTGATTCAGTGTCCACAACTTCCTATAAATGAACCTTTGCACTAAATAAATGCACTATGTTAGCCTGTATATTATATTTTACTTAACCTGTTAATGATATCTTGATTATTTAATTTATGTTTAAAATATCTTTCATGAAAATAACAACTGTGTAAATTATTAGAGTAAAAACACAAGTTAATTTAAAAACTGCCTTATGTTCAGTTTACATGTTTTCATACAATGTGTTGTGTGTTGATTATTATATCTAAAACATAAATGGCATCTGAATTTAGGTTAAAAGTCTAGGCTACAACATTTAATGTTATAGTAATGTGCAGCCTTCAATATAGTTCACAGCATTAGCAGATTTTTTTTTTAATCCTTGTGAAATGTTTAATTGTAACTGAATTAATTTAAAGACAAAGTCCTTTTTTTCATTAAACCACTGTTTAAAAAAAAAGCCATTTTAGCTTTCTAAACCGAACCGAATCTGAACCGAACCGAGACGTCAAAACCGTGGGAAAATCTGAACCGTCAGTTTTGTGTATCGTTACACCCCTAGTATATATATTATATATATATTAGGGATGGGCATTTTTCTAAAATATTGCATTCGAATATTCAGGCTCATAAAAATCGAATATTCGATTATTCGTTTATTTAAATTATGTTTAACGAAAAAGACATTATTTTAAGTTTTTTTTTACGTTTTTGTCACCATTTCTGGACAAGCTTACAATTAGGCAATACACAACAAGCTTACAATAGTAATTAAAGTTTTCTTTTAGTTGAAAACATTAAACAGTAGGCCTATGAGTAAACAAAATATATATATATATATAAAAAGTATTATTAAAAGCATGCTCAAGCAGCGCGAGCGGGAAAAAAACCCCTAATAAAGCAGATTGCGTCAGATATCGTACAGAACGTACACCTATACACACACGAGTCAGCAAATGACTGAATATCGTGTTTATATTGTTTCACGTTTATGTTCAGAAAACAATAATATCTAACGTTACATGCAGGGGCGTCGCCGACGCCAGCACTTTATATGCTCGAGTGAGAAAAGATGCCGCGCTGAGTCTGACAGACGTTTCAGAGAACGGTGTTTCTAACAGCACTTTGCATTTTCTGTTCTTAAACCGGTCTCCCCCAACGAAACTTAAAATAAGTGTGTCTCAAAATCATTTTGCTATTAGATAAGTTAACATCTTTGATCACGCGGGGTCCAGCTGCGCTTACCTGCAGTTGCGATGCAGTGATGGACAGCTGTCTTTCCTCACTCGACTGTTTGGATTTCATGTGATTTCTCATGGTGATGATATCATAACTCAGATTAATTAGTTAATTTGATCAAAAGTCATTCCGTTTAGTAAGATCCTTTTCAAGTAATGTTTATTCCCAACTTCGCGAGGCAGACGACACCATTATGTGATCAAATACAGACAACTTGTTAACACACTCCACAGCGCCATCCAGAGCATTTAATTGTAACTGCGAGTTAGTTCTTTAGGATTTATCATGGACTCACTGCATTTACGGCCAGCAAAGCAACGTATTCAAAATTCGAATAGTATTTTATTTTTCGAATAATAATTACATATCGAATATTTGAAAATTCGAATATTCGTGCACATCCCTAATATATATATATATATATATATATATATATATATATATATATATATATATATGATGTGTAATTATGATTTTTTGCCTGAAAAACAGGGTGACTGAGAAAAAAAAAGGTGGAATGTAATTAGCACACTTTGTAAGCTATTTGACTTGTTTTCCTTTAGTGACCACCTAATGCATCTTCTGCATATTAGTGTGCAGAAGTCAATGTGTTTCCCACGGTCTTAGTGAAGATGTTTATGAAAGTTGTATTTCTTTAAAAAGCTTTTAATTAAATGGCGAAAGGAATGTCACACATTGAGTATCATTCGCTCTGTAATTACCACCAGCCCAAGCGACTACATTCTTCCTTTCAGTAAGAAGCCATGAACTTCCCCTCCACTAACTTCACTAGATGCTTTCCAATTAAAGAGGACATTCTAAACTTTCTGAGTCCAACTCAATAACTCAAGCAAACACCAATGAAGCTTATTCTGTCTGTGTGCCGCCCGCAGACACTAAACAACTCTAACTAAATCAAAGGCAATGCTTCCAACTGCAGCACTAAAATGTTTCACTAAAATGTTATTAGTTACTGTGCTAGTTTAAAGGAGTGGTGAATCTCATGAAAACATGTCCTACTGTATATCTCACCCTGAAAATCAAAAGAATTGAAGTATCACATTTTGCATAACAAAAATAAATGTTATTGTTTTGCATTGTGTCATTATGCTACATTTGTACAGTATAATATACAGTACATTAATCTGTTGATTCTCATTAGGTTTTTGTTCCTATAATTTTTACATTTTAAAGGAGAACTCCGGTGCAAAATGAACCTTTAAGGCCATTGCACACTGAGTCTGAAATTAGCATCCGAAATTTTTCACATTAAAAAAAAAAAAAATAAATAAATAAATAAATCGACCTCACATTATGTCAATCACGCTTGCACACCACCTCCGAAACTTTCGTCCGTCAGTAAAAAAAATTCGGATCGGGTTCGATTTTCTGCGTTTTTCGCATCCACAGCCAGCATTTTGAGAGGTTTTTTGACAATTCAGGGCCGGGGGGAGCTCGTCCTATGGAGCTCGTTCCGCACATCATTGCACATATGCGCAGTGCTTTCAGTTTCAGTTTTCAATTCGATCAAGTGTTTATGTTCTCTTCTCTCGATTGGATTATGAAAGGAATAACCTCCCCTTTCAATCAGATTGAAATTTCGGATCGATTAATGTGTGATTGAGCAGCCAATTCGATAACTAATGTATTATTTGGGTACAATATATAACCTGTAGCCTATACAGCTGTTCTGTCTGCCCAGCGCTTCCACCGGGCCGCGCACGTGTGTGTGTGTCTGTGTGTCCATACTGTACCTTAGACATACTGACAGTCTCTGTTCAGAATCGATTGGTTCACGGAAATTGGTGGTCTTGTTTTTAAAATGTGGCTCCAGAATCGCAAGCAAAGCATCAAACTGTTCCACTGACATTCTGAGGTAAATTTTTAATCGCTCGGGATAAATTCGCAACTCCTTGATAAGGAGGTGCTTCCTATCGGCGCAATTTCAGGATCGGATGGACGTAATATTTTCTCTTTCTTCTCTTTTCAATAAGAGAGGACAACAAAATCATCCTCACTGCTTGACGAATCCATTTTGTATTTTTGCGTTTTTCCCGCAAAGGTTTAATAAATACGCATCGGACTCAGTGTGCAAGGTCTCTGTGCGTGACGAATTTTAGGCTGACGAACACGAAAAACGCATATGAAATCTCATACTCAGTGTGCAATGGCCTTTAGCTCAATGAAACATCGGTACCTAGTAGTTAGATTCAGATGTAAAGAATTTCATCTTCAAAAACTGTTGAGCGCATAACGCTGAGTACTGGGGGCATTGACTTAAGTAAAAAGAAATGGCTGAGTTTATACGATTAACAAGGCTCAAAATAGCCCCACACTAACACAGTAACACAATGAGGGTCTCATACATAGCATAAACCGAAACATTTGAGAAACTTCGTGAGTGTACAGACCGTTTAAGTAAGAAGATACGTTATAAAGACAAGTTCACTTCATGTATAGCAGCGCCTCATCTCTAGAAAACAGTCACGACAAGTCAAACCACGAACCGTCGTGCTGAATGATCTGAACAGACTGAAGTTCAGCGAACTTCTGAACTGTATGAACAGTGTTTGGGATCGCACTATCGAGA
Source organism: Hybognathus amarus (assembly GCA_030378365.1). Lineage (NCBI taxonomy): Eukaryota > Metazoa > Chordata > Actinopteri > Cypriniformes > Leuciscidae > Hybognathus > Hybognathus amarus. The sequence goes on from JAQIUQ010003128.1 coordinate 24,361, forward strand.
ACTATTTTCTAAGATGGCACCTGTCTGTAATACACAAAGTGAACTGTCTTTATAAAGTATCTTCATATTAAACGGTCTGTACACTTACGAAGTTCTCAATGCTTCGTTTTGCATGTATGGACCCTCATTATGCTACTGTGTCAGTGTGGGACTATTTTGAGCCTTGTTAGTGGTATAAACTGAGCGATTTCTTATTACTTTGTAAATGCCCCCAGTACTAGCATTATACGCTGAAACAGTTTTTAGAGATAAAACTCTATTACATTCGAATTATCATGAAAACAAATCTCAGAGAACGATTTGACTAGGTACCAATGTTTTTTGAGACCAAAGGTTCATTTTGCACCGAAGATTCTCCTTTAAATGAAATGCAGTAAATTAAAAAGTAGCAACACATAATATGATGTACTGAATAAATACTTTACAATTTACTTATATATATATTCTAGACTTGAACTTCTCATTATATAGTAATGAGAGTTTTTACATTATGGAAATTAAATGTCACAATGCAAAACAATCTTTGTCTTGAAAATAAGCTTATTCCTTTAAAGGCCCCAATTGAAACACTAATGATTGTGGCGTTTTTCTCTTGCTTTGGCACATTTCCTGTAGAAACAGGAAGTTGGGGCAGAACATATACATATATGAAAGGGTTTTATTCCTTTATATACATGGAAGGGTTTTATAACATTTTGTTTATGTTAAATCTGTAATGACCATCATGAATTTGTCAACATCTTCAGGAGTCCACTAGCAAGTTGAAAATAATAATTGAACTAATAATTGAACCACAACACGTTAACAAGCCCTGAAAGCAACATAGTGTCGACCAGATCTGGCCCACATCTCGGCCGTGTGGAATCCATGTGTACCAGATGTGGGCCAGATCTCGTATGGAACTATGCTGTTGTCTGAGACATTGATAGGGTCTTTTTGGTTATTTTCTTTTAATTTTGCTGTGCAATAAATATTTTTGAAATTCATTTCAGAATTTTTTTTTAAATAAATAACAAAAATTCAAGCAAAAGTTTTAGCTCTTACCTAGCCTGTTGTCCAGGTACTCCAAAATCCAGGGAATATTTGACCACGTGGTAGTTACTTCCACACATAAAGCAGATTATCTCTGGGATTATAATCCACGGCGGCGATGTACTGGGTACCAAACTGGGAAAAAGATGTCCAGATAGCCATCTTTGCTCAGCTCCGTGTTGTAGATGTCCAGTCGATTTTATTCCCAGTGGATTGTGCTGTCGGTCGTCTTCGTAGACGCCCTTGACCACATACAAGATTCCACAGATCATGAAAGCGTTGGAGCGGAGCGTTTGTTCGTAGGCCGTATCCCATGTTCCCTCCACCCGCAGAGTGTACGCGGGTTCAGCTGGCTGATCACAATCCGTAGTTGTTTTGTTCCGTGGCATAAATCACCCAAAGTCCGTTCCGATCCACCGCCAAATCGATATCTGACTTGCCGCCCAACGGTATGGAGACGTATCGTGGAGTCATCGCACTGGGCAATGATGGCCTCGCCACCTCTGATGTCCGAGTGCGCAAGTCGAATCTGACGAATATTCCGCGGTGCGCTCCTTGTTGAAGAACAGCGCGCCGTCGTAGACGACAAATCCCGGTGCCGTCCACCCGATGGGGAAGTTTGTAGGTGGTCGTGGGTCCGGCCTGCAACGAAGTCCTCTTTGCTGGAGTATTCGGTGAGGTGTTACTGTGCCGATACGGCGTCCAGGGCATGTAATAGATCTTATCCGAGGCCTGAAGGGGGTCTTACACCAAGCTCCCGACTGGTGGTCCGATTCAAACAGATGCTCGCTCTGATAGACGCCACGCACAGAGCCCTGGGCACAAGAAACTACAAACAAAACAGAGAGAGAAAGACAAGTGAGCGTGGGTTTGAAAGCATCAAGCCTCTTCACTTCATGACCATTTTCATTTATCTGGATGGATAAGATGAATAAGCATCTCACTGCCGTGTACACAATAGCATGATAAGTTCAGAAATGTGTTGTTAAGTAGACACATTTGGGCTGCTTCAATGATCCATTACATTATATAAAAGGAACCCGATAAACAGATTTATGCCAAGTTATGAGAATGACAATCCTTCACAGTTCTTAAACATAAACGCAGCTCTCACAAACTGCTGATACTCTCTTGTACTTTTACTCTGACAAGATTGCTCATATCACTTTCACTAGACATTGACTAGGTACTCTCACAAGTGTGAGTGTGACACATTACATCTGATGCATATTGTATAATTGTGTCTTTTTCTCACCAATAAGTGTTCATTTAGATAAGATGTTGTTTGACTGACTGACTGACTGACTGATGTTAAAATAACGCTTATGGGTTATAGACTTTCAAGAGAGCAGTATCATATTTGTTGCTTTTTGAATTTGAATTTCTAATATGCTTTTTAGTTAAATTTAGATTCTTCTAATATATCCGCAGGGGTTGATTTTCAGTAAATAATAAAAATCACACTAAAACAGTCTTGTTTTTTATGTCAACTGTCTTTTATGTAGATTGTATTGCTTTGCCCTTTACTTTTTAAATGCTATACTATAAATAAAAAATAAAAAACACCATAACGATACAATAAATGTGTCTTTTTTAAATAAAGAGGGTTTAAATATATTTTAAATCTAACATATGAACTCAATTGTGTAAAATAAACCATTGCAATATATAAAAAAATATTCTATGAGAAGATTATAATTACATATATAACAATTATTTGTTTGTAAACTTTAAGTAAGAAATTCAAGTAATAAATAAAAAGCTGCTTTATGAAGATTTGGAATACAGACTCATTTTGATGATATATTATGTGATATTTCATGTTTTTTTTTGTTTTTTTGTTTGTTTGTTTGTTTGTTTTTTCTGTTATTTTTGAAGCTCGCCACACTTAGTGACTATACACTGTAAAAAATGGTTGTTTCAACTAAAATAAATGTTTGTGCTGCCTTAAAAATTGAAGTGAAGTCAATTCAAATATCCAAGTTGTCACTTAGTACAGATTTCAATTTGACTAAACTTAAAATTTAGAAGGGAACACAATTTTGAAACTATTGTTTTAAATTGTATTAGAGCTGTGTGATCTATGCACACGCCTTCAAGTAAAGAGTTACCCAAAAACGCAAGAGGTCCTCGCTGCAGTCTGTAGCACGAATGGCGTAGCTGGATGGTCCAATGCGTAGTGGATGGATGTGTGTTTTGGTGACGTCATTTACGCATGCGCAGTGCCAATCTCTGGATTACAATTCGCATGCATTGGTCTTAAGTGATAGTGTTAAAGTAGTCTATTTCACCTATCGTCTTTATAACATGCGTTATGGCTTTATTTCACCCAATTCTGTCTTTATAACATGTGATTCAGGCTTTATTTCACCCAATTCTGTCTTTATAACATGCGATTGAGGCTTTATTTCACCTAATTCTGTCTTTATAACATGCGATTGAGGCTTTATTTCACCTAATTCTTTCTTTATATCTCACAATTCTGAGAAATAAAGTCAGTAGGCCTATGCGAAATGTAGACTATATATACTCGCAATTGTAAGGAAAAAGTCGCAATTATTTAAAAAAAAAAGTTTTATTCTGAAAGAGCTTCGCACGTGACCATTTCTATTTAAATGTATTCTTGGAAGATCAATGTGCGATTGTTCACCAACTTTCTACATTAACTATCAATTCTTAATGTTTAAAATTAAGTTTAAAGTCTGTTTAGAGAGAACGGTGTCGTCCCTGAATTTAATAGCATAGCCTATTATCATTTCGACAGAAGTGAATCAATCAAAACTAACTTTAGCTGGAAAATAACGTTATTCACGAACCGCTATAAAGCCAAAACAATCTGTTACATTAAATTATATGTAAAGCTGCTTTGAAACAATCTAAATTGTTAAAAGCGATATATAAATGAAGATGACTTGACTTGACTGGTTAAAGTCAAAGTCACAGCGTCCAATACGTATTGGACCATCCAGCTACGTCATCGTGCTACAGGCTGCAGCGAGGGGTGTCTTCGAAAACACCACCGTAATAGGCATGTGCAAGGACGTCGAACGGTTTCACAAATTTGCGGTTTTGTAGTTTACACGACGACATTAATGGTATTGTTTTCAAAAAAGTACACTTTAAAAAACAGTTTTCAAAAGTTAGAATGTTCAGGCCCCCTAAACGGCCAAAATGCATAAGACTTTATTCCGTTTTTAGTTAAAAACAGTGTTTTGTAAATGGCCCCTTGCTCCTGGAGGTCCACTATCCCAGAGAGTTTAGCTTTTAGATCTAATTAAACACACCTGAAGCAGCTAATCAAGGTCTTCAGGGTTACTAGAATCTTCCAGACAGGTGTGCTAGAGCAGGCTGGCTCTAAACTCTCTCCCTCAAGCAGCAGCATCGTGCACATGCAGAAAGATTTCATTTAAACTTGAAGTTGACATTTTAAATTTTGATAAATAAGAGCGAGCTCATTAATGACAGCTGGTCAAAGGGGCCAGAGCCACCGAGACATAATAATGAGCTTATTCTTATTACAATCTGAACGGATTCCATCCCGATGCTAAGATATTGTCAATTTGTGTCATCTTGATTTATTGCGTCTCGCGCACAAAACTAATAATAAGAGTATTTTCCTCCATTTGGGTCCGCTCTAACCAGCCATGCAGCATCAGGACAGAAATATTGTGTTTCTTTCCAGGGCTTTAGCCCCGGAGAAATTGATTAAACCCAAGGCCTGACTGCGGCAATCCATACACTTAACCAGATTAGGTTAGAAATATATAAACTCATTCCAATTAATTTCCTGCGAGGGGTCAAATCTGTTGATACCAAAGACAGTGTAATCTACAGAGACAGCGGTAACTGAGCAGCAGGTTCAGGCCGCGTGCGTCTGTGATTGCATTACTAAATCTATGATATTTATGATAGCAGAAAAGCTCAGAATGCTCAATAAATTAAAGCTAAACTGCGCTCTGCCTACAGATGGAAGCTCACGGCATGTGTGGGAGTTTCTATGACTATGGGCACTTTCATGTCCCAGGGGTTGATTTTTATGAAAACAATAAAAATGACTTGTTAAATGTTTTACCTTTAGTTTTCATTGTTTTACTTCAAATGCCTTTCATGCAGATTTTATTGCTTCACCTTTAGTTTCAAGGCTAAACTATGAAATTTCATCAAAAAATAATATATGTGCGAGTAAAAAAAGACATAGTAAAATAAACCGGTTCAGCATTTATAGCATGAAGATAATTCATATTTTATTATAATTATAAACATAACTGATTCCCTTTTTAAAGTGTATATAAAGCTACTTTTATACTACATTATGAAAGAAGAGTCAAAATGTTTTTAAAATATATACGATTTAAACAAAACGGAGAACCAGTGTATTTATTGAATAAAAGATTTGTGAAGATAATTAATAATTTCTTGTAATTAATATTTATTCCCTGAAATATCTAAAGTTGCTTCTTACTAGTTTTACCAAAATATCCAAAAAGAGTGAACAATTAAATGATGAAAAAATATATAATATATAAACTTAACATAGTGAAAAAAAATGCAATATTTATCGTGTAGATATTATTTGTGTGAAGATAATTAAAAATGTATTGCAATTATTATAATATTTTTTTAATAAATATTTATCTAAATTTAGCCTACATCTTACATGTTTTATCAAATTATGCAAAAAGAGTGAAAATATATTTGAAATAGTATATAACGTATAATATAAACAGTCAAATAAAAACATTTTGATACACTTTACAATAAGCTTCATTAATTAAACATTAGTTGATGTATTAACTAACATAAACTAATGTTGATCAATACATTTGTTACTGTATTCAGTTCATCTTTGTTAATGTTATTAAATAAAAATACAGCTGTTCATTGTTGTGTTTATGTTAGTTTACAGTGCATTAAGTAATGTTAACAAATACAACCTTTGATTTTAATACTGTATTAGTAAATGTTGGAATTAATATTAACTAAGATTAATAAATGCTTTAGAATTATTGTTCATTCTTAGTTCATGTTAAGTAAGGTAGTTAACTAATGTATATATGTATTGTGTTCAAATTATTTGTGTGAAGATAATTAATAATTTTATTAAAAATGTATTCCTTAAAGGGTTAGTTCACCCAAAAATGAAAATTAAGTCATTAATTACTCACCCTACTGCTGTACCAACCCCGTAAGACCTTCAGTTCATCTTAGGAACACTACAGAATGTTAACACTCTTTTTTTCATATTGTGAAGTCTATTTGGTCTGAAATGACTTGAACAAAATAATAAGTATTTTGTCTCATTGTTATATTTTCCAGCTACGTGTTTGAATATTCTTAAATGCACTTTCAAAAACTGCAAGATACTAAGACATGTTTTCAAAGAATATAGAAGATGAACTGCATGAAGGGATGCGGAGGCACGCGCGCTGTTACAATCAAGTCATTTTTGTTTTGTCATTTTTTGTGCTCATGCAGACGTGTCGAGTTTAAACAACGCTTTGCGCTTTTAAGTGTAAATTGCAGGTAAAGTGCTCAATATGTATATATTTGAAAATCTCTGTTAAAATAACATTTATTGGGGTTTATTTTTTACAGTAACTGGGTGATGATGTCATAAGAGAGAGCGCGCGCGGTAATCCACTCACTCGGTGTGTGTTCGGGTTGAGGGAGAATAAAACGATTTGCGCATTCCCGCAAACTAGAAATGTCTGAATAAAACATAAAAACGAATACATTTTGATTTATCTGTTTTGCAGATCAGTGTTTCTATTTATAACATGTTTGCTGCGTTGAGCGATGTAGCCAGTCACAGTGATATGTGTTGATTTCTAGGAACGCAATGGCCAATCAAAAAGCATTTACGATAGACTTCCCTCACTGCTCAAAACTGACTTTTTGTTTAGTGATGAATTCTGTATGCTGGCAAATGCTGGAAATATAACAAACAAACTGTAGATATTATGAAAGATTCATTGATAATAACAGAGATGTGTGAGATTGTGACAAACTCTTTTTAGGAATTATTAGGGAAGCACACTTTGCGCACAGTCATGACAAACCATGCATGACTGTAAGTTAGCCTGCTTGTTTTTATGTTATAACAGTGTGGTTTGCTTTAATAATGTGCTAAAGCTTTAATAACAAATAATTTATCAGGAGCATTTATGCTGATGTGTATGGTGGCTAACTTAAAAGTATTAAAAAGTTAACTTAAAAGTATTTGGAGGTACAAAAAAAAGTCTTTTTGCGGGAGGGAGAGGGACAAAACATAAATGTTGCGGGCGGGAGAAAGTAACATAGAAAGTAGTTGAGAACGTCAGTTATAATAATGACCGATGTATTAAAAAAATGTTCGGGTTAAAATCTGGCTCGGGCTAATAATTACAGTTAATGTGTCAGGCCATGCTGGGCTCGGACACAACGTGCTCGGGTAGGGTAGGGCTTGCATACCCCAGATCTACCTCGGGGGTGCTAACATTTACAGGCACGAATCAGTTGTTTGTCCTTGGGGAAAATGTGGAGCCTCTCCCCTGTTATTGATGTATTCGTACATCTCACACAAACACAATAGTTTACCATTTTTGCTAGCTAGGTCTCCAATATAACTGCTAGCTTATTGCTGTTTAGACTAACGGTAACTCTAGGCTTGGAGCATAGACCAGGCATAGACAGTAAAAGCTCAGAGTCCCTTTTATGACGACCCGTCCAGCCTAGTGGAAGGGCTTAAACATACACTGAAAAACATACCAACTTTTCATATTATATGAAAAAAAAGCTAAAAAAAAGATTCGCTAAAATCTATACACTACACTTTATATACATTTATACCAAATAAATGTATCTTTAAATTTATTTATTTTTTATTTAATTTTTTTTACTTTTTCTATAAAACATTTTTTTGTTATGTGTAGAGATGTTCCGATACCCTTTCTCTCTTCCCAATACCGGTTCCGATACCTGGACTCAGGGTATCGGCCTTATGACAGATCAATCCTGATACCTGGGTGTGCAAAACGCTTGTCTAAACACAGAATAAAAAGTGATAACGCAATCGCCACTTTTGCATTTTCTCTTCAGAATCGTTTCTGTGTAAACATAGCCTTAATGAAGCTTTCAGAGATTGTTGATTCTGACACAGCTCATCCTCCGTCTGCCATTGTGTTCCGCGGATTGACGGGTCTTCAAATGCTTAAGTTACTCGTGTTGAAGTTGCTAATACTTGTTCTACCCCTCGAAATTGCAGTATAGCATGAGACATGTCGCCGTTTTACTGGCTGGTCTGAAATACAGTCAAACTACGGACATTATGCCAGGGCGCGCGCACGCACATGCATTTTCTTCTTCACTCACCTAAACAGTGGTTGCTTGTGGCAACAGCTCGAACTTCCTGTGTTTCCACTAGCAACCACTGTTTAGAGCAGCGAAGAAGAGTTGATCTCCGTTTTGCAGCGGTAAGCAAAGCTCAGCGTTTCTAACTAGACATTGTTTAATAAAATGTTATCGGATCGGTGCGCGGATAGAAGTACTCGCCGATACCGATGCCAGAATTTTTATTGGTATCGGCGACATTTCCGATACTAGTATCGGAATCGGAACAACTCTAGTTATGTGTGTTTTCTTTTGTGTGTGTGTGTGTGTGTAGTTTGCCGCTTTGGACTTGACAGAAACAACAGAGACTGTTGAAACTGCATGGCATATTAAGAGTAAACACTGACCCACCATCTAGTTGACTGCCTTTCTAGTCAAGTAATGACGAGTAGTCATGCAAGCCCCAATTCAAAGTGGCCTTATCAGTAAAGCTTAAACAATGACAAAGTATAACGGCTATACATGTCTTCTGAAGTCATACGACAGCTTTGAGTGACATAAATTTAAGTCGGCAGTAACTGCTGAGACACTTGAATGTCAGTCTGTTACTTATGCAAAGCTTCCGTTTGGCTTGTGTACAATAATGTGTATAATTCATATGGCCCACTGTTTTTAGAGTCTTGACAACCCTCAGTGCTTGCATTCTGCAGTCATTTGGGGAGTATAAGAGGCTTTATTATTTGGTGAACTATTGCCTATATAAATAGAGGCTGAGTAGGCTAGAGGAACACATCAGAAAGAGATGAGGAGGAAGAGAGGAAGAAAGGAGGTGTAGGACAAGAGGAACATACATACACCATCAACCGAGTCGCTCAGTGTTTTAATGCTCATCTCTGCTGCTCATCTCTTGTCTCCACGTCATCATGAACCTCTGATCTCAAACCAGCTGCCCATTACAGTTCCTGATCTGATGAACTAAAGCATTGTTTGCCAACTATGGTCACAAGTTCTATCACTATCAACAGTAGTTCCAATAATTTAAAGGAGATCTCCGGCGCAAAATGAACCTTTGGTCTAATAAAACATCGATACGATGTGTACAGACAAAGTGTACAGACCGCTTTTATAAGAAGATACTTTATAAAAACAGTTCACTTCGTGTATACAGGCAGGAGCCATCTTAGAAAATAGTCACGTTAAGTCAAACCACGAACGCCGTTCATACAGTTCAGAAGTTCGCTGAATTTCATACAGTTCAGATCACTCAGCACGTCATTTGTGGTTTTGACTTGTCATGACTGTTTTCCAAGATGGCTCCTGTCTGTATACACGAAGTGAACTGTTTTTATAAATTATCTTCTAAAAACGGTCTGTACACTTTGTTGTCTGTACACATCGTATCGAATGTTTTATTAAACCAAAGGTTACATTTGCGCCGAACTCCTTTAATTATAAAGGCCTGTATAATATAAGGTGGTGTGAGATTTCAAACCGAAGCCGAAAAACCGCGATACTGAACTCACGATTCGAATCGCGATACTGTCATTGCGTACCGAACACGCCCGCCCGCCCCCTGCTACCCCGGCCCCGCCCAGCCCGGCTCAATGGACCTCATGTCTTATGTAAACAGTACACAACGAATTCAGTTTTGTAGCCTAACCACCATTAACACCAAATAACAAGCTCCATGTTTTGTTACTTTCGATAATAAGCAAGGTGTAATCTTTCAGATTCTGTCTATTTGATCACGAAATTCAAACAATAAATGGCGTTTTGGCGCTCTTTGATGTGACGTGACAGATCGCTTACTAGGCTCCTCATTTCAAGCGGCAGCGCGCGCGCGCGAGTAAACGCGATCATCTCTTCCTCAGTTACAGAAAAGACACCTGAAGGTATGTTGAAAGATACAGTATACTTACTGAAAGGCATCATAACTCGTGTAATCGCTCAATCAGTGTTTCAGCAGCGGAAAGACGTCAATAAAACAGCAAAGCTTTAGCTTGTCACTAGCATTATATTTACCTCAGCAGGCAAGTGATTCAGTGTCCACAACTTCCTATAAATGAACCTTTGCACTAAATAAATGCACTATGTTAGCCTGTATATTATATTTTACTTAACCTGTTAATGATATCTTGATTATTTAATTTATGTTTAAAATATCTTTCATGAAAATGACAACTGTGTAAATTATTAGAGTAAAAACACAAGTTAATGTAAAAACTGCCTTATGTTCAGTTTACATGTTTTCATACAATGTGTTGTGTGTTGATTATTATATCTAAAAATAAATGGCATCTGAATTTAGGTTAAAAGTCTAGGCTACAACATTTAATGTTATAGTAATGTGCAGCCTTCAATATAGTTCACAGCATTAGCAGATTTTTTTAATCCTTGTGAAATGTTTAATTGTAACTGAATTAATTTAAAGACAAAGACCTTTTTTCATTAAACCACTGTTTAAAAAAAAGCCATTTTAGCTTTCTAAAACGATAACCGAACCGAGACGTCAAAACCGTGGGAAAACCGAACCGTCAGTTTTGTGTATCGTTACACCCCTAATATAAGACGCCTGTCTGGAATACAAGCCGGTGCAGTTCGACGATTTGGGAAAATAAAAGCCTGGGCTATTATTTGAAGTTTTTACGGTATTTTATTTTTTATACTGTTCTCTAGTGACCTCTAGTGGCTTCCGCTTATTTCGGTCATGCGTGTATGGGGTAACACAGCACTGATTTATTATATTAGATACATTTGAGTGTGTTCGAGCGTTCGCTATATGAGACACTTATTGCGCACTGCAGTGAGCTAGATATGATATCAGGAATGGCAATATGGTACTCGCAGTAAATCAGAACAAGACTTAAACAAAAGTGTAACTGTGTTGAGCTGTATAACTAACAATTAGTTTTCTGTTCAGTAAATGTATCCATACAGTACATTTGATACATACCATAAACAGTTGCTCACCTGTCAAATAAGAGACATGATATATTAAAGCATCTTTGGTGTTTCCATGGTTTCTACAGAATAGAAAGCTTCGAAAATCGAAGGGTAGTGTGGGTATGATGTCACTGATAGGCGGTACGCAGAACATGGTATGTGTCCTGGTAAAACTGCTTATTTCTCTTCTCCAAAATCTTACATGGTGTGCCTTTAATGTGAATGATACACCAATTTCCTTAAAAAGTGTGTGTATGTGTGGTTCATATTTTGGTTCATATTCATCTGCCACTTGGTTGAACCTGGTCAGAATTTGACAGATGCCAATTCGAATGGAATGTGTGATGTGCTACAAAAATAATCATGACCCCAGTGTTTTGTGTGATGATTCAATAACTGCTGAGAACACCAAACGCATCAAAATTCAAGAGGCCTTTGGAAAAATGGTCACATTTCCAATCAGCCTGCCAAGTTAATGTTTTGGAATATGTCATGCATGTGCAATTCAAGGTGATATTAATAAGTTTGCTTTTAAGGGCCTTTTAATGTTTATTGATTAAAAAAATAATAAATTTGGCACTTGATTTCTAGCCCTAAAGCAGTCTGAAACACTGAATCCAACCAAATGCAAAACTGCCTGAAATCTACAATGGAAACCTGTAGTCAGTGTGTGTGTGTGTGTGTGTGTGTTATAGCAGTTCTATGTTCTGTTTCTCATCTGATGGTGTCACCCTGAAGGTTAGCAGCAGCTATCATCATAATGAGTGTCATTTAAAATGCTGACAGCTCATTGGCTGGGTTATTGATTGGACTTCACTGGATGTTTTAAATAATGGGAATTAGATTATGAATATCATTAGCAATACGTAACTGAACGAAGTACATG
>JAQIUQ010003129.1:0-364871 GCA_030378365.1 Hybognathus amarus
TTATGCACTGTCAATTTTCAAAAATAAGTCTGTGAGCATCTATTGACATTTCTTAAATGGTTTAGTGACACTTTCCACAAAAACACAAAGGTCATTTTTAAATATCACATACAGCTTCTTGAATTTTTCCAACAATATATTTATAGAACATAACTTAGAGAATTTAACATGTAATTAATTGTAGAAAAAAAAATTTTTTTTTAATAATGACCAAATTTCATTCAAGTAGAACTAAAACCATAAAAAACACGTCTCGTTTACGTATGTAACTCTCGTTCCGTAAGTAGGGAAAGGAGAAGTTCCATCGGAGTGGAATGGCAAACAAGCAAAGACACCTGAGCAGGCCCTACTACTAATCTGATGAATGTGTTAGGTGTCACCCAGCCAGCAACTCGGCAGATGTCTGTTAGCGAGGCGCCATGCGCTAGAGCCCAGAGGATGCCACACTACGGTGGAGTGGGCAGTCACACCAAGGGGCACAGGTCGACCTTGCTGCTGGTATGCTAAAGCAATGGCGTCCACTATCCAGTGGAAAAGCCTCTGCTTGGAGAAGCCTTTCCCTTCAGCTTCCCACCATAACAGACAATGAGCTGGTCTGAAGTCCTTAAACACTGCATTCTGTCTATGTAGGCACGAAGATCGCATAATGGACAGATCAGTGCCAGGGCTGGGTCTGCCTCCTCCGGGGGCAGTGCTTGCAGGTTCACCACCTGGTCCCGGAAGGCAGTGGTAGGAACCTAGGGCACAATTCCAGGCACGCGTGTCTACAGAAAAGTGCGTGCAGGTCCCCTACCCTCTTAATCGAGGCTAATGCAACCAGAAGTGTTGTCTTCATTGGCCCTACCCCTTGATTTCGAGTGTTACCCCTTGGCCCTTAAAGTTACAACAATTGACAATCAGCGCAGCTGCTCTTAACTTTGAATAAACATGAATATAACATCCCTTCCTCGAAATGTATGTCTTTTCTGATCAGAAAGGCAATTTATTATACCATTTCTTAATTTAAATGACTATAGTGTTATTATAAGAGTAAATAAAGTGCGAGGTGGAATCATCTGCCGCTAAATTTAAATGTTTAACCATTTGCGATCCATATCGCCAGTGATTGCGATGCATTATGTGAACTTTCTCGTAGCCTTCCGTTTGGAGTGTGCCTCTGGAAAATCTCGCGATTACGGAGGGGTGTGGCCAAGGGGTAGGGGCAAGGGGTGAATTGGGATTGAGCCTTAAGCTCCACTGATTGCAGAGGCTCAAAGGGAGTACTCTGAAGGGCAGTTAGAACCACTGAGAGGTCCCAAGAGGGAACAAGGAGGATTCAGTCTCCGCTCAGGAACCCGATGATCAGTTGTGCTTTCCCACAGACTTACCATTAACTAGGTAATGGTGTGTAGCGATAGTGGCAACATAGACCTTCAGGGTGGAGGGAGACCGCCTTCGCTCCAACCCTTCTTACAGGAAGGAAAGCATGACACTGATCGGGAATATTCTGGGTTCTTCTCAGTCAAAAGAGCACCAGTAGACGAAGAGGATTCAATTCAACACATAGGCGTTTCTTGTGGACGACGCTCTCAGCGGAAGTCATGGTAGCCACCACCGCTGGTGGTAGGGTACTCAAACCTACCTCGTCCCATTCAAGAGCCACACTTGGAGGTTCCAGAGATCAGGACAAGGGTGCCATAGGGTGCCCGTCCCTGAGAAAGGAGAGGAATTCTTCCTCAGAGGAACTGGCTTGGGAGGTGCTGTCGCGAGGAGAACCAGATCCAGGTGGGCCAGTATGGTGCAACCAGAATGACCTGCTCCTCATCTTCCCTGATCTTGCACAGGGGCTGTGCAAGAAGGCTCACTGGGGGAAACACTATTTGCGAAGGCCCTGCGGTCAGCTGTGCGCCAGTGCGTCCGTGTCGAGCGTGCCCTCGGTCAGGGAGTAAAACAAAACGCAGTGGGACGAGCCGTTGGAGGCAAACAGATCTATCTGTGTGTCCCCGAACTGATCTCAAAATAGGTGAACTGACTGGGGACGGAGTCTCCATTCTTCAGGAAGAGGCTTAAGCCGTGAGAGCTTATCGGCTGCACAGTTCAGATCTCCCGGAATATAAATGGCTCCGAAGCGACCTCAGATGCTTCTGACTCCATAAGAGATGGTGGTGACATACTGCGGGAGGCAGCAACTCGAGGCAATTGACATGCCATAGGCGCTGGGGTCCTGTCCAGGAGCCATGTTGCCATGCCCAGTTGCGAAGCCAAAGTTGAAGCGGTCTCATATGAAGCAATCCGAGCGGTGTGGCTGCGGCTGTGGCTGCAGATGCCATATGCCCCAGGAGCCACTGAAATAACTTCAGTGGAACCACACTCTTGTGCTTGATTACCAGGCAAGTCAACAGTGGCTGAGTGGAGAAGGCGACCAAGTCGAAACCGAAAAGAGAACGGACATAAGAGTAGGTATCCTTCAGGTCGATTGCTGCAAACCAATCCTAGCGCCCTGACAGAGGAGGCCAGGGAAGGTCCAGCGTTCCAAGGGGGTCTGCGCTGCCAGAGGTCTGGCAACAAAGCAGGATGAGAGTGGTATGGCCCGGGTGAAGCACACACTATCATCCGAACTCTGGGACAGAGGGAGATTAGAGTGGCGAGGCTTGTAAGCGGCGCACACTGTCATCCCCACCCTCTGGGGGCTCAGAGATGGGATGCAGGAGGGAAGGAGTGGGGGAAGGAGTGGCCCTGCAACCACTTCCTCAAAGAACTGCAACCCACGTCTGAGCTGCCCATAACGGGAGCACCGCATCGCCTGGCGTTCAGGGGGGTTGCGGGGCTGGTACGGGCAGGGGCACCTTCCAGCGACCATCTCCACGGTACGGCACGGTGCTGCTAGGGCTGGGGGGAGGGGGCAGAGGTCGCAGGAGGGCGTGTTCGGCTGGTTGGCAGCAGATGGCTGTGGGGTCAGACAAGTTTGGTAGCCACAGTCCACTTCTGGGCGGCCGAGAACTGTTGGGCAGAGTCCTCGACCGCACTGCCAAAGAGGCTAGCCTGGGATATGGGGAGTCGAGGAAACCGGTTCGCTGAGCCTCGCGCATATCAACCAGGTTAGAGCCTGAGATGTCTGACCACACATGTGGACATCACCTGACTCAGGGACTGTGCGCTGTGTAAATAAATAAATAAACTATAAACTATAATTGTATATCAATGATACTAAAATGACACTAACAATGACAACCTGACCTATTTTTGACTTGAATGTATTTGTCAAGCTCAACAATTCACTGACCCTTTGTTGAGAAAAAAAAAGTACATTTTATGTCCCTATTCTTTATGCTATTTGTGGAAAGTGCCTCATATCCTTCCACTACAAGCAGCGTGCTTCTGCAGTTGCAGTGTCTTTTGTATCTCTTGACTGGATGGTGCGAATTAGCCTGAGATGTTTGAAAGCATCTGCTGTCCTGGTCTTCTTCAAGTGCAGCGTTTTCACTAAGGGAATGAACTGTCTGAGCTCTGACGGCTCGACGCCTCTGCAGTATTGAGCCTGTAGCTCATAGCTGTCATTTCACTCAAATGGAAATGTTTCGATTTTAAGATATGCCGTACTCCACACTAAATCCTAATTCACCTGTGTACCTCTCTTTTACACAATATACAACGAGTTTGGAGGAACATGAATGTAATCTAAATGTAAATTAAATGAGCTTCATTACATTATGCTAACAATAATTAAAACAGTTTTAAGTTTAACTTGTAGGACTTTTATATTCTCTCATTACTCTCAACACACTGTCATTTACTTGAAAAAGTTTGTAATGCTTAATTACCTCATTTCTTTTTAACCTTTTACTTTACTGGCCATAAACATGGACTTATTTCCATTTTCTGTTTTTTTCCTCGCTGAATTAAATTAGCATTGCAGATGTATAGAATGAGAAACTCAAAGACTATATTTACTTTCTAAATGTTTAATGTATTGAATATCATGATTAGAAAGATCCTCATTAAAGAAACATACCCACAGTTTTAAGTTTTATCTGTAGACACAAAATCTTTTGAAATCTTTTCTGCACTGATTTCAAACATCCAATTATATGGGACAGGGATTCTGCAGGCGCTGGTTAAATTCTGCTTGATGTCAGAAGGTTCAGACCTTCGTTCAGATTTTATGACCTGATTTTGAGTTCTTGAATTCTGTGGAATGAATACAAATATTCTGAAAAGGAGCTGAGAGCACTAAACTTTGTGTGAAAATGTTGTACATGACAGAACTATGGAAATGTCTCACAGAATTCCCCAAGTGCTGATTTAAAGTGCACATGGTTTAATGCTCTTGAGAAAAAGAAGTACACTTAAGCATACATATATTGCTTAATATACTTCATATAATTAAGAGTGAACTGCATGTAAGGTTTTCAGACACTTATTGTAATGTTATTTGCAATTTTGGGGTTTATTTTTGACCCAATTCAGTAGGACTTTATTGCATGTTAATGTGTGTAATTACTTCTATAGTCTTTAAAAGATGGTTAAAGCTGAATGTACTGACAAGCATTCATACTAAACAAAAATACACTTTAATATAATTTATAAAGAAAATTCTATCATGTACTTAAATCCTTTTGTTATTACATATGTAATGTAATGAATATGCAATTTAGAACATTTAAAATACATTAACTGTAAATTGAATATTGAATAACACACTACAGTTATTATTATGATCAAGTACTTTACTGTACATGTTCTTTAGTATGTCAGTCACCACATCTAACCAAGTGTACTTCTTTAAAGCACTACAAAATATTAAAATAGTGATTCAAAGTTTATTTTAAAGTAAACTCAAAAACACGGTTTGAAATCGCAGGTGTTTCTGACGTCACAAACTATTTTGTAACCAATCACATCAACGTGCGATCATCAACGAGTGGATCTCTGAGCTGGTGTGAGTGAGTGAGTGAATGAGTGAGTGGAGGCGGGGCTAATTTGCATATTCTTAGAACCTCGTATACTAAATTAGACAAGGGTGTAGAGTTACATTGAAGCTATTTTAAGGCATGAAAAAAATGAGATGAAAAAAAAAAATAATTTAAATATGTAATTTTGGTGATCAAAGATGTTTTTTTAGGGGATACAATTATTGACTACAGGGGGACTACAGGGCACTACAAGTACACATTCAGTATATGCAATTTTTTCACAAGGATGCAATACCCTGCGACAGTATAATAGCCATACGTGCGTGTGTGTGTTTGTGTGTACCTCTGTTGAGTGTCGCTGAACTGTTGATGTCTCCAGCCATGAATGAAGACTCTGACTGCTTCCTCACCGTGTCATTCCACATCCGCGGATTCGGCTCTGTGAAGAACATCAGAGTTTCACGCACACGTCAAGTCAAGTTGTCACCTTTATTTATATAGTGCTTTTTACAATACAGATTGTTTCAAAGCAGGTTTACAGTGATAACACGAAAAAGAAAAAACACAACCGTTTGTTTTCTGCTGTACACCAGCTCTATAAGAGAAAAGTCTCATTACCCAGCTTAGTGTTGATTCATTTCTGTTGTAAAAAAAGTGATTGATTTAGTTCAGTTATCTATACAGCCGCTCTAGAGAAAACCGTTATGTCATCGGCCAGGTCAGTTCAGTTCTCATACAATGGTGTCAATGCAGGCAGATCAATAATATTGTTGAATATTAAGTGTCCCCAACTAAGCAAGCCATAGGCAACAGTGGCAAGGAACCAAAACTCCATCAGGCGACAGATTGGAGAAAACGAGGCTCAGCCAGGGGGTGTCTGACTTGAGCAGTCCGAACAAACTGTTCATTTGAGTTGGATCTTTACAATGATTGCAATCTGCTACACAAAATGTATCTGAATGATTCATTCATAAATCAAACTGAATAGAGTTTTCAAACTCTTAAAAATAAAGGTTCAAAACAGTGATGCCGTGGAAGAAATATTTTTTTTGCTACAACAAAGAATCTTTCAGTCAACCGTTCTTAAAGGGGTCATGAACTGGCTTTTTAAATTTTATTATATTGTTGTCTGAGGTCGATTTATGACGTTCGCTTGGTTTTTGCATTCAAAAACATCAAAATGAATAAGAAATAGGCTATTTTGTACCCAAGTTGTGAGCATACCTGAAAAACGGTCGGTTTTTATGGGCGTGTCGCACTGAAGACTTGGAAATAAATGCCCACTGCTGTGAATGGATAACAGTTTTGCATATTATAATAATTTTAACTCACCCGTCGGTGCACGTTTGGGAAAACGTTCAATGTTGTCAAATGGCAACCGGATTTGCCCATAAATGTTCGACCCAGAGTCTGTGTGTTGTACAATTCCTGTCAGATCCAATATAGACGGCACAGCACGTTCTTTACTCTTAATCGGTCTGCAAATCCAGTCTTGTTTACAAAACAATCCTCAGTGAAATGAAACGAACAGACGACGATTTTTTACCCTCATCAGCTGGAACGTCATTAAAAATAAAGTTTATCTATGCAGTCCTATTGGAATCCACAGGAAGCATATGCAGTGACTGTCTTCCACAACCAGGCACTGCACAATATTCTGCTCGATCCGGTTTGTCATCACGAGGTAGGCATGTATGTTATGCTACTTAGCTATGCGTGTAATGCGCGAATCGGTGGGCGGGGCTAAACCAGCCGTGTTGAAGCAGGCGTTGATCTTCTTCTGCGGGGGTGGTGTTTTAACCCCGTTGACGTCATAGTTTCCCACTTTTAAAAACGAGACGTTTATTAAGGCTGGTGTCTATAAAAGCTTTTATTGGACTAACAAGGACGTTTTCAGTTCTGAAACTTACAGGATATTCTTATAAGATGATGACCTCTTAGATGTCAAAAGCTCAAGGAAAATTTGATTTCTCAGTTCATCACCCCTTTAAAAGAACCTTTTTTTCCATAGTGTAAAGAACATTTTAAAGCAGCACTAAGTAACTTTTCCTTTGCGGTTGCCCTACAGGTTGGAAGCGAAATTGTCCATTACCGCTGTCGTAAATAACTGAACCTACTGCAGCTCTAGCTTTGGAATGAACTATGTCCACAGACAAGGTAGAGTATGTTGATTGATTTTATAAAAGTATGATGTATTGTGACATCAGAAACGAAGAAAAACAAAAGAATGACTATTGTAACACTTGACGTAAAGCAAGTCAAATTTGTAGTTTTCTTATGTCTCATTAGAACTACAGAAACGCGACCAGATCTGGCAATCTTATAGGACCACAAAAGCTAATCCAGAACCACTGAAACGATTTTGGAAACATTATTTTAAGGTAAAATATCTTACTTAGTGTTGCTTTATTAATCAAAAGAACCTTTTTTCCACAATAACGTACCCTTTAAAGAGTGGAAAGGTTCCATGGATGTTAACGTTCTTCATGGAACAATCAATGCCAATAAATATCCTTAGTTTTAGAGGGTGTACATTCTTCAAAATATATATCATTCAGGTTTGGTATAGCATGAGTGAGTAAATGACGTCAGAATTTACATTTTTGCATGAACTATCCCTTTCAGCTAATCAGTTTTGAACTGTTTGTTCTACCTAAAATGCTTACGATGTATTGCAGCACATAAAAAAGAAAATAAAAAAATAGCTTGAATAAGGATAAAACCAAAATCCTCTGGACGTGAAATGTTGAGCCGTTTAAAGCACATTACTCATCTGGCTGACATTTACACGCACACACACACGGGTCATGGGTCTACAAAGTGTGTTTCTGGTGCATGTCAGATTCTTGTTACATGTTTGCAGATATCACAGCAGATGACCCCTAAAAGGCTAAAGGTCAAATTGTAAACCTTGTCTCCATAGAGATAATATAACCAGACAAATCGTTACCATGGAAATAAGACATTAAAGCACATCTATGTAAAGCCAAAGATTTGTATGAGACAAGGACAGCATACAATAGAAATCTTCCCTTCACAGCTCTCTTCAAAGCAAACGACGTTCAGCAAAAGGACAGAACTGGAAATGTGAAATTGGGATGTTTTCTCTTTATATTATCAAATTCTTTGAGCTGGGATTAAGTTCCTTTTAAAAAGTCAAGCTTGCTTTGGCTATAGAACACTACAAGACCAAAAAAAAAACAAAAAACAAAACCTTGACGCAGTATATACTGTGCATAAATATATCAATATAGTATCTGCCAAAATGTGTAATAATCTCCTGTTTTGGAACAGACTGTATTGTAAAAAGCATATGCGAATAAATGAATGATGTTTCTTGTTATGCTATGTGCTTGCGCTTGAAAATTTAACTTTCACAAGACATTTTAGACCAATTTTTTTTTTGCAATTAAAGTAAAATGTATACAATCATATTAAACACAATAATGTTTTGAGTTACTGGAATATGCTGAATTGAATCAAATAAAATAAGGAGGCAATACAAGGATATACGGTAGAATAAGTACAGTAAGTAGCATAATGTACTGCATTCCTAACAATCACTCATTCACACTGCTAAACATGCAAAAATATCTACAGAATGTTGCTTCTAACAGCATATCACTAAGATGAGTTGATCAAGTGTGTAGTGTGAAAAATTATAGGGCTGATAGTTACTTGTTCATACTGTAACTGTGATGAGTTTGTCATACAAGGCGGGTGGTGAACCTTGTGATGAAGGAAGAAGGAAAACAAGAAACAAGAAAAAGAGACAAAGAGAGAGTGAGAGAATACACACATATGGACATTCACAAAATTGGAGTTTAGCCTTGTGTTGCTGTGTGCGTGCATGTGTGTGTGTGTGTATACTGTATGTTACCCGTCTACCTGTGATGCTGAGGAATATCGTTCCAGGTCCACGTGACGAGGAGCTTTTCACCGAACCCATGGATGACTCCACACTCTTCCCAGTGTAACAGTGAGGTCCGAAGGCACTTCCCGACTCTTTGCGTACCTGACACACACACACACACACACAAGTTGGGTCTTCATATTTTATGGGGACATTTCATAGACAATGATTTTTATACTGTACAAACTGTATATTTTATCCCCTAAACCATTGCAGTAAGCATCACTTATTATGATTTATAAACTGGGACCAAAAAATGTTACAACAAGAATAAGGATTTTGGAAATTGACAGCTTTGTGGCGATTTTGTCCCCTTAACGTAGGATTTACCAAGACCACACACACGCACGCACACAATTTATTTTAAACTGCTGCCATTTATTGTGTAAGTAACACTTTACAATAAGGTTCATTAGTTACTACATTAGTTAACATTAACAAAGAATGAACAATACTTCTTCAGCATTTGTTAATCTTTGGTAATGTTAATTTCAACATTTACTAATACTTTATTAAAATCTTGTTAACATTAGTTAATGCACTGTGAACTAACATGGACAAACAATGAACAGCTAGATTTGTATTAACTAACGTTAACAAAGAATAACAAATCGTCGCTGTCCGATAAAAACCCGTATGTCCATTTTGATGATTTTGAGATTTTTTCACTGATTGAATGTCCAGGTTCATTTCCGTATACAGCATGCGTCACATTATCTACATGACCAATGAAAAGTTGTGAAATCATGTCATCTGATTTCCACGTATTTCCATTTGCTGTCAAAGCTGTCAATCACGCAGCGTATCTCCCATAGACAGTATGGTATCTCCCCGCCCTGTGGAGGCATCTCGCCGGTCTCGTGAAGTTTCTCGCGGTCTCGTCTCTGAGACCCCTACACCTGGTATTATAATGCGACTCTGTATCCAGATAAGTTATCCGGATAATAAAAAGCATGTTAATGCAAGGTATAAATACGTTGTGATCGGATTGTGATCGGACCTGCCTGACCATCTGGAGGTAGTCTGGCTCGCATTGTGTTCGGATCTTTACTAGGTGTAAACGCAATCTGGTTGTTGAACCACATATGTATATTTTACTCCTCCCAAAAATGCTAAAAAAAATAAACGAGTGAGAGCGTGTTATATAGGCTATATGACACGTTATAGTCAGATATGACTGCGCTACTGCGACACGCATCACCGCAGATGAGCAGCTGCGTCAAAAGTGAAAGTAAGTCACAGACGCAATCATCTTCACAATCACACAATCATCTTCAAGTAAAGAAACGAAGTGATCTTACAGGGCAGGCTGTTGCCACACTCTCTTATTGATGTATGTCTTTGATTTTGAAATTAGCTGATGATAAAATGCAGCTCATATCTGTAATAAAATGCAGCTCATTTCCGACAAAATTACGGTAGGATTGTGTAAATAAAGTATCAGTCTAGCATCGCCATGCCAGTGTATTGATTCATTGTCTCTTCATAGTTTGCAAGAGACATTTAATAAACTGAGCGTATTTAATAAACTGAGCGTAGCCTATTCATCTGTCAATATGAAACGTGATTTGGTCATTCTAATTAATGATCGGAAGAACGCGTATCGACCACCGTTACTATACAATATACACGTATGTCCATTTAAACTCGATTTTGGGTCAAATATGGATTATATCATGACACTGGCAAGAATATGGTTACATTTAAAGATGTTGTGCCAAGCATGACAACGCTACGTTCAGCTGCTTTTGAAATTACATGTTTTTTTTTCACTTCCTGAAAAGTAACCGTTTTGGACATACGTGAGTTTCATCGGGCAGCGACGAAATACAGTAACAAATGGTTAGTTCATGTTAGTTAATGCATGAACTAATGTTTAATAAATGAACCTTATTGTAAAGTGTTACCATTGTGTTTTCATTGTTTTATGGTTTCATGGTTTGCACCAGGTCACCAGTGCCGCCCCAAGTGATATAAGGTGTAAAAGTTGTGTAATTTTTGAAAGAAGTATTTATTACATAATAGCAGCATTTGAAAAGAGTTTTAAAAAGTTACATTCACTTCTGAATCAATATATGAGCTAAAAAAAAACCAAACTGATCTGCACTGAGATGACTTTGGTATCATCTCAAATGTATCACTATGTGGTGAACAGGCCTCTATGTAATTATAAAACATTACAGCTAATCCATTTTAGGGCTGGAATGACAAAACTCTAGAGCAGATGCTAATGACAAGTATGCAATGTGGACTCACCAACCAGAATGCCTATTGCCGCCGCTGAGTCGGGACCGGCAAATCTGCCGCGGTAAAAATAAACTTGCCGCATTTCAAGGTCGTTGCAAATGACCGCCAGGTGGCGCAAAGGGGCATTTAGCAAAACAGCCGCAATCTGCAGCGGGGCTATGTCAGTTAACAGTAAGGATGAAATACTACAACTATGGCAATTTCCAAATAACCAACAAACATGAAAAATTAAAACAAGAGCTATTTGCATTTTCTGTAGGCTACAATAATGAAACAAACAAAGATTTGGCGAAGTTGAAACTGCATGTTAAAGTAATAATTGTATTATTAATTAAAGACATATAGACATGTTATTTGTTCGAACTATTAGGCTATATATCTCTGTTTGTCTCTGTCTTATTAAAAAACACAGCACAAGGTCTTGTAAAAAAAACAAGAATGAGACTGACTGAATATGTAAAAAATAAACAAACAGAAACAGAATAGAACAAACTTTTAGAACAAAAAATAATAAAAATAAAATTATTTAGCCTACAACAGATTCGGTTAAATTTAACGGAAAGCAAAACTTAATTAAGTAAAAGTACATTTAAACAGAATATACTGTAACAAACTTTTAGAGCAGAACATTTTATGAATCAAAAGTTAAAATAGGCCTCTCTTGCAGTCAGTGGAAATTAATTAGAGAACTTAAAAGGCTAGCCCACTCCATGATTTTTGGTCATACAGATAATATGTCATCTTTTAAAACTGTAAAAGGTCTACAATATGCTAACGATAAAACAGAGTAAATTTATGGCCGAGTGTTAGAACTTACTGTTCGATCATTTAGATGACACGGGTTCAAATCCCGAACAAACTTGGGACTTTAGTAAATTTTGTATTAGCCTATTAATGCATTTTAAATCCTATTATTAATGAAGAGAGATTTGTCTAGTTCTAAAACTGTGTTACAGCATATAGTTTTTGCTTATATTTATAAAAATAAAATTGCCAAGCATTTCCATTTTACACGGGAACAAAATGTGGGTGGGTAAAAAATAAAAACATTTTTTATAAATAGGCCTATAGAACAAAAAGATAGAATCAATTTTAGAAATGAAAAATAGAATAAAAAGTTAAAAATAGAGATAACAATAAGCTTAGCCTATTTCTATGGGGACCAGCGCAATAACAAACAAACAAAATATGAAAGTTACCGTTCCGCTCGTCTAAAATCACAACACCAAATGCACACTAACGTGTCCCTGTTCGTGATATAGAATTATTGATGAACATCTTTACATAGGCGTCATTTACGGGGACGGGTGGGACATGTCCCCACCACTTTTTGTCAGGGTCGATTTTGTCCCCACCACTTTTGAAACATCTCACGGCACAGATGTACCAATACAAATAAAACATCTCCAGTTAACAGAATTCGTTTCATTTGTTTGTTAAATAACAGGCGATCTAGCACTGAAATGCAATGTCGGACTCACAACCGCATTTAGCGTCAGAATCGGAAATGGTCATGTCCATAACATAACATAACATAACATTTTTTTGTTATTATTTTTTTTGTATTGTTATTTATTTTATTTAAATATCTGAAGTGAAAGCACTTCAAAAAATGTAAGCATGAAAAAATTATGGAAATTATAATTTCGAGGGCTTGGAGCCAGAGGGGCGTAAGTGGCTTTTAACAAACTTTACAGGAGAGACAAAACAAAATTTTGACCACATTTCAATCACCTGTATTAATAACCTTAAACCACAAACATTTCAACCACAGGCATACCTACATGAATGAGTATTTAGGTAAAAAATGTATGGCATATATTAACACAATGACAATGTTCTAAAAAATTTTCAAATAAAAAAAAGTCAAATATGTCAGATGCGCCTTTTTGTTGCTTTATTCAATACAGTTTATCTCAGATGGGTATTTTTGACACCATTGGATAGAGCTCACCGAGACCTTTATTTTGATATAAAGAACTCATATTCGCCCAAAATGCCACTTACGCCCCTCTGGCTCCAAGCCCTCGATTTACAGTAAATACTGTACTTTATTAATATATATTTTTAATATAAAATAAATACAAAATATAAAATATAATTTACAAAATATTTTTTACTATAAAATTACTATAAAATGAAAGCTATATATCTAACCAAGTTGTGTTCCAAATTTAAAGTTGATATCACAACAATTAAAGTTCCCATGAGATTTTGTTTAGGCGTTATACCAAAAATAGCCACTGGGTGCCATTGAATTTCATTGAATTTAATTGTATGCATTCTGCCATAACAAATTAATACATTTCTATCAAAATATCACTTCTGTCACTAAATATGGAACCTTGAGACTCAGACCTTTCTGACAATATGTGTTTTGTCAAGATTAGAAAAGGTTTTGATAATAAATTATGAAAGATGATGCCCAAAAGGGGAGGGGACTGATAAAAAAATACCGTTTCTATGGTAACGCAACGTCTAATTTCAAAACGGTTTTCACAGGATGAATTCTAAGTTTGTAAGCTTTCAAATGATAACTAATTTATGATAACTACTAAAATATGTGATATAATAATAATAAAAAATGATTTTTATATAATATATTATACTTTTTAGAGGACTTTTTAGAGGAATATAATTGTATCTTTTTTATTGACAAATACTAGATTATGTTTTATTATGAAGTTTTAGCACTAAAAGTCAACTTTTTGTGACAAAGGTCGGAAACTCCTGTAATGACGTTGATTTTTTTGAGGCGCACTCTTGTCATAAATTCATATATTACTGTTCATTCCTAATTTGTAAGAAAAAAACAGCGCTAAAATATCTATTTAGGAGTCTTTAGACCTTTCCAACGATATATAGTTTGTCATGACTAGAGATTAGGATTTAATAGTAATATAGTGAAGTAAACTTAGGCTGCCCGTATCCTGGCAAGTGACAGTTAAGGGGTTAAAAAAAATCATCAAGGACTTTTAATGCTTAGTAACCGAGTGCAGAGAGAATGTTTGAGCCGTGCACCTCACAGCTCGCACCCACTGCAGCTCCGGTGGATCTGAGGATGAATGCAAATCATTTCTCCATGAGTAAACTAAACCCATCATGATTATCCATCTCACTATGGCTCTCACATTATACGACGAGGCAGACAACTAGTAGTTTGTGTAGTGTTTTGGTGATTTGTATTAGTTTTTTTATATTTCTATTCAGCTTTAAAGGGTACATATCATGCTTTTAAATCATTCATTTTTACTTATAAATCATACATTTGTGGTCTAAATAGACCATTTCACAAGATGTAAACAACACCGGTCTCAGAAACACTTACTGTTTCAGTTTGTAACTGTTTTCTCTATTTCATATGTAAAAAAAAACATCTCAAAGATGTTTGTTTAACTTTTTGATTCAGTTTTAAATGTTCTGTTGGTTGTATTTTATCCCAGCTTTTATGTAGGTGTTAAAAAACTGAAACAGGAAGTGCTTCTGGACCAGTGTTGTTTACATCTTGTGAAATGGTCTATAAAGCATAACTGCAATGCTTGGGTCTGAATTCCTCATTATTATAGCTCCACAGGCCCCTTTTCTGCCCCTTTTCTGATGTGCTTCTGTGAGCAAGTCATTTCAATGCGGCTCCTTTAAATAAAAAGGCGTACCGTCTTACCCCGCCTGCTTTCCAGGTCGCTGAGTTCACGGTGAGCTCAACTCTCTGCGTTCGGCCATTATTGTAGTTTGATAAGAGATACGATTACTATAGCTTTAAAGAACATTTTTTATTCACACGTTAATAAAATGTCAACAACGGAAGACTTGTCCACCAAGCCTTACATATTCGAGCCAGAGCGAGCGATTTGAAAAAGATGACGACGACGAACCGTCTTCATATGGAGGCAGGTATGTAAGTTAACTATGTTGTGTTATTAGTGAAAGTCGACTATTTCTCTTGTTAAAACAAGCACACTGACAAGATAAATGACTGCGGTCTGATCTTACCACTAAAAATCTGTATTGATAATAATACGATAACTTACGTTTAGAAAGCATCAGGAAACACAGCAGCTAAATGATAGAAGGAATTGACCTGATCGGCAAACCCTTCTGTATACTGGCTGAGGTTGTTGAAGTGGGAATCCTTGAAGTGCTTCAGGTCACTACATCCAACAACCGAACATTTTGACTAGCCCTCTCGATAACTTCTGCATGATTGAGCTTGGACTACAAAATTGGAGCGAGAAATAATAATGGCGGATTGCTCGTAGTGTTGGACCGGTAGTCAATGTCCTTATTTGTCAGTTCCGCAGCAAATACGGTGACGTACTTGCTCAAAAAACGTCATAGACAACAGAAAAATCTGAACAGGTTGAAAAATATGACCAAAACAGAATATAAAGATATAAACGAAGCACCTGAAGAGAATAATTTCATCTTTTCTGTACTTATAAACACTCCAAATCCACAACAAAATGCATTTAAGGGCTAAAAAAGTGGATTTTGCATGATATGTCCCCTTTAATATATATCATGACTCAAAACACATCTGTTTAGCTGTGCATTTACTGAAATGCGCACTGTTAAATATGATTGTTATTTTTATTTCTTATGCATATTGTGATTATTTTATAATTAAAAAATTAAATTAAAGCACTTTGAATTACCTTAGTGTATGAAATGTGCTATATAAAGACATGATTTGTCTAAACTAAACTAAACTAAACTAAATGTTTGCTTGGCATTTTTTTGGTATGCTTATTGTTTTGTAAAGTGTCCATAGTGTTATATTTAAATAAATAAATAAACAAACGAAATAAAACAAAACCGCCCTACTTTTCCACATGTTCAGACGAAGGCCCTGGTTTCTAACATATGTGTATGTGAATATGTTTTTCCAAACCTTCTTCTGCAGGACGCAGTGAAATATGAAGATGAACATGCCCTGCAGGGAGTTAAAGATGGTGAAGAGGTACGCCATGATCACTGTACTCTCGTTCAACGTACATAAACCCGAACGCCCAGGTCAGGCCCAGTAAACAGAGCAGTGCTATGGCTCCGATTACCCACGATCTGAAAAACACACACACAAACAGGAAATTAGCCCTGAAATTAAATGAGAAAAATGCAGAAATCATTACTCGCAATATAAGACATAAGTGCTAGATCAGTGGCTAAATTGGTAAATTTCTATCCAGCTCTCCACATCAATTAAATACGACTTCAGTTAAAGTGAACTCAATTTTCTTCCCCACATATGCTGTTTTATATCTGTGGGACTTTATTTTGCATGGATTTTATTGTAAACTGCTCTTTCCTGACATGAAAAATGAATAAAGAAACTGCCAAGATCCAAAAAGGACAATAGAAGCCATACAATTCAGAAGTTTCATTCGCACAAAAGCTACAAAGCCATCGTTTGACTTCAGAAGACTTCAAATAAAGCACACAAATCAATTTTATACCACTTTAACGGTCATTATTTGGTCCTTTTTGGAGTTTGATTGGTCATATTGTGCTTTGCAAAACAGAAAAGAGCTCAGACATTTATTCACAGAAGAAAGTCACACAGGTTTGGAGCGACATGAGGGGACTAAACTGATTACAGAACTGTCACTTCTAGGTGATCTGTCCCTTTAAATACCCTCCTGTATCTCTTCCTGACATTCAGCGCACGTCGCCTCATTTCGTGAGAGCTGAATAAATCACGTGTGTCTGTAATGTGTTGTTTTACCCGCGGGGCTGCAGATCCACCCCACTGACTCCAGCTCAATTTAACATAAAAATTACAGGCATTTACATATGGATAACATCCAATGTACCACTAATGGGACAAACAAACTTCACACTGTTGTCATTAACTATAATTCCAAAAAATAAATACATACAGTGAGAATGTATTTTCAGACTTCATATCTGAAACCAATGAAACCTGACAACAACTGTCCCATGAATATTGTTTCTTATCCTCAATTAGCGTTAAAAAGAGCATTTTTTTTTCAGGCATGAGCATGTGCAGTCAAAAGCATGTGTCTTAGAACACTGACTTTTTTTCAGTAAACCTTCACTGCATCCAAAATCAAATACTTCCATACAATAGAGTATGAAATATTCAGAATTTCCCTGGATGACCCACTACTTCTCGGCGAGATTCTGAAGTGCGCATTCACTGGACACTTTACTATCCCATGAGGCCACAGGAGAGGATTTATGAATGAAGGTGAAACGCTGGTAGGTCACGTGATGAGGGCAACATGGCGGATGTAGTACATCCAGATCACATAGTAAGTTCAGAGTCACAAAGTTCGCTCAGAATTAAATGTAGCACCTATATTAGTAATTCCTGACGCACCGCATATGTAGTCCCGCCCCTTTTCTGCACTGTGCTAGTTGAGTTCTGTCTTCTAGTTTTGTATTCCCACATCATGAAGGAAAGATCTTACGGATTTATCAATGGACCACTCGTTTTTAAATCTTCCCCGTCATGATGAAATCTGTTTTGACATCCGCTTCAAAAATGTATGCTCATAACTTTTGTAAACTCTACAATCAGTAAATCCACTTCACCTCGACAAGTGATGCCAGAGAAATACACAGAGCTACCAAAAAAATTATAAAGATGCTCCATGCTTGTTTCTCTGGCACAAGGTCTTTAGCAACTTGAGCTTCAAAAAAAAACAGCTGCAGTGATGCAATGAGCTTTACCAATCAGCCATTGGCTCTGCTATGTGATGTGAATGTGAATGCAGCATCTTTAAATATCTAAAGTCTTTTTGTGGTTTTCAGTGTGTTACCACACTAATGTTCAAAATTTTGGGGTCAGTGAAATTTGTGTTTGAAATAAAATTAATAATTTTGTTTAGAAAATGTGCATTCAATGAATAAAACAAAATGACTTATAATTTTACACAAAATTTTCTATTTAAATAAATGCTGAAAAACAAAACAAACAAAAAAAATCCTGAAAAAAAGTATCAATGTATCAATGTAT
The DNA here is from genome assembly GCA_030378365.1 of Hybognathus amarus. Taxonomy (NCBI): domain Eukaryota; kingdom Metazoa; phylum Chordata; class Actinopteri; order Cypriniformes; family Leuciscidae; genus Hybognathus; species Hybognathus amarus. Next base: position 18,029 of record JAQIUQ010003129.1, read on the forward strand.
TTTGTTTTGTTTTCAACACTCATATAAGTATAATATATACACTACCGGTTCAAAAGTTTAAGATCGGTAAGATTTTTTATGTTTTTAAAAGAAGTCTCTTCTGTCACTAAGGCTGCAATTTTTTGATAAAAAATACACAAAGAAAACACAGTAATATTGTGAAATATTATGACAATTTAAAATGACTTTTTTATGTTAATATATATCAAAATGTAATTTATTCCTCTGAAAAAAGCTCAATTTTCGAGCATACATTTCTCCAGTTCTTACAGATGTTCACATGATCCTTCACAAATCACTCTAATATGATGATTTTATGCTCCAAAAACATGTATGATTATAATCCATGTTGAAAACAGTTTTTTTACATTTTTATTTCAGGATTCTTGTGAATGTATATGAAGAGTTCTTATAAACTTTAAAAAGTTTGGGGTCAGTTAGAATTTGTATTTTATTTTTGGGGGAAATAAATAGAAATCAATACTTCTATTCATCAAGGATGAGTTACATTGATCAAAAGTTACAGTAAAGACATTTATAATGTTAGAAAAGATTCTAATTAAATAAATGCTGTTCATTTGAACTTTCTATTCATCAAAGAATCCTGAAATAAAAATGTAAAAAACAGTTTTCAACATGGATAATAATCATACATGTTTTTGGAGCATAAAATCATCATATTAGAGTGATTTGTGAAGGATCATGTGACACTGAAGACTGGAGTAATGATGCTGAAAATTCAGCTTTTTTAGAGGAATAAATTACATTTTAATATATATTAACATAAAAAAGTCATTTTAAATTGTCATAATATTTCACAATATCACTGTGTTTTTTGTGTATTTTTTATCAAAAAATTGCAGCCTTGGTGAGCAGAAAGAGACTTCTTTTAAAAACATAAAAAATCTTACCGATCTTAAACTTTTGACTGGTAGGGTATGTTGTGTGTGTGTATATGAAGAATTCAGATGCAAAAGCCTCTAAATGCCATTTGAAATTATATATATATATATTTTTTTTTTTTTGGTAGAAAATCAGCATATTAGAATGATTTCTGAAGAATCTTGTGATTCACTGAATCATGTGACTCAGAACACAGGAATAAGCTACATTTTAAACATAAAAAATAAAAACGTTATTTTAATTGTAACAATATCCCACACTATTACTGTTTTTAATTTTTTGGAACAAATAAATGCAGCCTCAACTTTTCAAAAACATTTAAAAATCTTACCGACCCCAAACGTTTAAACATTATTTATGGAAGCTAAGGTATTTGAAAAGGATGTCTTTATGATATTCTTGTTTCAGAGATACAATATATAGTCTATATATATTTTAACCATTTTACTGTCTAAATTTAAGTCTGATTGCTCAGAATGTGACACATCTTAACAAGCAATTGTTCATTTAATAATGACTCAAAAGCATTATGAAAGATGTTTGTTTTCCCCATGACACTGAGAAGCTGACATCTTCAGATGAATGTTAAAATGACCATGTCCTGAATTCCAATGCCTCCAGTCATAAAACGGACCTTAGGATGAGCTGCACAATACAGAGGTTGGAACTTTAAGGACACTGAGAAGGTGACAAGCAGAGGATGAGAAACACACACACGCTGTTTGAATGATTGACAGCACTTCATATTGTGCCGTAAACGAGAACGTAAAAAACAGGAAGTGAGTGAAGAGGGTTTATTTGCAGTTATGAAGCCAAGCCGAGAGAGAAATATGAGCTGGAGGGAAGGAAAGACGGATCTGCTTACTTAATCTCTGGATCATAATCCTCATAACTGAAGAATGAAATGCGGAAAAAAAGAAAAGCAACAGAAAATTAGAATAAATAAATTGACACTTGAGAGCCAAATAGAAGGGAATTGAACCAGATGGGGTTTGATGAGTCCATATGCGTCATAAAATTCATCATAACAGCAACTATGCTGTGAAACATTTCATTTATACTTCACTAATAAAACAGTACACTAAGAAACAGAATACATATTTTTACCAAAACAAATGTAATGAAATGTTGAGATTGTACAACTGGAAATAAGATATGAAAACTTACTGACTTAAACAACATTTAAAATCATAGACATTTCTGTTTTTACGCTCTCATACTTGTATGAACATAAGGATTGTGAAACTAGGTGCTCTTAAAAACCAAACTCTTTATGAACAAATAAAAAAGGGCATTTAAATCATTGAGATATTCAAGATGTTGGCCAATTTTATATCACAAGCACAATCATTTATCAGAAATATTCCACATTAGGACTGCACAGCATGGGGGGGGGACATCTAGTTGAGATTTATCTGATAAAAAATGTCAATTCCTACAAAATGTGATTTTTAAAAAAAATCCAGGTTTGCTGTGCTTATGCTTAATTGTGGTCTGCACAAATAGGCCAACATTTTGTGATTATATATCAATATGACTGTATAACAATGATAATAATTACAATTATTATTATAATTATTATTGTATATCCATATTATTATTATTATTATTATCATAGGCGTAATTTATGGGAGGGACGGGTGGGACATGTCCCCACCACTTTTTGCCAGGGTCGATTTTGTCCCCACCACTTTTGAAACATCTCGCGGCACAGATGTACCAATACAAATAAAACATCTCCAGTTAACAGCATTCGTTTCATTTGTTTGTTAAATAACAGGCGATCTAGCACTGAAATGTGTTGTCTTCTCTCGGAAACGCGCTTCAATCCGTTGCGGAGATTCGTTCCGGTGAAATCACAAATCAAAATGCACACAAACCAACGTGTTCCTGTTTCTCATGGGTTCTAATCTGCTCTCGAATATCTTTTCCCTCATCAAAACATATACAACCACTGATAAATATTATATCAATTTAACCACTGATAAACATTATTGGTTTTGATGAGGGGGAAAAAAACTATACGAGTGCGGATTAAAACCTAAAACCTCCCGAGTCCCGAACACGCTAGGCAAAAAATCTACCTCTGGACCATCACTGTACATATGCAATAAAGGGCGTATATACAGTGTATACTCACTATAATCGGACATTGTGCTCATTTTATTTATGTACATCAGGAAGCTACAGGACATCGTCTTTCAAAACATGACCTACTCAAAAGAGAAAAAAGAATGAATGCGTCATTGTACCCAGCACTTTTGAAAATGCCCATCCAGAATACGTCTCTGTCCCCAGCACATTTCAAACCAAACTGACGCCCATGATTATTATAATTATGATATAGCCATATTGATTAGTATTATTATTTTAAATAATAAAAAAATACCATTGTAATATTGTAATATAAAAAATAAATAAAATTACATTGCAACTGTAAGATTACAATAATAATATTTATGGAGGGGATAATTTCATCTCATGTTTAGGAAGATGGTTGGAGAAGGCACGTTACATTTTTAAATACACATTAAAGTAACTCAAACTGTAGATAGAGACAGATATGGAACAGCATTTACCAGCCCGTTCTCATCCCAAGGCATCATCAAACTGACACTTTTGACCATGGGTCAACATCCGACGCACATGGCACCCTTTGGCCTCAAAATGAGACGCGCCTCCTAGTGGTCTAACCTTAACCCTACCCCAGACCTAAACCTACCCGCATCATCTAACTGACGCTAAAGGTTGCCATGTGCGTCGAATTTAGACGCATGGTCAAAAGTGTCAGTTAGATGATGCCCTCAGGATGAGCGTCATCTAACTGACGCTAAAGGTTGCCATGTGCTGCGAATTTAGACGCATGGTCAAAAGTGTTCAGTTAGATGACAGCCCATTTACTGTGAACTGAGCCGCTCTGAGACACTGAAAAAACACAGCGGATAATGAGCTGTGTAAATGAACACAGTGCCACGCTTCACTCTGAAACACACAATGCATATATTTATTCAATTTAATTACATCTTTTTTTAAATTGCTAATCACATTAAGCAATATTGCTATTTCGGTTTTATTACTATTAACTGTGCAGCCATATTCTATACATCTCCCAGCTCTAACAGTGACATAAACGAACAGTGGCAAAAAACAACGACAAAACCAACCACAAGTTGGGGCGGCAGTGGCTCAGTGGTTCATGTAGATTCTCTACAAACCGGACGGGTGGTCGTTCAATCCCCAGTTCCACCTGACAAAGTGTCGAGGTGTCCGTGAGCAAGACACCTAACGAGCTGGATGGTGCCTTGTATGGCTGACACCGCCGTTGGTGTATGAATGAGTGGGTGAATGTGAGGCAAAAATGTAAAGCGCTTTGGTGGCCATTCATTTCTATGAAAGCGCTATATAAATGCAGTCCATTTACCATTTACAAGTCATAAACAAGATCAACCAATAGCAAACACACACATAGGCTGTTACAGAGATGCACAGGTGTTGGGGTAATTACCACACACACACACACAAACACACACTGAGTTTGGGTCTAATAACCACACCAGGTGCACAGCAAAATAAATGATTGATGGAATTAAAGTGGAGACTATTAAACATCATTTTGCAGTGTCCATCTTAATGACCCACTTGATGCCTGAATGAAGTGTGTTCACAGTCAAGTTCAATCATTATTCATAATATCCCTTTTACTGTGTTGTTAATTTGGAATTCAAACTATTGGAAATGTTAACATTTTTAATTTTTGGTAATTAATTAGCAAACCATCACACACCTGCAGGTGATCGGTGCGATGGGAAAAAGGACCAAATAAGTAGGTCAAAAAATCTACAAAAAATAAGGAACTCCCACACACTATCAGTACTTGCAAATGAGAATCAAAATGTGTATTAGCAACGTTTCAGTCTCACGACCTTCATCAGGCATATTCTATTAACTATTCAAACTCAATCCCATTTAAAATAATCACATGACCAATCAACGTAAAGATCCATTTTTGTAGACAATCAGGCTCAATGACTGAACACATACTTAAAGGGATACTCCACTTTTTTTAAATGGGCTCATTTTACAACTCCTCCAGAGTGAAACAGTTGGGTTTACCATTTTCGAATGTATTCAACTGATTTTCTGATATTCAGAAGAATATCAGTAACCAGACAGTTTCTGGTCCCATGTTTCTGTAGCCATGTTTCCATCTACTTGTCAATCGAATTATCTGAAGTTCGGTTAAAAAACACATGCGAATAAAGCTGGTGAAAGTGTGTTTCCATCCAACGGCTTTAAAGCGAATAAAAACCTGTACGTAATGATGTCACATGCTGTTTTGCGATCAAATTGGTATATCGAATTGATTTGAGACATTTTAAGGTGTTTCCATTAATTTTCGCACTGAATCGAACAAGATTTAAGCAAACTTTTGCGAACAAAGTTTTGTTAGACAAAACGGATCGCCATCTACCAACAAATGATCAAGTATTTCACAAGTTGAAGCCTAATAATGCTTATGTGCCAGCTGATAGCGACATGTATAGGATAATGTATGTGCGAGGCGGTTGTTGAAGGGGTTGTATCGCTATAACCGCCTCGCTTTATATTATCCTGCTTATTACATATAAATCAACCAAATAAATAAATAAATCAATAATTTGACACAAAATATTGACTTAAAAACGAGTTTATTGATTTAAAAACGAGTATTGCTTCTGCTAAAGAAAATAGTCTGTTCCGTCTCTGAACTGCGTCCATGGCAACGGTGTGTTATAGCAGCGCCGCAGTCTGTTAACCAGAAATAACAGACCACATTATACATTAGAATTCAACCAAGCCACGTAAAAACAAGCAAAACTAACCTAAGAAAACAACTACGCTATAAACATTGCTATGATGATGCCGATGCACGTTAATGCCCGACGACAGCGGAGGTGACTGTGATGTGGGAACGACAGCGCTCCATCAGTTCTGGGAGATCGTGGTTCATAACCCTTTGGTTGAAGCGTTTTTTTTTTTTTTGCTTTGTCCACTTACATCTGTCTTTGTTGACATCCGCCATGTGTGTGCAAACAGACTGGCCGGAAATGAACTCGTCTTCTGACGTGTTGCAACCATAAAAGGTCAAAAAACTTAATCGCAATTCATTATTTATTCGGCAAATAACGTTTCCATCAGCTTTTATCGCATTAGCCATATATCGATCAAGAGAAAATCCGATGAGACCGATCGTATTTCATTTGAGTCGATTTTCATGAAATTTCATAGAATTTTACTGTTTCCATAAGGCATTTTTCATTCGATATCACTTAATGCGGATAAAAATGTGTCAATGGAAACATGGCTATTGACTTCCATAGTAGGAAAAATATATACTATGGTAGTCAATGAGACCAGAAACTGTCTGGTTACTGATATTCTTCTAAATTTCAGAAAATCGGCTGAATGGATTGAAAACGGTAAAACTTAACAGTTTTAACTCTGTGGAGTAGTAAAATGAGCATATTTCCCAAAATATGGAGTATCCCTTTAACACCACATCATCATAAAAAGTCATAATTGTTAATAATATAAAAGTTAGAAATACAAACAAAAAAACAAAAAAACTATAATTTCAATTTTAAAAGGCTGTTTTTTTCTTAGAACTTTTATATTATTAACAATTATGTTTGTAACTGTTTATGATGATGTGGTGTTAATTATGTATTCAGTCATTGAGCTCAATTGAAATGGATCTTTACATTGATTGGTCATGTGATTATTTTAAATGGGATTGAGTAGTATGACATGAGGGTGAGTAAATGATGAGACCAATTTTATTTTGTTGTGATCGTTTAACAGAATATGGTCAAATACATTTCCAGAAATGCAACTTTCTACAAGAACATATAACCTAAATAATATCACTTTTCACAAATAAGATATCAAAATAAATAATTATTTTCATTTTCAACAAACGGTTAGTGCAAGACGGTGTTTAACCTTAAGAATGAAGGCTATGCACATACATTAATGTTACCATTTAACTAACTCACTAACTCAGTCAATAATTGAGAGTGACTGGAAAACATGATTGTGACATTTCTGCGTGATATTTATGTGAAGATCAAAAGCAAATTTCAAAATGTATTTTAAAGGGCACTGCAGAAACTCTTTGCGAAGGGAAACTCATTGAGTTTACAGACCGAGTACTGGACGCAAGGAGGCAATATTGGATATACAGTCAAACCAAAAATGATTCAGACACCAGATATAGTTTTTGATTTTTTTTTTTACTCAGTGGGCGCAGGACACTATAAAGTAAACTGTGACATATTATACCAAAAACAAATCCTTCATACAGTGGACTGCCAGTAAAATCTATAACAATTTTGGGGCCAAAATGATTCACACACTTTGACCTAACCATGTTTTAAGTGTTTTTCATTTAATTGCTAATACGACCTTTTTACACCACAGACTGAACAACATTAAGCATTGCTTGGTAATTGATTGTCCTAAATTTCCTAAATTTGAGACAGTTGAGACACTCACAAATGTCATATTTTATTACCATTTTCTAAACTATAGCGAATTAGCTGTGATAATGTGAGAAATGTTGAAGGTCAAATTTTGGTTTGACTAGTTTTATTTGTGTAAACAACAACAATAAGGAAATTAACTCTATACATGAATTGCTATTTTTATATTTTAAAAATTGCTGATTATAGGGTGTATTTAACACATCCAAATGAGTTTAGGTCAAACTGAGCAATGGAATTCTCTGCAATTAATTTGATTGAATTTCTAGATCTGCAAATTACAGCACACTGGTTGAATTTGCATAAACGTTTAAAAATAAAAAAGCCATGGGGAGACGTAATACATTTGTGGAAAGTGCCAAAGCAAATGGATATTAAAAACCCCTAAATAGCTGACGCTCACGTCCAAGTCTCTTCACTAGTGTGTAATCACCGTTTTTCACTCTTGTCTTCAGGGAACAATAACTCGTATTTTCTTACACTCATCAAGAGCTCTCTTTTCCAGAAAACTCCTCCTTATGCTTTTACTTTTATTTTTCCTGAAGCAACACTATGCAGATTCTCATTCACACCTCCGTTCACCCTCTCTAAAACACACTCGTGCTGAAAAACCCAGGGCGCATTAGACGTTTAATTGAAGCAGATAACGGCGAATGGTTGCGTTAAAGATGTCCTGCTGGGAGTTAAACAAACATAAGACTGCGAATTGAACATCTCTCCTCCCTCAGGTATAGCCTGCTGCTGATCGCCCGGGTTAAACATGAAAAATTAACGTGAATTATGATAAAGAGACTGCTTTTAAACCGTTTAAGAGAATTAGCAGCAATTTGTCATATCGTCTCACTCTATCTCAAAGAGCGAATCTGCATCCCAATGGCAGCTGTAATTGAGTTAGTTGGAGGCAGAAAGTCTTGACGGAAATGTGAATAATGTCCTCAAGGTTCTGAGTGATGACTTCACCCAGAGACACGTCTGCCTTGAGTGGGTTTAATTGAGTCACAGATTAATGAATAAAAGGAATCGTTCATGACACACGGATCAAACTCAGACCGCCCACGTCAATCCAGAGTTGTTCCTGTATCACACATTAAATGAGGATTATGACATATTAGTGCAGAGACAATTCGACGAACGACTGCTGCAGATTCGACACTGGAAATGCTAGTCATTCATTTTCTATTTATCTCATTTATGTATCGCTTATTATATTTTGAAAAGTGTATATCTGGAGCAGAAAACAAAATTGTTTATTATATCCCAGACCTTCCCTGAGTTCGTTTTTTCCATTGAATAGAAACATCAGTAGAAGTGGCATCAGTAATACTGGCCATCATTACACTCTTAAAAAAAAGTTATATAGAACCTTTCAGATGTTCCCTTTAAGGTTAAGGGATCATTTAATAGAGTTTTACTTAACTTGAAAAAAAATAAATAATAGTTTTTACTTTGATTAAATTTGATTCATTACACATCTATTAAACATAAAATTGAAGTAACCAGTTAACATTAATGTATTATGCAATCATGTATGACATTTCTCTTTATATAGAGCCTTTTTTAGCATAAAGGGTTCTTTTAAATTGAGTCAAGAACCCTGAAGTTCACAGATAATCGCCCCTATAGCAGTGAACCAGTGAAATTTCAAAACCTTTCGCAACAGCTATGACATAACGAAACCTTGTTAATCGGAAATCACGTGACTTTGGCAGATTGAAACGCGACCTGAAGCACTAGCACGAAAACGATGATTGAAAAAGGTTTTCAAAGCTTCATGAAGCAGTCTTTCAAGAGCACTCATCACTAATTTTCTCATTTTCACCTTATTTAAGTGTTTTTTACTGAACTCCAAAAACTGGTTCCATGCACATAATATTAAAGCACGTTAGGCAATTTGTTTCAGAATTATTATTATTATTTTTTTATGCCAGTTAAAAGTCTCTTCACAACCTGATAGCAATCTTTAAAGTAGTTAAAAAAACAACTTTTGCTGATAATTTACTCACCCCCATGTCATCCAAGATGTCCATGTCATTCTTTCTTCAGTCGAAAAGAAATGTAGGTTTTTGATGAAAACATTCCAGGATTTTTCTCCATATAATGAACTTCAATAGGAACCAAACAGTTCAAGGTCCAAAAGACAGTTTCAGTACAAACTGTTCAAAAGGCTTTAAACGATTCCAGACGATGAATAAGGGTCTTATCAAGCGCAAACGATCGCTCATTTAATAAATAAATAACAACGTTTAAGTTTTATAAGCTCAAATGGTCGCCTTACTCTGTTCTGTGGCAGTCACGTTCGTGACTCTCCTGTTCGAACTCGTTCTTCAGAACGAACAAATCTTTTTCCGAGTCATTTAGTTAATTCGAGGAACGAAACAAAACGAATTGACTCCGAAAAAGATTTGTTAATTTTGATGAACGAGTTCGAACAGGAGAGCCACGAAAGATTAGACCCTTATTCATCGTCTGGAGTCGTTTAAAGCCCTTTGAACAGTTTGCAGTTTGTACTGAAAGTGTCTTTTGGACCTTGAACCATTTGATTCCCACTGAAGTGCATTATATAAAGAAAAACCCTGGAATGTTTTCATCAAAAACCTTAATTTCTTTTCAACTGAAGAAAGAAAGACATGGACATCTTGGATGACATGGGGGTGAGTAAATTATCAACAAAAGTTTTTTTCAAAAGTGTACTACTCCTTTAAGTTAAGTGGTCTAAATGTATACATTTTTATATATATCGGTAATCAATCAGTTGATGTACACCACTGACTTCTATAGTAGGAAAAAAAAACATACTATAGAAGTCAATGGGGTTCATCAACTGTTTGGTTCCCAACATTCTTCAAAATATCTTCTTTTGTGTTCAGCAGAAGAAAGAAAATCATACAGGTCTGAAACAATTTGACGGTGAGTAAATGATGACAGATTTGTATTTTTTTTAAGTGAACTATTCTTTTAAATCTTAACCCAACCTTAAACCTATACCACTAAACCTGTCCGTAACCTTACCTGTTTCCCACCTCCGATAGCAGCACAACTATTTTGCAATACAACATGAACACAATAAGTACATTGTACCTAACAATTATCATTTTTATGCAGGTAGCCTACGCGGTAGTTAAAGACACCTGATATAAAGTGAGACTCAAAAATGTGCTAAATAAAAATTCTGATTTCTTTTTTTACAGTGTAGATCATCAGTAAAACAATCTGTAAAAGGAGAGAGAAGTGTGAACTATGAACACACACACACGTATGCACAGACACACATATAAAAGGTCAAACACAGGAGGAAGTGGGCAGGTGCAGATGACCTCCAGAGGGACACATGACCGGTGGAGAAACAGGTTGATCTTACCAGTGCCACTCCACTATAACACAGCCGTCATGAAACGCGATAGCTGTGCAAACGTCAGCAGACACACACACAACAGAAAACAAGAACAAATAAATGAATAAGACAGAGAGACAGGAAATAATTCCTTTTGCAAAGTGCAAACTAAACAAATAAAAAGCAACTTAAAAAGAAGCAGCAACAACCCCCTACACAGCTGTTACACAACACTCAAACAATTTATGACGATCGTATGACGAGTATAACCTACAGATGCATGACATTGAGGCAGGACATATGAAAATGATTTAACTTTTATAGCCAAACATTATTGAAACATTATAAATCCTGTTACTGTCATTTTTAAATCATCCTTGATGAATATATATATATATATATATATATATATCATATATATATATATATATATATACAGTATATATATATATATATATATATATATATATATATATATATATATACAGTATATATATACAGTATATATATATATATATATATATATATATATATATATATATATATATATATATATATATATATATATATATATATATATATATATATATATATATATATATATATATATATATATATATATGTTTATATAAAGTATTTCTTTAAAAAAGAACCTTACTGATCCGGTAGTTCCGGCTTTTGATAATGATGGAAATGCAGTCTTAACCTTGAGAATGAAATACTTAAAAAAATTTATTATTAAGTGCATTTATTACTGCCAAACTTCATGAAATCACAGCATACTCATTCTTAAAAGTCCAATTTGGGGTCAGTAAGATTTTTTTAATGCTTTTGAAAGTATCACTCTTCAGCTCAACAAGGCTGCATTTTATGTAATCAAAAATACAGTAAAAACAGTCATATTTTGAAATATTATTATGTTGTAAAACAACTGTTTTCTGTGTATATAGGTTAAAATGTAATTTAATCTCTGATGCAAAGCTGAAATTTCAGCATCAGTGTCACATGACCCTTCAGAAATCATTTGGATGCTGATTTGCTGCTCAAGAATCATTTCTTATTATCGTCAAAGTTTAAATCATTTGTGCAGTTCAAATTTTTTGTTGAACCAGTGATGCATTTTTTTTCCGGATTCTTTAATGAATAGAAAATATGTATTTAAATTATGAAAATTATGTACAGTATTTAAAACATAACTTTTGCAATAACATATATGGCTTTACCTTTGATCATTTTAATGCATCCTTGCTGAATAAAAGGGGGGGGGGGGAAATACTGTCTTTTGAAACTTTTGAACGATATTCTACAAGTATGTTTGTTTTTATAGCTTTGGTCCAATAAGACTCTGATGTGCCAAATGAATGTTGCAGTTGGTATTTATAATTAAGGGAATGAAAAAAATGTCCTTCTATAGATCACGCCATACATTTTTTCGTCTACTTTCAAGATGAGATAGTATGTAATTTCTAATTGCAAATATGTGTTGTTTCGTCACCATTTGGAGTGCAATAGCAGAATGAACGCACACAACTGATGTGGCCGGTGGTCTCACACACATAAATGAAGGCATATATCTGGATTTGTTGTGTGACAGAACTGAGGCGTTGAAGTCGTGACCTCTGAGAGAGGAGCAGGGTGTCCGTAGGTTGGTTTGCGGTTAATAACTCGACCTTCCAAATAGCCTTATAAATCATATCACACGCTTTTAAATCTTTTTTATTTCTTAGAGCCGACTGTTATAAATCAGACAATGAACAACAGCAGCAGCACTGATGTTCACTCAAACCTATACAAACCTAAATAAAGTGGATTCGGTGTGATGAATAGTCGACAAAAAAAAAAAAAAAGCAGTCTTTTTTTTTTTTTACTACAAATAAACCTGATTTCTTTCATCTGTATCTACAAAATAAGATATTCTGCAATTGTTTCAGCTATTTTTGTCCGTGCAGTGAAAGTCGGTGTCCAAAACAACCCTGGACTCCACTAACTTTTACTGTATGGAAAAAAAAAAAAAAAAAATAGAAAGAACGTAAGTTTAGGATGACATGAGGGTGAGTAAATGGAGACCTAAAGCTATGAAGCTTAAACTCAATCTTAATATTGGATCAACTGTAAAACATTTAGCTATTTTACAATAGATTTGAAAGTGACTCATCTGATCAGAATTTTAATCATATTAGGTTTATCGGTTAAGTATTACAAAAATGTGAAGCCACGCCTGCAGCATTTTTGATGTCAGATTTATCCTTCACTTCTGTTTTCATCTCTAACAAAATCGACATTATAACATGGCGATCTATTTAAGTCATTTTTTAACTAAATTGATACTTATTCTGCAAGGATGCATTAAATTTATCAAAAGCGACAGTAAAGACATTTATGATGTTATAACAGATCTCTATTTCAAATAAATGCCTATATATTTCTATTGATCAAACCATCCTAAAAAAAGCATCACAGTTTCCACAAAAATATGAAGCAGCACAACGGTATTCAACATTGATAATAATAAGCAAAGTAGCAAATCGCCATATCAGAATGATTTCTGAAGGATCATGACACTGAAGACTGGAGTAATGATGCTAACTGAAAACTGAAAACAGTTAAAGGGTACCTATTATGGAGTTTTGAAAATTGCCCTTCATGTAGTGTGTAACATAGATCTAAGTGAACGAAAACATCCTGCAAAGTTTTAAAAATGAAAGTTCACCGTATACAAAGTTGTTGTCTCTCAAAGTAAGAGTCGACTCTGAGTCTCTGATATGAATCGTTCAACGAACGATGCTTTTCCTTTGTCTAGTTGACGTCAACTTGACAAGTTATTTGAATAAGAAACGCCCACTTATTGCGCTCTGAGACGCCAGGGAAAACCGGAAAACAATCATGTCGACGAGACGCTGCGTTTTGAAGTGCGATGCAAAAGCGAACTTTTTCATCTGCCAGGAGAGGAGCATTTGAAGACTAAGTGGCTACAGTTCATATATACAAGTATACATAGTTCCCACATGACGTCACGACATACGGGCATTTGCTGACCCGGCGCTATTGCTGCGGGCAAAACATTAGAAGAAACAATACGAGTTGAACGAAGTGAGATGAGTTGCGTGCTATATAGTGAAAATGGTCATCTCCTGCTGGGTCAATGAATGATAAAATCGTGCCGGAGGTTCAGTTAAATCGGGGATTTTACACTATACCCGTCATTAGACTCCATGGATGTGAGAAGACTAAGCTTTTGTCCGAACAACGACGGAGATTATGGCTGGGGAGGATAAACAGGAAAGAAACTCACTCAAAACACGCAAGAATTTGTTTGACAAAAGCACAATGTTGTGTTTTATTGCGAGTGTAAGTTAACACATTGCAGTTTGAATAATGTCCTGTATGAACAAAATGACGAGGTATTAAAAGCATACAAAACAACATTGTTTCCACTGTTTGATCTCGCATTGTAGCATTGCGATCTCAGATTATGTCCCTAAAGAACCCGCATATAATGTAGTTCCGCATTACATTAATTAAATTGCACGCGAGTTATTTATTTTTATATTCATGCACCAAACCATGACGCCCGCAAGTACATGCATATCACAGAAAGCACCGGTGACTGTTTTAAGGGGAACATGAATTAAGTTGTGCAGGCTATGGCTTTTTAATAGACAGATTAGCATCATGATGCTTCTTCGCTATGATAAGTTATTTTTCCACTGATTGCACTTGAGCAAACGTCACCGAACCAGCCCACGGCAAGCAGATCGTACGCCTCCAGTGATTTCCAGACTTGGAATTGCTCACAATGTGTAAAAACTCCTCACCAATACCAGATAATGGCACATATGAAAATACTGTATCTGAGGCAAAGCTGCATAATCATTGCTCAGTGCTTCCTTCGTTACTGCATACGGATCACACACCATTTATGAATGAAATTTTCGCATTGTACCTCTCTCTGTCTTGTTTTATGGTAAACACAGCGGTTTTGCCCTCAAAGATGGCAAGATCTCCGGGGAGGTCACGTGACATTAATTCGCCTGTGGGAACTATGTATAAATTAATAAACCATAACCCATTTAAGGTGATGGGCGTTCCGTTTCCGATATTCTCTGCACAGAGAATACCAATCACAACTTGGCTAGGTCATCTGACCAATCACCGCAGATTAGCGTCACGCAAAGGCGGGTTTTGGAAAAAGGACTCGCTAAACGATTCATATGGGAGTCGGTGAGCAAATCAGGTAAAAATAAATGCATATTATAAGACAACAAAAGGGTTTTTTGTCATTGCATGCTTGTAAAACTGTTGTTGGGGACTCCCAGAACAATATTAGGAACATTTTAAATGCCATAATAGGTACCCTTTAAATAGTACAAATATTTCACAATATTACAGTTTTTACTGTATTTTGGATCAAATGCAGCCTTGGTAAGAGTTTCAAAAACTTTAGAAATCTTACCGATCCCAAACATTTAAAAAAAGCAGTGTATATTGTGATACTGTTAACGTTATATGCTGTATGTATTCCTCACACACCCAAACAAATAAAAGCACTCACAGTTTTGTAAGTGCTCCTGTTCAGTCTCTCATTAGAGCAAGTAATCAACCGTCTACAGATCAAACTAATACAGCCGAGTATGAAAACTACTAACAAGAGACTGTTATTATCTCATTATTAGCATGAATACAATGTCTGATTACAAGAATTATCCCATTTAAAATGAGACCCCATGGAGGGAGGAGATGTGTGGCTGTAGGGGCTCATGAATTAATCAAACCCATCACCTCTGCTGTTGTGATTCTGTTTTATGTGGTCCCCTTTAAAATGAATATGACGAAGCATTCCTAACAAACCCGACAGAATGCAATGCACCAGCAGGGTTCTGGCAGTAAAATTCCCATTCGTTTCTTCCACAGTGTATGAAGTACAGTATAAACCTTTTGAAACACAGATAAGATAAGTCCTAAACTTGGGAACTGAATGGAAATTGCAATTAAATGTAAATGTATTATACGTTAAATGTATATTAAATGCAATTAATTGAACTTAAGAGCCACTTTTGACCCACTCCCTCTTTATATGTAATTTCACAATCAGTTCTATTGTTATTGAAGTGTAATGCCAAATGTACTTACAAGCATTTGTGGTAAACTAAATACACTTTAGTTTTTTATTGAAACATGGGTAACGCTTCCTTTTACAGTCCAGTTACCCATGTAAATACTATGTACTTATTTTAGTAACTACAATTACTGGGTAATAACTAGTACTAACCCAGAACCTACCCCTAAACCTATCCCTGTTCCATGTACTTACCTGTATTTTCTAAGTAAGTACACTCTAAGTACTGTACTGTAAAAAGGAAGTGTTACCGAAACATGTATGCAATGCATGTACATGTATTAGGGTTTCTGCAGGTTTCAGTAAGTCAAATTTAAAACCTTTTTAAGACATTTTAAGACCATAAATATTGAAATTTAAGACCTACACAACGCATTACCAAAAATTTAAATAAGAAAATATTCTGAAAAAATGATTTTATGTGTGTGTGTGTGTGTGTGTGTAGGTGAAATTTGTACTTTGCATTTTATACAGTAAAAATACAGTAAAAATGGTGTGAACATTTCATTTCATGATTACTATGAAATCAATTTGCCAAATGTATGTCTAAACCCAGCAAATAAAATTAGCATGAATTAGCATTAGCACTTTTTGTTTACATAAACATTAAAATACCATTAAAAATGATGGCCAGATTTTAAAGGAGTGTCTTGCAACAGGTTAAGTCTAGTTAAAATAAAGTCTTAAAAAAATAGTTTTATAAACAGATAAACCTCACGTATTTCAGCCTTTCAATGATCTTTTATAAAAAGATTGAGTCAAAAAAATGATAAATTACTGACATTCACATCCCTTTATATTTTATTATTAATAGTAAAATTTGGCCGATTTTCCTGTTGTGTCTGTCGTTGCTATGCAACCATGCACTGCGCTCTCCATAGCGACAAAGACGTTTTAGTAGCCACCACCGAGAAACGCTTGCTGTAACGTTAGGTCTGCTACAAGATTTATTCACGGAGAAGAGAAAAACTTTTCAAGGCCTTAAATTTAAAGTTCCGAATTTTAGACTTTTTAAGACCCCGTGTAAACCATTTAAACATGTATTTTAATATACTATGTAATAACACATTTGTAATAAATAAGAGTGCAATATAAGTGTACTTATTTAAATCACAACAAAAGATTATAAGATTATTAAAACAAGGATATAACATGTAAAAGTAAAACGTTTAATTTGGCTTCTTAAAAGTGTACTCATGTACTCCAAGTACACTTTAAGTGGCCTGTCCTTATTCAAAATAGTATCTTTATTCAACATATTACCTGCAAGTACACTGCACTAAAACTGCCCATTTAAATACATATTCAATTAAGCACACGTTTATGCATTTTAAAATCAATGTCAAATGTATTATATTTTATACTTTAATGAGATGCAAGCATTAGTTGTATGGTGTATGGCTATTCTTGCTTTGATTGATTGTCCATTTTTCCTAAAGTGACGGTCTACATCAAGTACACAGTCTTGCTTGTTTGTCTTTTTGCCAGTTTTCTTCAAATCAATGTTTTTATTACCGTGATTCATCTCTGAGCTTTGAATTCTATAGAGAATATGTTTCTGAAAAGCCTGTAGTGAAAATAAATGGGGAAAAATACTTCAGGAATGAATTCCAAGGCCACTGCAAATTTGTGTGATCACTGTTGAGTCTACACTTGAATGCATATGTACATGTGCCATAGTCAGGATTTATACACTTCAATCAGGTGTCCATCAGAATTATCTGGCTGTGATAGACAAAAGGACATATAAGTCCAGTTAGGCCATTTAACACACAAATGGGGTGAACCACTGTGAAATTTCATCCCATCTACAGAGATGATACTACAAGATCACTGACTCAAACAGTCTGATTAGTATTCATCCCATCGACATAAGCACACACATGAACAACTGAACACACACACATCATTTCACTGTCCTGCTCACTATGCTGGATCTAAGGGGACAGCTATAAATTAGCATATTTATAGTTCTTTCAGCGCTCTGCTCTCCTGAGTGGCTGTGTGGCTCCGGTGATGAATATTCATGTGCGTGCAGAGGTTAATTTGGGCAGAATGTCTGCTGCTCTTTCCTGTGAAACAACACAGATCTTCAGGTAACGACAACCTCCCCACAGAATACACAGACACACACACGCACGCTGTGGGATACCTGTGCCAGTTTTACTTTTACCTCAACCTACCACAATAATATGATAAATGAGCCATACGAGTTCCTCAGATGGTCAATGGGCCAATGTTTCTTCTGTCCATTAACTTGAAGTGTGTCATTTCTGCACAAAAAGTGCCATGAAACAAGACGTAACGCTTGTGTGCAAACAGGTTTCTCAAACACAACACTCCAATTATCTTTCTGTCCTTTTACCTGACAATTGCGGCTCGGACTAACAGTTAGTGATGCAAAATTCACAACATTGTTGACATGCTGTTGTCAGGCTGCTCAAACAAACTGAGCAATATGAATCTAAAGTGCAAAGGGCTTTCGCACCGGGTAGTTCTAAGAACTCGCCACTAGGGTGGTTCCCTGAGAACTAATGGTTCCCGTGGGAACATTTTTCTGGTTGCACTGCCAGTAGGAATTCTGATGTGATGTAAGCCACACTTTTTGTTGTGACTTTTATTTTGATGGTGCGGCATACCTTTATTTTGACGGCGCTAAGAACTCTACAGCCTGAGCACACAGTGCATTCTCTGGGTTCAGTACTTTACGATCTGTCTAACAGTCCTGTCTAATACGTTATTAGATAGAACTGTTATATATAGAAAGTGAACAGTATATAAAAAGGTTTTATCGTATGCCGAGTATTTGATGCCCAGTGAAGCTTGCTGAGCAGAAATACATAATCATGTATTGTTTAGCTTGGTCCCCTCAAAGTTGATTTGATTTTCTCCTTAGCGTAAAGGTTAAGAGGCCCATTTATCACTGTTTCCATGTTTGTAGAGTTAGTTTGTGGAGTAAATATATAGGCTACAATCTGTGTGTTTACACAGCTTTTTTTTTAAATGGCGGGTGTTGGCGTCTCGCATGTTTTCGGGCAAACAGCGCAGACTAACTGGTAGTTCCTATAGTGCCTGGTAGTTCACTGGTAGTTCCTATAGTGCTGGTTTAGACCCTACTCGGAAGTAGGAGCTAAATTATTTTAAGGAGTTCCTATACCTAAAAACATTCCTAGTTCCTGCAGTGCAAACATGACAAAATCCGGGTACTACCGCCAAAAATTCTAGGAACTATGAAAAGGTTAATCTGGTGCGAAAGCTCCTATAGGTTAATATTACCGTGGTGTAAAATTATATATGGTCACCAAAACCGCATTTGAAGGATCACATTACTTTTGTAGCTCCTTTTCAGGCTCCCTTCCAAACAGTCCACTAACATAAGACTTCACCTATTGGTGGCTCCATCCCTCATCAAGTCCACCCACAAGCTCGACCTCTCTTATAATCACCTTTCTAACACCGCCTTCACAGTGGCAGTTGAAATCAACTCCTTAATACGAAATACGCCCCCAGTGGAAGTCGTACTACACCATGAAAAGCGCTGGAACAAAAATGGCAGAGAGATTAGAAAGGTTGACTCTGTCAGTGTCAGAATATCAGTGTTGGGGAGTAGTTAACTACAAGTAGCGTAGCTACTAACTTAACAACATTTTTTAGTAGCTTAGCAGTAGCTCAGTTGCTTTTTAAACAGTATAGCTCTTCCAGTAGCTAAATACTTTTTGCAGCAAGTAGCGAGCAAAAGCTACATTGCTACATTGTCGAATCTGCCCGATGCAAGGATATTCTTCTTCTTGTTAGATTACAAACAAATTTTTTGCCATTACCGCCACCTGTTGTTTAATCATGCATCTTGCGGCTAACAGTTCACTGACGTACAGAAGTGGGTTGACACACCCATATTATGATTATAAAGCAAGACGTGACGGCAGATTTGGAGGATGGAGAAACAACTAACGTTACCCATGGCCTTATTTCATTATTATTACAGTTTCAATCAGTATTTTTGAGAAAATGTTCTACCAGCAATTTATGTTGATGTATATTTCGTACTTGCAATGTTGTAGGCTATTTGTTGCACTTTTGACAAACAGTCAGAGATATTTTAGTGTTGTTTGTAATAAAACAATACTCTTTGAAATCGTATTTGCATTGCCTTGTTTTAAACACTAAATATTTTAATTAAAACATTCCTCAGATACTTATTCCGTTATTTATAATATACATTGTTCAAAAAGCAAAAGTAGTTTCAATGTAGCTAGCTACTTTTTGATTGTAACTTGTAGTGTAGCTAACTACTTTTCTAAACAGGTAGCTTGACTGTGGTTAAACTACTTTAACTTACGAGTAGCTTGTAGATTGTCAAACTACAGTTTCAGAGTAGCTTCCCCAACACTGCAGAATATACAATTTTGTTTGATCTCTCTGATGAGGGTTATAGAGATATTAATAGGAAGGCTGATGCATGAAGAACAGTTGCTAAGGACGTTGATATGTCAGGTCGGCAAAAAAATGTGATATAGTTCATAAATAAATCATATATATATATATATATATATATATATATATATATATATATATATATATATATATATATGGCATGACAACTTATGGTTATGGTTATGAAATCATTATTTCTTTCATAACCATTATTAAAGTTAAGAATTCAGGTTTGTTTATCAGTACCATAGCAACGCTAACTTGCGCTGGAATTGTCTGATAGAAACCGTCCGTAGCTTTTCGCAAGAGTAAAAAAAAAAAAAAAAAAAAAACGCAGAAAAATCTAACTCGATCCTATCTTTTGTGTAAACGTGATTGACACAACATGAGGTCGTATTTATTTTTTCCAACTCAGTGCAACTCAGGACTCCACCCACAACAGGCTCTACCTTTAAAAGACTCCTCCCTCCAAAGAGCCTGTCCCCCATGCAAAACACCACACCTACCACAAGAGTCACCCTTCATATACATTCACCTCATAGACTCCACCAACCACAGGCCCACCCTTTCAAAGGCTCATCCCCAAAGAACCAGATGCCACTCCCCTCAAAGATTAAATCTAGGACTAGCTCCACCCCTCTGCAAGATCCATCTTTTAGACTCCACCCACCACAGTCCCCACCCATCAAAGGCTCCTCCCTCTAAAGAGCCCATCCCACAGGCTCAACGCCTCACTGTCAGGCTTACTTGATGTTGTCAAGACAACCAGAGTCTGGCTTCAGGATGGCAGTGTGGTGGAACATCTTGTACAGAGCGATTCCCAGGAAGATCACATTCAGCTAGGAAGAACAGAAGCACAGGATTGGTTGAGGGTTCACCCGTTTGAACATGGATGTTTTGAATGTAGATTTTAGAGAGCATCAGAGCTGGTTACCATGATGATGAGTGTGGCAGGGCCTATAAAACTCCAGATGAAATAAGTATCCAACCGCAACCAGCACCTGAAAATGTAAGAAAGAGACGTCACTTAAGTTTCAATATAGCACACACACAAAAGTAGTACCGCAGATTGTCTTTTGGCTGATACATGGGAGTTCTTTCAATTATTCAGACTTTAATTTCCGCATCATTGGACTAAACTTAAACCTTCCTGTGACCACCCACACACTCATTCAGACTCATTCCGATCATTTGAGTGTGTGTGTGTGAGACTCACACTCTGTCTGTCCCTGTAACTGCGGTAATCTACTGCAGCAGAAACAGCCACAATGAGGGCAGGAATTCCGTATCCGGCCAGGTAAAAATATCTCCTGCGTGAATGTTCGCTCTCAAACACCTCCACCAGCATGATGTAGAGCTGAACGCCTTCCAGAAACATCCACGTGAATGCAGACAGGAAGAAGAAATGCAGTAGTGCCGCAAAGACAGCGCAGGCAATCTGAAACGCACACAAGCAGTCTTGTGAGGGCGTGTGTTTTGTGGACATTGATGGATGCTGTTCAGCGACCTCGCAAACCTGCTCAGATAATTGAAAAATGTTAAATAATAGGGTTTAAAGATTATGAATCATGCATGATGTTCCTGCATTAGAGTCACACACACTGAACGATTTCACATTAAATCTTTATGACACACATGCACACACGCTTGTGCTATTTCACCCTC
The DNA here is from genome assembly GCA_030378365.1 of Hybognathus amarus. Taxonomy (NCBI): domain Eukaryota; kingdom Metazoa; phylum Chordata; class Actinopteri; order Cypriniformes; family Leuciscidae; genus Hybognathus; species Hybognathus amarus. The sequence continues at coordinate 39,999 of JAQIUQ010003129.1, forward strand.
TCATGAACTAATAAAAACATGGAGTCAGCCAATTTAAACATCCCGGGCCCTATCATACACCCGGCACTAAAGTGTTTTTTTGCTAGTTTCAGTCCGACACAGTTATTGTTTTCACGTTTTGCCCCATACCAAATGGATTTGGGCCCATGGGTGTGCTGGTCTGAAATTGAGCTGTGTTCATGCACATTGTTGGCGCGTTGAGGAAACTGAAAAAGACTGCGCCATTGACTTTGCACCAGGTTTCAGTTAGTCAATGGCAATATCGCAAAACATTATTATTATTATTATTTTTAAAGAGCACATTAGTAATATGCACCTATCCACAAGTTTCCGGGGCGCGCCTGTAAAAAATAAAGTGGGTGAAACTTCCGGGAACAGCGGCGGAAGTAGCATTCCAATGGTATTTTGTGTGTAAGTTAGCGAAGAGGCTAGCTGTTTTTCGGAGAATTATTTTACTATTTAAAGACGCAAATCTTTATGAGAGATGTCGTTACGGAGCTCAGGGACAACATGTGCTGTTTGCGGTTGTACATATAACCGGACTAAACTAATTCAGTGGCTTAAACGTGATTGTTTTGAACATAAGCAGAAAACGAAATCAGAGTGATCCTGCCAACGACTGAAGTTTCCATCACCTCGCAAAAGACGACTAATCTTTCTGTGTACATTAGTTTAGCTTAAGGGGTCGCACACCGGACGCGCAGCGCCGCGTCGCGTCTAGGACAACTCAAGGTATCGCACACCGGACGCGGCACTTTCTCATCAGTGTATGGCCAGCAATATTGTAATGTTTAATGACAGGAGATGAAGATAATGTCTGTTCTATGTAATCATTGTACTGCACAATTAAATACAATCGTTGCTGAGTCTGCAGTCTGAAAACTTTACCTCAGAGCATCCGTTAACTGAATGAATTGAGAATCTCACCTGAAAAATCCAATAACAAACTGCAATTGTCATTCAAGCAGCTGATTTCTGTAAATGAATGCAAAACGAAATGTATATTGCAGGATAGAGCGAAGTCAGGACCCATCAGCAACGATTTGAGACAAAAATAATTTAAATTTGATATAAAACTATGTAAATGGCGCTCTGTGGCGCTGCAGGGTCTTGAACACGGTCCTGAGCCGTCGCTGGGCGCGCGGACAGACGCCGAATGGCGCTGGCGGTGTGTTTACACTCATAGAGAATAATGTGTTCGAATTTTAAAGACGCGGCGCTGCGCGTCCGGTGTGCGACCCCCATTACTGTGTTCATTAGTGTATTCTATAAACTCTATCAGCATGTGATTGGATGTTCTCTACTGATGTTACACCTAAAATCAGGATCAATGCCTGAGTTGACAGAATACCAAATGTGCCAGTTAATGCATTCAAGTGGCACATTCATTTATAATTTTGAATAAACTCCAAAGCACAATGACTAAGTGTGTATTTTTTATTTTAATTGTTTGTCAGCTCACACAACTGTCTGTCACCATGCCTTGATGAGTATTGATTATTAATAATGTTATTATAATACTCCCAACCAACTTCTGCGGATGGTAAAGGTACTGTTATTTCACCCTTTTTAATTTCGTTGAGGCTGTGTTCCCACATCGTTAGCTAGTTTGGATCGCTATAACTTGAATGACTGTCAACTGTTGAATGAACGAGTGTTAAGTATGTCAATCTGCGCTTTGTTTACCGGAAGACGCGCCCACTTTTGACGCAAGGCCTCATGGGGCGTAGGAAACTTGTGGATAGGCAGGTCTACAATGCGCATACGCTTCTGAGTTTTTAAAGCGATACTCCACTTTTTTTGGAAATAGGCTAATTTTACAACTCCCCAGAGTTAAACAGTTGGGTTTCACCGTTTTCAAATGCAGTCAGTCGATTTTCTGATATTTAGAAGAATATCAGTAACCAGACAGTTTCTGGTCTCAATGACTTCCATAGTAGGAAAAAAAAATACTATGGAAGTCAATGAGACCAGATACTGTCTGGTTACTGATATTCTTCTAAATATCAGAAAATCGGCTGAATGGATTTGAAAATGGTAAAACTCAACTGGTTAACTCTGGGGAAGTTGTAAAATGAGCCTATTTCCAGAAAAAGTGGAGTATCCCTTTAAAGCAAATGAAAGATGAGACTCTGATTGGTTACTTATTGCAAGTTACGCCCAAAACACACCCATTACTCATTTAGAGAACAGAGACAACCCTTCTAGACCATGTGTCGGGTTCGCTGACCCTTTTTCCTATCGTTAAACCAGCAAAAGTGGATTCGGACTAGTTGCACTTGCACTTTAGACCATGCACTTAGATCGTTAAAATAGGGCCTCCCGTGTCAGAAAGAGAAGTACTTAAAAGAAAGGTGGGATTTGTACAGTATGTAATTAAAATAATACATATATAATGAAAAGATGATTTGTGTGTTTGTATGTTTGTCGTACAGGCTGGTCTGCACGGTTGATGCCGGTGAGGAAGAGAGTTTCAGCGATGAAGAGCGAGATGCAGAGGTTCTTGTGAATGGTGTTCCTGTCGCTCTGGAGGCCACGGAAGAAGCAGAAGGTGAAGATGCAGACGAGCAGACAGACCAGAGACAGCAGGATGCCCACCCACGTGATGACGTCCAGCAACAGATCATGCACAGGGTCTGCCGTCTACAGGGAGAGACAGAGTTTAGAATGTTTTCACATTCCTTTGAACATGAACATTACACCTGAATATAAAAATATCGCTGCAAGCAGCAATTACAGGACTCAAGCACAGCAGCAGATACACAGTGACACCATCAAAGTGTCTGATACAAAGTATGAGAGCACATCAGAGGAATGATGTTTTTGCTCTTTTTTTTACACCATTTAAACCGGGATTGGCAGTCCATAATTTTGCACAAAAAAATAAATAAATAAATAAATAAATCTACATTTTTAGGTAGATTATTTGAAGAATATTTACTAAAACTAACTCAAACTGTAACTAAAACTATTAAAAATGATGGTAAGCTTTACAGTAAGCTTAACTATTTTAGTTACCATAAACTAAGAATTAACAGCATTTATGATTCTTAATTCATGTTAATTTCAACATTTACTAATACATTATTATCATTTACTAATACAATACAAATCTGTGTGAAAAGAGATTTTATAATCTGTGTGGATTCATTTACTAATACAACCTACAGTACATAAGTGAATCAATGTTTGAATTCCCTACATTATAAGTGGGAGACCTGCAGGAATGATTACAATTATGCGCAATACCCACAACCCTGCACCGAAATTCGAGCCCTGCATGTTCTAGGAAGGAACCCATCTATTCATCCAGACATCCATACATAAAATATAAAGTGCCATCTAGCTCATTATACTGACCGTAAACCTTTTCCAAACTTTGTGTTAATATCTTAACAACTAACTACCTTTAAAAACAAAAAACACAAACATCTCCACACAGTTGCAAAGCAGCAAACAGCATCTATTGTGTATTTTTACGTGTTCTTCTTTAAGGCAGTAACTGTGTGTGACAGTAAGTTTGATTTATTAGTGTGCCACAGTTAAAGCTCTCAGATCCTGCAGACGGCCGTCATTGATTCCCAACTGTACTCCCTCTGTAGGGTCCCTACGGAGGGCGCACAGCCAGGGAAAAGCGCACAGCTGATATGGGACGCATCCCAGAAGACTTTGAGTCTGGAAGACCGGATGTCAGCACTTCTGAAGAACACAGCACATGAATATTTATGAGCGCTGCATAGGTAACAGTACACAGCTTATAGGTGCCTGTGTGTGTGTGCGCCCCAGAGGGCCATTGAGCACATAACACATCACTCTTCCAGAGGCCCACTCACCCTTGAGCGCTATATCTCCTCTACATTCAACACACAGTGTGTGTGTGTGTGTGTGTGTGTGTGTGTGAGTGTCAGTGCTGTAAGTAAATCAGCAGCTCAAGCCTGCTCAGCAGAATCCACAGTGAGGCCTCAGACTTTATAGAGTCAACGCTGAGCTAAAGTAAATCTATGTGTCTATACACACACACACACATACACACGTGCACATGTAGAGAGAGTACGACTTCATGATATTTATAAAAATCATTATGAAACCTGAAAATGTTACACTTGTTACACAATAAAATTAAAATGTTATATATAACACTTACAGAAGTGTTATTTTAGTAATATATATATATATATATATATATTAGTGCTGTCAAACGATTAAAAATATTTAATCGCGATTAATCGCATTAATGTCATAGTTAACTCGCGATTAATCGCACATTTTCTAAATGTCTTTTGATTTCTTTTTGTTACATAATTTTTTCTCATTTTAATGCTCTTATCAACATGCGAAAGTGGATTGGCTTGTTTAGTGCAAATGTTTTTTTTTATTATTATTATTGAAAATAACATTGGAATAGTGTTCAATTTCACACTAACATACCAATAATCTCTCACACAATGTAACACTGTCTATCAATAAAAGGGTGAAAGAAATACTGACGAGGTCCTGATATTGACGAGGGGTGGAGAATTCGCATCATCTGTGTGTGTGTGTGTTTGCTGGGCCATCATCAAGTAGTGTTTGACTGCACGTGCTGCGATGATGATAGCTCAGTTCACAACGACAAAACACACAGATCCGGCGTCTTGCGCTCGTCATCCACTCAAAACGTAACGTTACTATTTTGGCCGGCTTGCAAGCCGAAACGAGTGTGTGCGGCACAAAACGTCCTCGCGCTGCGATCTGAAACCCATTCATTTCAATTGGTTGCGCCGCGCGAGGACGTTTTGTTGCTTCTTCTACCAAAGCGCAAGCGGATCTAGCTAGAACGTATAACAAAACAACAGGCACGACGCACACACTTGTTTGGGCTTGCGAGCCGGCTTTGAGTGAATGACGAGCGCGAGACGCCGAAATGGATCAGGATTCAGGACGCATGCCGTCCTGTTGCAAAAGCATGTGAAAAAAGTACAAAGTTTGCTAGGACAAGACCGTTAAAAAGACTGTTAATCGCGCGATAAAAAAATTAACGCCGTTAAAATGGGTTTGCGTTAACGCCGATAATAACGCGTTAAACTGACAGCCCTAATGTATATATATATATATATATATATATATATATATATATATATATATATATATATATATATATATATTACTAAAATAACACTTCTGCAGAAAGTAATTTATTAACATAATTTTTTTCTCACTATTTTAGCAATTTTTTTATCTGTTTGGGTTAAGCCTAAAGAGAACATTTTGCTTATAAATTTAAATTTCTGTTTTTGCTCTGAAATGGCTTGAAAACTTGAAAAACAAAAATTAAAATGAAAGTATTAAAATGAAACCTAATTCAAAATATGAATAAATAATATAAAAGTATACACATAATACTAAAGTAATACTGCTGCAGATTATTTCATATTAAGTTTATGTTTCCCACTTCTTTAGCATTTTATGTTTGAGGCCAAGCATACACTTTACAAATATTTTTATATATATCTAAACGTCGCAATTTTTCTGCTCTGAAATGCCGCCTTCTTTTTTTTTTTTTTTTTAAAGCAATCATTGCCACGTAGGGGAGAGTGGGGCACGACCTAACGCTTTTTGGTTTTGGCTCAATTAATTAAAAAATAATTAGGTTAGATTAATACTATTTTTACACAAGCAACATACACATTTCAGCTACAAATGTCCACTTAAAGTTTTTTTCTAGGACCTACCATTTTCGTACAGTTGCACTGAAAGTGACAGAAGTGCAAATGTTACAACTTACCCCATATGTGGGGTTAATTGTAACAGACAGAGGGGTTAGTTGTAACACTTGTGTGTAACACACATAATTCAGTACTATTTTATTTGTATAGTTTGATATTGTTTGTGCATCTGTATAGACAGATATCCATACACCCATCCCTCATCCAATCATCCTTCTATTGTGGATCAATATCATGGATAGAGACATGGAAAAGTGCTGCACAGTTTTGCAATAAATAATAATAAATAAAATCATAAAATATTGTAATTGCAATTAAATTAGGTTTGTGTGTGGCAGCTGCATGTAAAATCATTATTATTAATAATAATAACAGTAATAATAATACAAATGAGCTTAGAATAACAATTTAAAGGGTTTATGCATTAAAACATGCCATATTTTTAATAAATAAACAAGTTATCATTCATAGTAAACTAAATCTTAAACATTTTAAATTCCAACATTGATTGTGAAAGTCCAACAAAAGTTAAATGTATACTCAAACCTGAAAAGTTGTGTGGCTCCATTTTCATTTGATTATCATTGTACTTGGCGGCTTAATTGTAACACTGTGTTAGAACTAACCCCGCTGTGTATTACATAATTTAACCCTAGCTAACAGTCGCTAGGAATTGCTGACTTGTTTGAAAACTGTGCTATGTTTGAGCCAACAAGACAGTGATTAAGACAATATAAAGGTAGATTTGGAAACGTCATACACCTAACTCAGAAACCGAAAAAAAAACTATGATAAAAAAAATTACTTTCATGGTGTCAAAACACTCTTTGTCCAGTATCTTCACGAAAAAATAGCGGAAAGACAGCCTGCTTGATCCTGACGAACTATGTAAACGGTCCGTGTTACATTTAACCCCGCGTTAGGTTGTGCCCTGCGCTCCCTGACACTAAATGTAGTAAAAACTATTCAAACAAAGCTCTCTGTTCTGTTTTTCAATAAACAAAAGAATCACAATATGAACAACTTTAACAATATATTTAGTAATCAAGTTATTACTTAAACCATATCAGAAATATGAAATATATCAGAAAATGCCACATGGAGACTTTCATGAACATTTCAGAAAGATTATTCTGATCAGTGTTTTGAATTGATTTAAATAAATGGGCAGTTTGAATAAAACTGACTTGTGTGTAACAACAGTATTTATGCTGTTTTTTCAAGTTTCAATCATCAGCAATGATAATAAAAAGAGCAGGAAGAGTTATACTGTTTCGATTTTCACCAAGCTTAAAAGCTATTAAAAAGCACATTATTCATCACAGTATTGATTACGTTTATATTGTCAACAAAATAATAACATATATATATTACCCAGCTCTAGCACAGAGACACAGATGAACAATCATGAAACACACACACACACGCAAGAGGTGATGGAGCAGGTGTGTGATTAATTGCTCTCTGGTCTCCATCAAACACACCAGTACAAAATGGAAAAAAGATCAGTGAATGTGTGTGTGTACTTCAAGATCTGGTAGATTTATATCCCGTCTGGATTCTTCATCCCTTCAGTTTCAGTTCACGTCGCTCAGAAAACACACCAGTTCAAAAGCAGAGCTGTTATGTCTAGAGCTAGTGATTTCCACAAATCAGTGAATCAATTAACCAGTTATAACATTATCAACAACCAGCAGCAATTCACTGGTTCTATCACTCAATCACGTGTTCCCATGTTTTGATATCTAACGCAGTTAACACGTTCCGATGGTGTATTCATTTGCCAATTAAATCAATAAATAGACAGCGAACTAATAATAAAATAATAATAAAACAATTATAATAAATGTAATTGAAATTAGATAATGTTAGTCATCTAGAAAAACATGTTAGGTTATTCTTTATTTTAAAGGGGGGGGGGGGGGTTGACTGCGATTTCACTTTTTTGATTTTAATTAGTGTGTAATGTTGCTGTTGGTGCATGAACAGTATCTGCAAAGTTGCAGCGCCGAAAGTTTAGTGTAAGCAAAGATATCGTCTTTTAAAAATCAGGAACTATAATTGCCTACAAAAACGATCTCATATTGGGACTGCAGCTGGGTTATGGTACGTCACTAACCCACACATTTGCATAAACCCCTCCCTCTGGAATATGCAGGAAAGGGCATGCGCAAATTTCTGTGGCACGCCGAGTGAGTTGTGTTCATCCAGCTGTCAGGTCTTCTGTGTTTGAGCTTCCCACGGACGCTATACTTCGACAACAATGGATACAACTTATGTTTGATTATATTCCTGAAAGTGGCGATCATAATCTAGCTCTCTGTGCTGCGCATTTACGGAAGAATCTCCACGAATTCAACACCGGATTTAACAAGAAACTGTTTTTAAATCATGAAGCAGTTCCAACTTTAAAACCAGAGGCAGCAGTTGTTGGGCCACAACCTGTAAGTAGGCTAAGACTTAGGCCGGAGACACACTGGCTGCGTGGCGTAAGCGTCTCGTAAGCATGTCCATTTTTATTTCGGCTCCCATGTTAACAGATTGGAGCTTGCACACTGCCCGCGTGACGCGCGTCTCAGGTGCGGCATGAGCCGCGCGGAAACCGATCAACCGACGGAAATCAGCGAACCGACGCCTATTTTCCAGCGCGACACACGAGTGTGTTGGAAGCGTTTCCAGGCAAAAAACAATAGGAAACAATGTTTATGTGTCATTTTGTACACAAATACATATGAATAAATTACATTTTGATGTTTGAAAGTCTAGGTTTTGACATAGGCCTACATTCAGATGTCAATGCAATTTATTTATTTTTTTCAAATGCCAGCGCTGGCTTTGTATGCTTTATGGGCTACTGAGTTAGGCTATTTTGTGTAGTACTAATGTACTAATGTTGTAAATGTATTTTCCATGTATATATGCTTTATGTCTTTATTTTCGATTTGATCAAGAACGTAAACTTGGCAACGGTGTTTGTGTTTAACATTAGTAGCCAGTCAGATGCTATTGTGTAAAACAAACGTGTATAAAGTTAAAAAATGTAGCAAATTATCATTCAGAAACCTTTATTAAGAGCCGTGTGTGGTGAGGTTCTGTTTAACTCTGATTCATCGCGGCTTTCTCGGTCTGATTCTGCCTCACTGATACTGCAGTCTCGACATCATTATTTACGTGTATCCACCGTCTATGGTATCCACCTTTGGCATGCCCATTTCGCCTGTAAAGGTAATGGGCGCTAACCTTCCGGACAACGTGAGCGACAGTTTAGCCAATCACAACACACCGGCCCAAACAAACCAATCTGAGCCCACTACGTTATTCTGAGGGAGTGTTTTCATAGAATCAGGAAGTGAACCGCTCGTTCAGGGTACAGAGGAGAGCGCGGCTGACAATAAAGGTGAAGTTTATGAAAAATAAGACTTTTTAAAAAAAGAAAAAACACGGATACCTGTTATATTGTACCCCATAAACACAATCATGCAAAGAAAAAAAAAACAGTCAACCCCCCCTTTAAGGTGTCCTTGTTAATGTAATTATAAATTTAAGTACTGAGAAATATTAATTAACAACATATACTTTCTATAGAGTTATTCAGCTTTGCATCACAGGAATAAATTCCATTTTACAATATATTCATATAAAAAACAGTTAGTATTTAATGCAATGATATTTCCCAATTCAAAAACATTAACATATCTTACCGCCCCCATACTTCTGAAACTCTGGAGCTATAGTCATGTAAAAAGTAGTGGGAGGAATGTCATCTGTCGACAGCTGTACATTACTTTTGCTTTAGATTCGGGGGAGAATGAATGAGTTGAATGCATCAGTGGCATGCGATCTTTCGTAAAAGTCCTTCAGAACAGTAAACACGAGCACACATCTGTGCGAAGCCTTATTAAGAACACATTCACGCACGCATTTCTGATATGCAGCAGTCAGTGTCAGAATTCAAACGGTTCTCATTCCCTCAATCTAATGAGTCATATTTCTGTCATATTCCACACACACCTCTGTGATGAGGGCATGAGATATCCCTGACAACCAGCGGCCCTCCTTTAAGATTGAAGGTTAGATGACAATTGCCTGACATTGTCCCCAGACTCAGCATCACTGCATCACTAGGCCACTCCAGCGGTCTCAATGTGTCCATTACTACACATCTCTCTATCACTGGCACTGCTGAAGCCATGGCAACAACAAAACACTCACCTGTGAGGATTTATACACACAATTTCTCTCTCGTTCACCAACAATCTAAGGGTGAAACGGTGGGGACAGACAGATAAATGCATGACTGAATGAAACCCATTTATAAGGTTATACTGAATACGATTTTGTGAGTGTGTCTACGCCTGCTGTGGCTTAGCTATAGTTCACTTCAAAATGAAAATGTTGTCATCATTTACTCACCCTGAAGTTGTTTCAAACCTGTGTGAATTTCTTTTCTTCTGCTGAACACAAAGGAAGATATTTTGAAGAATGTCCATTGCCAAACAGTTAATTGGACCCATTGACTTATAGTTGGGGGCCTTAAAGGGTTAGTTCACCCAAAAATGAAAATTAACATTTTAATATGCAGCCGGTAACAAGAAGTAGTCGAAGAAGAACGACAGTTCTCCGCATGAGCCCATAAGGAAGTAATGGAATAGTCGAATAAAGTCGTTATTTATGTTTTTTTCGCACAAAAAGTAGTCTAGTCACTTGATAAACTTATAATTGAGCCACTGTAGGCACATGGAATATTTAAACATTTTCTTTAATGACTTTATGGGCCGTCAAGGAGTGATCCAGCTCTCAGATTAAATAAAAAATATCTTTATTTGTGTTCCGAAGATGAATGAAGGTCTTACGGGGTTGGTACAGCATGGGGGTGAGTAATTAATTACTTAATTTTCATTTTTGGGTGAACTAACCCTTTAAGCACATTTTATTATATTTATTATTATTTTATTAGTAGGAAAAATAAAGTACTTGAGTACTTGAGGGTGAGTATATGATGATAAGGGAACAATCCCTTTAAAAGTTATGCTATACAATATAATCATTTTGAAAATGTTGGTGCTTGATCTGAACAATTGTCCTGTACAATGTCGTTTGGTTCAGGCGGTGAGACAAAAAAGTAAAACATTTTTACAACATATTTGTTTTATAAGTTTTTGTTTATTGGGAAAATATTATTTCTATTTCTATTAAACTTTAATTTATTTTCATTTCAGACTTACTTTTAGTATTTGAATTCAGTTAATAGCTAAGGCAAAATTTTATGTATTTGTTTATTTAATGCAGTATGGCAGTTTAGGCAGTGTGACATTGTAGATTTATTTTTGTAAGATTAGTTAATTTGAAAATTTAATGTGTTTCTGTATTGTTTTTAGATTTTGTTTATTTTAATTATTTCTGTTTAGATTATTTTCATTTTAGCTTTAGTCATTTTAGTACTTCAACTTAAATTAATTTCAGTTAGTTGCTGAGGCAATATTTTTAAGTTGTTTTTCCTGACAGTCCAGGCAGTGTGACAACATTTTTATTTGTCGATACAAAGCACTTGCGGGATATTTACCTTAGTTAATTATATATTTATAAATAAATACATAAATCTATTCACTACACAGAAAAAGGTCTGAACTAAAAGACAACACGCCCACAAACCAAATATGGACAGTGGGTGTGGCTAACCAAAATATGGGTGTGTTCATTTAGTTTATTAATGTTTTTATTTTAAATGTTTCATTTAACATTCATATTTTATTTCAGCTTTATTCCATGATCAAAAAAGATATTATTAGGCGTGTTCAGTGCTCGAAGTGGAGCGGTACTCCCCGGTAGGCAGTACCGGCACTTCTACATTTTACTCTTAAGCGTACCTGCACTTTTTGTTGCGTACCGCTACTTCTCGCATATAGCCGGTACTCTATAACACTGACAGAAAAAGCATGACGGCCGTTAATCCCTTATTTACTACACACATCTGCGCGTTATGGCTGCGAAACGACAACCGGAGCTGATCGCGGATTCGCGGCCACCGCAAGAGTGTATCTCGTATCTTTTTCGGCTTGCTTGTTAATCCATGAGTGCGTTCATTCACACCGCGGCGCGAGGAGGTGCGTCGCGTGAGCAGCAAACAGCAGTGAGCCTATTTTGATTGTGCTACGCTCATTTAAGGTGAGAGCACACTTTTGATGGAGAAAATAAATATGATTTCACACAAAAAGTGACCAAAATGCACATAATTTGCATGTCTAGTATGTTTTAACATGAACTGGAGTAGGCTACGTCAGAAAAGAAAAAGACTCAATCATATTTATACAAGATTTAGCCATTTAAACTTGTCTTAATTATTCAGTTTGGGTAAAACTATGTTTTATAAATAAATAAAACGAGCAAGCTAGTCAGAATATAAGCTTTTCTTTTAGTTTATGTAATAGCCTACACAGACAGGTAGCCTACATGCCCAAATCAAACCGTAGGCCTACTTTTTTATGTTTGCTGTCTTGTAAACATATCCAAGTATGACAGAAAAGACAATATCGAGAGCTGTTTTCTTGGTTGTTTCTGTTGTTTACCATTTACATGCAATTGTTATATACTTTCCATCTTAACAAACTTCAGGAATCAAGTTTATTAATGACCAACTTCTAAAAAGAGAATGTTTCTTTTTAAAGAAATGTGCGCACACACGACTTGTTTAAAAACATTTATGTTGTTAATAAATAACAATAAATTGTTGTTGTAAGAGCAATATTTCCAAGTTTTGTTTTTCCCTGTAAAAATTCAAATGTCATGATTTGCCAATGCAAGAGAGTACCGGCACCTTTTTTCCCCACTTCAAGCACTGGGCGTGTTCAACTTGATGTGGCGCTACACAGAACAATCGTCGAGATTTGCCGCTTGCAGTTGGGGGAGGAATTGGAAACAGACACTTTCTGCTTCCTGTAGTGATGCTCACACAGTGTTTGTGTACTTTATCACAGATTAAGTGGATTAGATGGAATATTTGTTACATACACAGAAGTTTCAGACTTTTTCATGTACTGCTTAATACAGTGCCATCTGTACAAAAATAAAGTTTAATAGAAGCCTATACTATTTAAATACCAATAAAGTGGGTTTTATTATGATTACCATGAGATGATATAATGTTATGGTTACATGAAAAGAGCTTTTACTGTTATAAATACAGGGATTTTAGAATAAACAAGAAACACGCAAAACATCGTTGTCATTATTGAATCCGGTCGATCGCAGAGCAACTGTCGTCATCAGAACTTGTGGACCCGTGCCTGGCGGAGTCAATCGTATACTCTTGAATCACTCTCGCTGTGCCATACGTCACATTGACATGTCGTCCGCGTTGTCTCACATTGGACAAAATTTCGAACCGGCATGCACTGCTTCAAGTTAGATGCCGATTGGTCTTCACAGCACTGCATGAAGTTGAACACACCTAATAGTTTTATTTATCATGTCCAATATGACTGTTTATGCACAAGTGTGGGTGTGTTTAAACCAGAAGGGGGTGTGTCAATTTCTGCTGTGGGTGTGTCACAGCCCTAAATGGGTTTATCTCTAATTGCTTCGACGGCTATTTCCTGTCGTGACTCACACAATGTAAATGAGTCGGTAGACTTTATTCTAAACAGCAGGACCTGAAGTAGGCCAGCAGTTTTTCCTTCTCAAATGCTAATCAAAACGTCTGTCAGCGATCTACTCCTCTTCGGGAGAGTCGTGGCTGACGACGGTTCGCCACAGGGCCACTGAGCGCCATTGTTTCATCCGTCAAAATGTCTTTTCCCCCTCATTTTCACAGTTTTTTTTTCAATCCTGTCATTTGTTCTTCTTCTTGCTTTTCGGTTTCACTCTAGGTAAAGCCGAACTTCGGCTCTGAATGGAAATGCAAATGAAGCTTTTAGACTAAATGCACCTGGCTGAGGCTCCGTCCCTTGCGACCCCACGCCTGGCAGACGGAGGAAAAAACACTGCCGCCAAATTGTGTTCTCGACAACACAGAGAACAACAGACTCCAATGGAGAAACAACAAAATGAAAAAAAGTCAAATGGTCCAAATAGGTAATCATTTTGAAAATAATGCATAGCAGCAACTTACGGAAACTCAGAAGGCGTCAAGCTGTATGTCAGACGTATCATGTTGGCCTTTTAAAATATGCTCAAAACCAACAAAAAGCAGCAATAACAATGTATTCCTAAAGAAAAACAAAAGTGTATGTGTGTTTGTTCAGCGTGTATTGAGTCACTCAGCTGGGAATCGTCGTTGATCATGGATCATATGGAGAGATAAAGACCGCCCACCCGCTGATCTCCCACAATGCACCTCACAGCCTGAAGTCATCAACAAACAATAAACAGTCTCCACAGAGATCTGCTCCACATCCACCAGCTTCAAACAAACACACCTCTCGTCTTTCTTCTGAATTTTCAGAGCAAAATCCATTCAGCACCTCTAAATATCCCGGGAAGTTGAATGTCTTCAGACTGCCAGCAAAAAATCTGACTTTTTGCATATTCAGATTTTATCCAGATGGGTTTTTGAAAGCCTGAAAAAGTAATACATCTGGTCTCCAGATGCATCTGAACGTTCTGGCTGCTCAAGTCGGATTTCAAATCGTCTTTTGCGTCACTCTTAAGGTGACACTGCGGCAACGTCAAAATACACTGTAAAAATTTATTTTTTGGTGAAGTAAATACTAGTGAAAAAAAAACTATGTAATTTACTTGAAAAAGTTAGTTCAGGCAAGAATTTAAAAAACGAAGTAAATTCCATATCAGTACTTAATTCAAGCGAGTAGAAATGAAAGTGTATATATCAACTCAATAAAATTAAGTAAAAATTACTCAACTTTTCTGATACTGGGGTTCCCATCATGCACTTGACCTTGAATAATTAATGAGGCTCATTTGTCACTGGTTTCCAGCTGTATTTACACTGTTTTATCATTGATTTTTGTTGTCAGTATTAGTTACTTGCGAGCCCCCCTAGTCCCACTTTGGCGAAAAAAAATTAATTATAACTATCTTGTGGCCTCAAGATAGTAACTCGTGGCCTCAGAGATACTAACTCGGTGGCCTCAAGACAGTAACTCGTGGCCTCAAGACACTAACTCGTGGACTCAAGACACTGAACTCGTGGACTCAAGACACTAACTCGTGGACTCAAGATACTAACTCGTGGCCTCAAGATACTAACTCGTGGACTCAAGATACTGAACTCGTGGACTCAAGATACTAACTCGTGGACTCAAGATACTAACTCGTGGCCTCAAGATAGTAACTCGTGGCCTCAAGATAGTAACTCGTGGCCTCAAGATAGTAACTCGTGGCCTCAAGATACTATCTCGTGGCCTCAAGATACTGAACTCGTGGCCTCAAGATACTAACTCGTGGCCTCAAGATACTAACTCGTGGCCTCAAGATACTATCTCGTGGCCTCAAGACATGTAACTCGTGACTCAAGATACTAACTCGTGGCCTCAAGATAGTAAATCGTGGCCTCAAGATACTAACTAAGGCCACGAGTTAGTCTGTAGGCCACAAGTTAGTATCTTGAGGCCACGAGTTAGTATATTGAGGCCACGAGTTAGTATCTTGAGGCCACGAGTTACTATTTTGTGGCCACGAGTTACTATCTCGTGGCCACGAGTTAGTATCTTGTGGCCACGAGTTGCAATCTTGAGGCCACGAGTTACTATCTTGAGGCCACAAGATAGTTATAATTAATTTTTTTTTGCCAAAGTGGGACTAGGGGGGCTCCATAACTTGCCATTTTGTGACATTTCGAGTAATTTTTTTGCTCTAAATGACACATTCAAACACAAAAACGACCCATCAAATGTTACCGCCATTGTGTATTGTCTACTAAGTATTGAGGTATTTGTTTCACATGATTTTTAACATCTGACATGATGTAATATAAATTACTTAGATGATCTAAGTGAAGCACATACTATAAATGACTAATAAAATTCAAGATTATTGTTTTTGTGAAATATAATACAAAGGCAAAGGAAATCGATATTAATCAACCTTTTACTAGCCGAGTTAAAATTACTTATTTTTTGTAAAGTTTACTTAATTCCATATTCCAAGTAAATTTAACTTAAAGATTTCTAATTAAAGCTACTGATGAATATGTTTAGGTGTTAATCTTTGTAAATTTACAAGCATTTTCTGAGTGAGATAGTTTAGCAAGCATTTTTTCAAGTAAATCCTACTCCAATTTTTTTTACAGTGTAGGTAATGGGAATGCGTGACGTACACACATTCATACATATCAGTCTCCTCCATTGCAGAGTTTTTCTTGAGCGATGGAGGAGCTCTGGACATCAGGCCACTTTATTTAGAGAGCGAGATGATGCAGCTCTCTTTTTCCTTCATTTATTTTGAAAGCCTAAATCACATACTTGGGTGTGCCTAAGTCATTACCAAAACAACCCATGCAGATATGTAGGGTATGTCCCCATCACATATTTTAGTAATTATCATAAATTTGGTATTATTCAAAAGCTTTAACACTTATCCTGTGAAAACCGTTTTGAAATTGGACATGACATTGCCTTACCATGGAAACGGTACTTCAAAACCATTTATAGGCCTCAATTTTTGTTTTATCAACTTCAAATTTGGAACGCACAAACACATTTTGTATAAAATAGAAAATGTTTAATACATTTGCCTTGCAGAGTGAACTTCAACTTTTTTACACTTTCACTCTAATAATCTGAGTCTTCTTTAAAAGAGACCAGGGTGGGAGGTGAGAACAGGTTAATAATATATAATTACATATTTGTGGAGTGCACTGTAAAAATGAATATGCTTTATCTAATCAATAGAATTGTGGCAGCAGATTACAAGCAATATTATTAATTAAATTGAACAAATTAGAAATTAGTAATAATTAATCAAATTATTCCTCAAAAGTTAACCATTTAAAATGAGTAAAGTTTACACCAAAAAATAAATAAAAATATCTCACTAATAGACAGACGTCAAAGATTAATTAAGAACTCTTTATTTTATATTGCCAACATTGAAGACACCTGATGTTAACAAGCAGAATCACTGAAGGAGAAAACCATCATTTTAAACCAAACCTAAAACAAACACCGATCACCATAATGGTGACTTAAATTTATGGGGGTTTTTTTTGTTGTTGTTGTAAGTTTTACTCATTTTAAATGGTTAACTTTTGAGGAATAGATTTGATTAATTATTACTGAATTCTAATTTGTTCAACTTAAGGCGGGCGTTACCCGTTACGAATTCTGATGGTCGGAAGATCGTATGTCCAGGCACACATTACGAGTGAGTTTATCCAAAAATCGTACGGAGGCAGTGATATACGACACTGATTTTACGACCTGCTGAATTCCGAAGAAATCGCATGAAGTCCGTGCTAAAAACTCTCATAACTGCATATAAAATATTGATACAAGCCGTGATTATTTTGCTATAGGCTCGTTTTCAGCACCGGGAAACGGACGTCCGGTCACCTTGTGTGTGTCTGTGTGAATGAGTTAAAAAACTTAGTTATAAAATTTCAAGCTCTCTGAATGATTAATTAGCCATTTAAACCACCTCATGTGAGTGTTTGCAATTCATTTTGTTTTTGTTAGTTTTTGCTTTGTTTTTTCGGTAGCAATATCTGGCAACATTGTTCTGTCTGCATTAATTAAAAAAAGCTTAGGCTGTAAACAAACTATAATTGCTTTTAGGAAGATACAAACGTAAATGATCATCGTGACGTGTAAGAATCTGTAAGAAATGCATAACACTATCAAAAACAATAGCATAATAGCCTATAGATGTTTCAGAATGAAATAGAATAGGCTACTGGCCAGTAGGAACAAGGCAGATGCTCTATAGTTAACCTTTCACAAAGTCATCATAAAAACATTAATCGAAGCAGTGTTTCTAGTAGTCCACACACCTTCCGTCTTCTTCTGTGGATTTCCTCAGCTCCTGATTGGTCAAGTTCAGATAGATCGACAAATTGGCTCATTCAACCGCATACACCTCACGAATGCAAGCCGACAGCTCCCGAACTTTTTAGACATGCTTAAAAATGATCAGGAGGTTGAGAGGTGCTCGGCTCGGCTCGATATCTTCCTCGCGCACGAATACGAGCCGCGACATGTGAGCATAACCGATTTACACGCAATTACTCCCGATTGAAAAAAAATCATCTGCGAGCTCGTAAAACAGCAAAAAAATCGCACCGTGAACACCTGCCTTTAATTAATAATATTGCTATTAATCAGTTGCCACAATTTTTTGATTAGATAAAGCGTATTCATTTTACAGTGTGTTCGTAATACTGTTATTCATTTGTAAAACCCTGAATAATTAGCAATGTCTAAATCATTGTATTGAAAATGGTTTTACAAACAATTTACGGTCTGAGGTGCGTTTCCCAAAAGAATGCTTAGCCAACTATGGTCACAAGTTCTGTCGTTATCAACGAGTCAGTGTTTCCCGAAACCATAGTTCCAACGAACATTCGCAAACAGCATCGCAAAGTCGTGTGGTTGGAACAACAGCTCCAGTAACCTGTGGTTACAAGCATAGTTTCTTGTTTGCATGACATGGACTTAATAAATCCTTATCTTGAGCAAAATAAGCAAGCTGACATTCAGTATAATCTATTTTGAATCCATACAAATGTTCGTTTACGTCTTTTAGTTTGTCAAGATATTTAAAGCATTGTTTTTGAAGTGTTTGAACTATGAGCCTATGATTGAATGTGGACAAAAAGCAAAATAACTGAGAAAAAAGAGGGAAGTCCTCAGATACCATGTCCTTAATTTATGGTCAAAGTCTAGTTTTAATTTGATCTCAAATGGATTCATTAAAAGAAGTTATTACTCCACCACCTGTGTGGCATAATTAACAACGTGGTTGAACTACAAATTTGCAACAATAAGGTTTCAGGAAACAGTCGTGAGTGGCTAGTTGATTTATTTATTGTAGTTATGCAGCGAGTTATGTTGTTGTATGGGAAACACACCCCTGATCATCTGTGCTGCATCACTGCTACAAACAAACACACTTCACATCTTTGTTCTGATTTCTTCATCCCTTTCCTGGGATGATTTAGATTATATGTAATCTAATATCGTAATAGTGTTATTGATTTGTAAAACCTCATTGTTGCAATGTGTAAACTGTTGCTAAAACAATGTGCAGACAGATAAATTGTAGCTGAAAACATCTTAGAACAAGTCTGATGTTTATTTATCAGACGGGTGTGTTTAGAGTGCCACTACCTTCACATCCACATGAGCCATGAGCACAGCAAAGTTGGTCAGGTGTGTGCAGGAGCAGGTGGTGTGTGTTCGGTTAGTTCCCAGCAGCCGGCAGTCCTGAGTGGACCAGAAGCCCATCATACTGCGCTTTGAGTAGCTCCAGAATGAACAGTTGGGGTTGAAATTCTCCCCGGACTGCTGAAAAAGGAAGAACAGCAAACTGCATTAGAGAACAGAACACACAACATGGGTATGAAATAACAAGAGTTAGACTAAGGGGCCAAAATGAACTTTTTTTGCAACAAAGGATTTCATCAACAGAACGACTGCTTTACTGATCATGAAAGTGCAGGATGGATGATGATGAAATTGGATAAACCACATAAACACATCCTACACAATCACTGTCATTTTTTTTAGAGAAATGAATGCAAGGATGTGTTTGTGAAAAAAAAAAAAAAAAATCTTGTTTAAAAACATCAGTAAAGGTATTCATAAAGCTACAAAAGATTTATATTTCAAATAAATGCTGAACTTATCAAAGAATCCTGAAAAAAGTATCAAGGTTGCCACAAAAAATATGAAGCAACATGTTCAACACTGAATAATGATTTCTGAAAGACCATGTGACACTAAAGACTGAAAATAATGATACTGAAAATTCATATATATATATATATATATATATATATATATATATATATATATATATATATATATATATATATATATATATCAATCTTTTTTGCATATTAATTATAGAATTATATATATATATATATATATATATATATATATATATATATATATATATATATATATATATATATATATATATATATATATGAAGAGTTCAGATGCAAAAGCCTCTAAATGACATTTGAAATTTTCTTCTAAAATGACAATTTTTATCAAGCTTGTATATTTAAGTTCAGTAATTTCACTTAAATGACAATTAATAGGTAATCTTCATTGCCATTTAAGTGAAATTACTGAACTTAAATATACAAGCTTGATAAAAATGATCATTTTAGAAGAAAATTTAAAATGGCACTTCAAATGGAACTCTTCATATATATATATATATATATATATATATATATATATATATATATATACACACACACACACACACATTCTGCATTTGCAGTTTTACTGCATTTTATCAAACAAATTCAACCTTCTGTCAACTTAATTATGATTCATTCATTTTGAAATTTACAAAACATTCAAATTCTAATTTTACACTGAGATAATTTTTAGGGAACATCCAGCAGAGGTTTAATGTGTTGAATATGATGTGGTCTTTTAGATTATTGTGTTTTATGCAATTCATGAAAAAAATGACCAGGTAATTGCATGTTATTTATTTGCAGTTAGTTGCATTTGGTGCAAGCTGGGCATTGCATTTGGACCCTGTTCACACGGGACATGACTAAAGTTTTATCTCATATGTTTATCATCACACACAGTAAACCCATGAGAGAAATCATGAAAACACATGAGAAGATGTTTCTTCACTGAGGATATGAGCTTGATGATCTTCACCCACGCTGAAATTATACTAATCTAGATGTGGGCCATCAAGCGCTCAGTGGAAGGAAGATTTTAATATAGCAAAGCCATTCTCACACACACACACACACACACACACACACACACTAGGACAACCTTGATTAAACAGATCAAAACCATTGCCCGACTGATGTGAGTTTGCAGTGGATTGTGTAGAGAACTAATAGTTGACATTAGTTGAGTCATCAAGGATTTACTTAAAGAGAATACATACCTCACATACCTCAGGTCGTTAGTGACCCGGGACATCATTCACTACCCTCCCCCTCATTCTTATTATAAAGTTAGACATCAACCTTCTTCGTATTCCTCAATGAGTTCATTATTTATATATATATATATATATATATATATATATATATATATATATATATATATATATATATATATGTATATATATAGGGTCGCTAACGTCACAAATCGTACAGTGTAAGATTTTTCTTTGTTTTGTGCACAACAATAAGTGAAACTTTAAAGTCCCCATGAAATCAAAACTGACCCTATTAATTTTGTTAGCGCATATTACTAGTCTTGTGGTGAACAATTATTCCGATCAAGTAAATATATATATATATATATAGTATATATATATCAGGGGTGGGGGAAAAAATCGATACAGCATAGTATCGAGATATTTTCTGTGGCAATACTGTATTGATACACGGGCGCCAAGTATCAATATTTTTTGCATATTTAATTATAGAATTATCTGTTTTACTTTCCTGTTTTCTTCATTGGTTTCTCTATTTTTTTAGCTGTAGGCTACACGTTAATGCAGTGCAGTGTGGGAGAGAGACGCGATCTGACACGTCCCATTTTTTCACAAATGTTCATTTAAGACTTTATTTGAATCATTTTAGACAGCTCTTATGAGGACATTTGACAAAACGGACATTTTGCCATAATTTGTGTGTGTAATGATTTGTTCAAGCCCGAAAGAGAATCGATACTGACGCGCGTCTGTTCTGTGTGTGTGTAAATGCAGGCAGGATTGAACGGATACTGTGTAATTGCGTTATGGTACGTTCACACCGGGACGCGAATAGCGCGTCAGGCGCGAATTATTTCAATGTTAAGTCAATGCAAAGACACGTTTACGCGCGTAAAATTCCTGCGGCGCGAATGAGGCGTGGAGCGTGGCGCGGAAGAATGGCGCGAATTGAGCGCGTTCGACGCGAATTCGCGTCTGCCGCCCGAGTTGAAAAATCTGAACTTTGGCGTGAATTCACGCCGCGTTAACCAATCAGGAGCCTAGCTGCTTGCTCACGTGGTGAAGTGTCTGGATGCTTCAATAAATTATTTTGCATATGACTAAATGCATGGTGGGATTATGCACAACAAAGCAAATATTTTATCACTTATAACATTATTTCTATATACGAGATATGTTCATTTTGTATTGAATGTTATTCATTCCATATCTAGATTAGCCTATATGAAATAGTATGATGAAAAGATGATGTAAAGACAATCAACATATGTGCACAAGTTCGTGTCTGGACGTGAGAGAGAGAGAAAAAAAATCAAAGGACAGGTTAATAACTTTTGGAAGCTGGCTCTATTTATCATCAAAACAAAAATAAATGACAGCTAGATTAGGTGGATGAGGGCGAGGGTGATCCTCGCTCCGATGCGGGACAACAGGTCATCAAACTGGGCGCGGGACAGGCGGAAGTACCGCTGACAGCGGCCGTCATCCAGCGCAGCTCCTGGAGCGAGCAAATAGTGAAACTAGCCAAACGGTTCGCCTCTGAAGGGTCCAGTGGACACAAATACGGCGACAATGATCCCCAGGCCGCTGTTCTAGCTCTCCAGAGTAAATACAGTGCGGTGAATCTCTCGATGAATGCTAGATCAACATAAACAAAGATGGCCGTCAACGGGTTTCGGTTTTGACGCGCGAGACGCGTAAATTTCACTTCAAACTTTTTATTTTACCCGCGTCAGTTTCGCTCTTGACGCGCGAATGAACACAAAGTGGTCAAGCGTCAAACTAGGCGCGGTCAGACGCGAATTTGACGCGCGATTCGCGTCCGGTGTGAACGTAGCATTAAAAGAAAAGTTTGTTCTGTCTGTGTGTGTGTGTGTTTATAATTATACAGGCAGGATTGTACGGATACTGCGTAATTGCGTTAAAAGAAAAGTTTGTTCTGTGTGTGTGCGTGTAATAATACAGGCAGGATTGTACGGATACTGCGTAATTGCGTTAAAAAAATAGTTTGTTCTTGCGTTGCCGCGGTGGGCAAGTGATGAAGCCGGTGTTGCGACTGAACATGTAACACCGGTAACGCAGACTATTGTAGCAAGCTTGTAGCTCAACATTCATGTGAGATGTCTCCTCTTCAGAGAATAATTACGTCCTGTCCTGTGTTCTGAATGTTCAGGAACAAGTTTTTGCACTTCAGTTAATGTGTAGAAGATACTGTTTACAGAAATAAATGTCATTTAATTAAAGTGAGTTGAGCAGTCTTATTTTGCTCATTTTATGTGATGTCTTTGAATAATATGGGGAACATGAATCACAATATATTGCTTGTATCGCAATATATTGAGAATCGCAATAATATTGAATAGTGGCCCAAATATCGCGATAATATCTGAATCGTCACATTGTTGCCAATTCCCACCCCTAATATATATATATATATATATATTACAAAGGTGATCTTTAATCAAAATCTGAAAAGTTACTTTCGGTCTGGAATGGTGTCTTTTTCCGATGACGTAGGTTTGACAGCTTGGGTTGGGAAACGCTTAACCACTCCCCTCAAACCATTAGTCTGCTATGAACAAGAGATGGAGAGGAGCGCTAGAGTAAAACCCTGCCCTCTATTCAATATTCCGTTTCACTTGGAAATACGTCACAGCACTGGAGGAAAGTCGTTTGCAACTTCCGGTTCACGGGGGCTTTAATGATTGAAAAAGTGCAATTCACATTTATTCCACAAGGTGGTAAAGGCTGATGCACAGTGTTTAAAAAGCCCTCTAAAGTTCAGCTAATTGCATATAATATAAATATAAATTTCAGCATTTTGCAGAAAAATCTATGCAATGGATTTAAATTTTATAAAATGTGTTAAAAGGAGCAAAAGTGATTCACTCTTAATGGTGGCTAAAAGCATGATCAAATATGCCAAAATCAATATTAAACAGAGAAACAGGTCATTGGGACATGCAGAGATCCAGACGTTTTGATTCTGCGGATATCGCTCTCCCGTAAATGTCCTCCCACACACACAAACAGGAAACCAAGTTCCCTGGTCTCTCAACCTGTTTAATCACAGCTGGAGGCAGAGTATCTGTGTGTGTAATTTTTTGGGTACGTTTCAATAAAGTGGTTGGATGAAAAATAATTCAGGCATAAATGCTGGTGGTGTGACTGAGGGACCCGCTGTTAAAGCGACCATTTATTCATCACCTCTTCATCTGAGTTACCCAACCAATCACACACACACACAGTCAAGCACTCATGGAATTTCTTTCGAAAAGGGATGTTTCTATTCTGACAACGAATCTCACAGTGAACACAACACAAACCGCAAGTATTACAGCCTTGTACCTGAATATGTCGGACTGTGAATATGACGGGGTCGGACAAGTAAACTTTGTTACTGTCTTTGTTGATGGCCGCTGTTATAATGGGAGAGTTGACGATGACAGAGTAGTTGGTGTTTAATGTCTCGCTGCTGAACTTCATGCTGGCGTTTTCTGTGGACAGGTATGAACCCAGATGTTTATACAGGACAAACGCCATCGGATCTCACCTGAGAGAGACAGACAGAAAGAAAGTGGCTGTTAGTTTTATTACAAATGTATTCATTATTATGACAAAGTTCACATAAGTCGTATCAGTGATTCTGTGAAATCAGAAGAATTATTTTGCCACTCAAAATAAGCTAAAGACTAAAATAAAATGGTTAAAATATATATATATATATATTTAATTTAATATTTATAACATACCATACAAGCAAGAGTGCTGTTTTTTTCATCGGCATTTCAATCCATTTGGATATTTGAAAGCTAAATGAAATGTTTTCATTACTGAATATATCTGCGTTTTTTAACAAATTGGCTGAGTCAATGATTCAATGACCCATTTATTAAAAAAGCTTTGTTTCAGAACAATCAGCTGTTTTAAATGAATCGGTTGAATGAATGACCAAATATAGCACTCATTAAGTCACTTGTTTCATATTTAAAAGTATAATTGCATATTTCTATATATAAAAAAATGAATTCTTAAAACATTAATCACATGACATAATGTAATTATAATTATAATTACAGTGTAATTGCAAATCATCTCAGCAGAGCTTCATTAAACTGTTCAAAACCTTGGGGTCAAAAACTTTACTCTAAAAATGCTGGGTTGCTTTGGGTCAAATATAGACAAACTCAAAGTTGGGTTAAAAGAACCCAGCAATTCTTAGAGTGAATGTTTTTGAAAGAAGTACTTTATGTATAATATATATATATATATATATATATATATATATATATATATATATATATATATATATATATATATATATATTGGGCTGTCAAACGATTAATCGCTGATTAATCGCATCCAAAATAAAAGTTTGTGTTTACATAATACATGTGGGTGCACTGTGTATAATTATTTATATATATATATATATAAATACACACACATGCTTGTATATATTTAAGATTTTCATGTATATACTGTATATAGATTTATATATAATTTATATTATATATAAATATAAATATTTTATTAAATAATATTTTTTCTTAAATATATACATGCTTGTGTGTGTATTTATATATACAAAATAATTATACACAGCACACACACATATATTATGTAAACACAAACTTTTATTTAGGATGCGATTAATCGCGATTAATCGTTTGATAAATCGATTATATATATATATATATATATATATATATATATATATATATATTATGTATAGTATGTATAGTATATATTTTGTAGGCAGAATTTATCTGATGAAAAAATAGCATTCTATAGTAATACATTTTAAAATGTATTTTTTCCCTGTGATACACTGCTGAACTTTCAGCATCATTACTCCTTTTTTCAGAATCACATGATCCTTCAGAAATCATCATTCTAGTTATCTGATGCTCAAGAAACGAGTCTTATTATTATCAACGTCGACAACAACTTCATATTTTTGTGGAAAACAAATATAAATCTTTTTAAACAATGTAAATGTCTTTACTGCCACTTTTGATCAATTCAAAATGATTTCATTTAATTGGTAAAAATGCCCTTGGAAATCAATCTAAGAGGGCAAATATCAGCCCTTAATGGAAAAGTTAATTTTTTTCACTGCGTGAGAGATTCAAGGGGAGCTCGTTTCGGAGATCAACCTCTTGCTAAAGCTTTTAAAAGCCAAAGCGACAGCATGACAAAGCAAAACTTGTTAAATCTGCTGTTGAACACGTCCTGACGGGGCGTACTGGGGTTCTGCGGCACGTTTCTTTACGTCTTCATTACCACATCATAAAGAGCAAGCAGACATGGTCTCAAGCTGATCGAAATACTGTTTTAGCCGTTATATTAGAGAAAAAAGAGCAATGAAGTGAAATAATTTGAGCTTTGATTAGATGGGTTTCAGTAGATCATGTAATGAATACATAACACCCATAATGCTTTGTTCCTTTCGGCAGTCTTTACTGAAAGTCACAAAGGTTTCGAGTGAGCGAGGAGAAAATGGGAGGAAAAAAAATCTCACCACAGAGTCGATTTGATTCAGCTTTATTGAAATGTTATTAGCGCTTTACTGCCTCCTTTGACAGAGCTACAGTTCAGCTCGTTATTTTCATTTCTCTCACTTGCTTTTTTTCATGAAAAGAAATGAAAACACCCCCCGCCACCTCCCCGCTGAGTCTGGGATCACTGACTCGCAAGAACAGACAACAATTTTTCCCAATTCTTGTTGATGAGCCGTTCAGTAACAAGCGTTTGGTGATGGGGAAAACCTCTGATGAAGGAAACCAGTTTTATGGCAACTTGTTCATAAAAAAGGGAATACGCACTGAGGATCTAAACTTATTAGCCCCCTATTGTATTTTGGAAAGGATATTGGAAATTCGGAGTTTCAGAGAATGGAAGTGGGACTAGTGTTCAGTTCAATTTTAGAATCATTGAAATACTAATTATAGTTTTAGTTAATGTTTTGAATTAAATTTTTATTTTCATTTTAGTTAAAGTTCTGTTGTGTCTTTTTGTATTTTTTTAAACCTGTCTATATAGCTTTTAGTAAGTTTTTGTTAATTCACTTTTAGTTATTTTAGTACTTCAACTTAAACTAAACAAAAAATGAACCTTTTTTTATGGTCACACTTTAGTTAAGGGTCCAATCAACTTATAACTATGACCTTTGCCTCAATAAAGTCATATAATATTTAGTACGGTAGTTGTTAAGTTTAGGTATGAGATAGGGATTAAGGGATGTAGAATATGGTCATGCAGAATAAGGCATTATTATTTGCTTTATAAGTACTAATAAACAGCCATTATCCTAGTAATATAAAGCTAATAAGCAACTAGTTAATAGTGATTGGACAGTGTTACCATTTTGACTTTGGTTTTTTAACTTTATTTTATTTCAGTTACATCTCATTTGTTGTTTTTTTTCCTTAATGTTTTTATTTATTTATTTATTTAGTTATTTTAGTATTTTAACTTTTACTTAAATTTATGATAACCCTGTTAGCGTTACATATGACCACCCCGGAATGTATGGGCGTCAGTTTGGTTTGAAATGTGCTGGGGACAGAGACGTATTCGGAAGGGCATTTTCAAAAGTGCTGGGTACAATGACGCATTCATTCTTTTTTCTCTTTTGAGTAGGTCATGTTTTGAAAGACGATGTCCTGTAGCTTCCTGATGTACATAAAAAAATGAGCACAATGTCCGATTATAGTAAGTATACACTGTATATACGCCTTTTATTGCATATGTACAGTGATGGTCCAGAGGTAGATTTTTTGCCTAGCGTGTCGGGACTCGGGAGATTCGAGGTTCTAATCCGCACTCGTATAGTTTTTTTTTTCCCTCATCAAAACCAATAATGTTTATCAGTGGTTGAATTGATATAATGTTTATCAGTGATTGTATATGTTTTTATGAGGGAAAAAAATATACGAGAACCCATATACGATGGTTTCTAATAATACGGATTAGAACCCATGAGAAACAGGGACACGTTTGTGTGCATTTTGATTTGTGATTTCACCGAACGAATCTCCGCAATGAATTGCAGCGTGTTTCCGAGAGAAGACAACACATTTCAGTGCTAGATCGCCTGTTATTTAACAAACAAATGAAACAAATGCTGTTAACTGGATATGTTTTATTTGTATTGGTACATCTGTGCCGCGAGATGTTTCAAAAGTGGTGGGGGACAAAGTCGACCCTGGCAAAAAGTGGTAAATGACGTAAATGAAGCCTATGCCGTAATGTTGTGAGCGTACCGTTTCTGCCGTGTTGTTTGAGAGTGTTGGCTGACAGGTGGATGGCGTTTCCTTGGCCTCCTGTCTGTGGAAACTTCAGATCGGGAAGATTTCCATCTGTGCTCATCCTCGCCACCTCCAGTTCTGAACAAAAACACACACATGACAGAAAGTGAATTAGGACTAGGGAAAGAAACATCATTGTGTTTAATATACATGGTCCATCCCACTTGTGTGCTATTTTCAAAGTCTTTTGATCTCATACACTCCTTTTGTGATGAATAGGTCGACATTTAAATCATTGATAATCTTGACATAAGATCTCTATTGGGAGTTTATAAGAACTGTAGCAATTTCAAATACATTAATTAAATGTAGACATTTTAAATAAATAAATGATATGTGCTTTTATATGAATAAACATAAAAATATTTAAAAAGAATGCATCTCTCTATCTATAAATGTGTTTATATGTTGTTCTTTTTAATTATATGATTGTCTTGATGCCAGCCAATTGCTGCACTGTAATTTTGAGTATCGATATATCCGCCTTTTCCAAAAAACACAAGAACGCACTGCAATCTAAGGCTATGCTCTCAATGCAAGTCTTGGAGACAAATGTTTGAATTTACTGCTATGA
The DNA here is from genome assembly GCA_030378365.1 of Hybognathus amarus. Classification (NCBI taxonomy): domain Eukaryota; kingdom Metazoa; phylum Chordata; class Actinopteri; order Cypriniformes; family Leuciscidae; genus Hybognathus; species Hybognathus amarus. The sequence continues at coordinate 68,636 of JAQIUQ010003129.1, forward strand.
GTGCAAAATTGGGACAAATATTGATCTAGAGTGATATAAAAGTCACACAAATTCTGTTGGACTGTTCAGACTGAGTTCGCATTTCAAAACTGTATTAGATTTAGTCCCACATATGGAAGTGGCCTAAATCAGAATCAAAAAGATTGCCTTTTGGTGTTCACACTGTCATGACAAAAAAACAGCAACGCATTCTCATCCTAGGGCGTTAGTGATGCTTTTGAGAATGCGTATACCAACACACATGGCACCCTTTAGCGTCAATATAACACGCTTCGGTTATGGGTAGGTTTAGGTCTGGGGTAGGGTTAGGGTTAGACCACTAGAAGGCGCCTTCTGGCCAATATACACTACCGGTCAAACCGGTAAGATTTTTTTATGTTTTTAAAAGAAGTCTCTTCTGCTCACCAAGGCTGCATTTTTTTGATAAAAAATACACAAAAAAACACAGTAATATTGTGAAATATTATGACAATTTAAAATGACTTTTTTATGTTAATATATATTAAAATGTAATTTATTCCTCTGAAAAAAAGCTGAATTTTCAGCATCATTACTCCAGTCTTCAGTGTCACATGATCCTTCACAAATCACTCTAATATGATGATGTTAGGCTTTCATTTTTATTTCAGGATTCTTTGATGAATAGAAAGTTCAAAGAACAGCATTTATTTAATTAGAATATTTTATAACATTATAAATTTCTTTACTGTAACTTTTGATCAATGTAACACATCCTTGATGAATTGAAGTATTGATTTCTTATTTATTTCCCCCAAAATAAAATACAAATTCTTACTGACCCCAAACTTTTTAAAGGGTAGTGTTTAATGTAACAAAAGCTTTCCATTTCAGATAAAAGCTGTTCTTTTAAACTTTCTATTCATTAAAGAATCCTGAAATAAAAATGTAAAAAAAAAACTGTTTTCAACATGGATAATAATCATACATGTTTTTGGAGCATAAAATCATCATATTAGAGTGATTTGTGAAGGATCACACTGAAGACTGGAGTAATGATGCTGAAAATTCAGCTTTTTTCAGAGGAATAAATTACATTTTAATATATATATTACCATAAAAAAGTAATTTTAAATTGTCATAATATTTCACAATATTACTGTGTTTTTTGTGTATTTTTTATCAACAAATTGCAGCCTTGGAGAGCAGAAGAGACTTCTTTTAGAAACATAAAAAATCGTACCAATCTTAAACTTTTGACCGGTAGTGTATATCTGCGTCTCATATTGACGCTAAAGGTGCCATATGAGTTGGATGTAGACGCATTGTCAAAAGCATCAGTATATGGCACTTTGGATGAGAATGGGCTGCAAAGTCACGTGAGCAAAAAAAAAATAAAAATAAAAAAATGATTGTACCTGCAGTCTGAACATCTAAGATAACAAAATCCAGATATTTGAATCAAATCTGTAAATGCCTTTAAATAACCAACTGAACTAGACATGAATGATCGCTGTTATCACCTCGCTGACAATTGTGACCCTAGACCACAAATACAGTCACATATATTTGTGGCAATGGCCAATAATACATCACATGAGTTAAAATTAACAATATTTTGTAAATTTCCTACAGCAAACATACATAAAAAAAAAAATTGTAAGTGGATGCAGCAAAATCACAACCAAAAATGGACAACTTTAAATGCGATTTTCCCAATGTTTAGATTTTCAGTTTGCTCTAGTTTGTATCCAGCCTCTCAAAGAGACTTCAGATGCCCCAACGCCTCCGATAAGAACACTAAACACCTGTGAAGAGACTCAACACCGGCAATATGTTATGCCCTTAATATTACATGATTAACTAAATGTATTTTTCCATGTATTTTTCTGTAATGCACTTTCTGTAAAGCTGCTTTGAAACAATATGTATTGTGAAAAGCGCTATACAAATAACTTGAAAATTGAAATACAAAATACACTACACAAAACTTGAATTGAATTAAATTTTGTTGCACCCTTCCAGATTTTCACATAATTGCATCTCAGCCAAATATTGCCCTATCCTAACAAACCATCAATGAAAAGCTTATTTATTCAGCCTTAATATGATGAATCTCAATTTCATTGTGACTGGTTTTGTGGTCCAGGGTCGCATTTGATCAATATCAACTCACTTTTATACTTTTACTTTTATACAGCATTAGTTGACACTGAATGCAGTGTTATGAACTGTGTTATGAAACGTAAAACGCAACACATGTGACATCAAACTTGCATAGAAGCATCTGCGTCACAAACTTGCGTAGAGTCGGCACTTATAAAAAAAAGTTAAAATGGAGAACTCATGCTGTGCTGTTTGCACAAATTAAAGCATCATGTGCTGTTTGAGATTCCAACTCTGATTCAGCACAGCTCTCTAATTAAAGTATGAATGCACTGACTCGCTACATCACCACCAGGCCTGGTTTTTGCAGCTGCCTTTTTGGACAACATCCTTTCACAGAACCTGAATAGAAGTCAGCCGCAAAATCCCAGAGCATTTACACAAACACTTATCGCACCAAAATTAACATTAAAAATCCCAACGGAGACATGGATTTGGTTGCGGGTGGCGCTTACCACCGCTTCAGGTATTTGCCGCCAACAGGACAAAAGAGAGCGATAAAGAGCTGTGGGCAGAAAGAGACGACTATTATTGCAGGCCGGAAACATTTTTTCATTCCTCCACCGTCGCTGTGAAAAGCTTAAGACGGCAAACAGCGAGCTGAGACGCTGTTGTGCCTCAAGAGAAATCAAAAGCCGGTTTAAATAACGTTAATCACACAAAATCTGCTCGCCAGATTATGAGCACGAGGACAGACACTCCAACAAACAAACACACTCTCCATCAAAAAGGCAAATCTAAATAGAATGGTGCACTGTTTTTTAAAGCGCATTATGTTAAACCGAAAGAGGAGGATAACAACCACTTCAGGGTAAGTTGGCAAAAGATGAGCATCCATTCTCACACAGAAACAGGCTTTTATTTCCCTGAACAACTGTGTCATCAACACTAACATCAGATGGCAACGCCGCTAATCTTCTCCCGATTCTCCACATGGCGCGAACGCTGGCGCTCTGTGTTGCCTTAAAGGGATAGTTCGCTCCAAAAATGAAATTGCTGTCATCCTTCTCACTCTCATGTTATTTGTGAGATGCATTAGTTTATAAATCATGCATTAGTTTATAAATCAATCAATCAAGGTGAAAATGTTTTGAGGTCATAACAGACAAGGAACCACACAAAAATAAACCTTTATTTATCGATATATTCGCATTTAGGCTAAATCATAATTTGTGTGAAAAGTGATGCAAGTTGTTTTACTGCAGTCAATAAGTAGGTTTTTTTGTTGAGGTTGAGTTAAGTAGAGGCACGTTTTTTTCCTGTGAGCCTGGGTTGCAAAGATAACACCTTTAGACACATTGTGCCAGGTTTAAAGGTGGCATATGTAATAATTGAGGTAAAAATATACAGAAAATGAGCTACACGCACCAAAAGAATGAGAAGAAATAAGTGCAATGATGTCATTAAAAAACTGACAAGTTATATTGCTGCCGAGATATAAACCTAAATTAGCATGCTAAATTACTAGCCCCGGCCCGTCAGGTGTCGTAATACCAGTTTCGGCCATGGGAGGCGGTATGCGGGCGGGCGACATAAACACCAGCCGAACTGCAATAGACGAGTAACTCGCGCTGCTTGTGTGTGTACTTGAACCTGTCAGTCGTGTGGAAATACAGCCCACAACTACATTTCAGTTCAGGGAAGAGTTCAAAAAGTGATTGGTCGACATTATGCATGAGGAATACATTTTGGTAAGTTGTAGCATACTGTATCTTTCCACAGTGTTCATGTTCTTTTACCTATTAGCTAGTAGAGATGATCGGTTCACGTGTGCTAGGGATCTGTGGTGTAACATGTACAAGTGCCAAAACGGTATTTATTGTTTGAATTGCGTAATAAAATTGACAGAATCTGAGAGCTTAACTAACCTGCTTGCTAAGTGTCAATTGCGTGTCTCACGGTGAATTCATGAGAGTTGGCAGCTCTGAATGGCGCTAGCTTGATCAACATTAGTGAATGCTCTCTGTCAAATTAATTCAAACTAACAATAAAAGTGTTATATGAACAAAACGAATACCGTAAACTTAAAATAATAGCCCAGGCTTTTATCTTCATCATTTAGTGTTGAGATGTTTTTCATTGAGTCTCTGATCTCTAAAAATCTCCAAATGCTCCACGTGAAACTGCGGTTTTCCAACCTTTTACTATCGTGTCAAATGATTAGAATAATATGCGTGAGAATGCACGCGGCCGCGGCACAACTCAATTTCTGGAGGTATACTGCCCCCATCTGTTATGAAATATGGAATATGTTTTGATTTTTAGTTCCAGATGGCACCTTTAATGTCAAACATTATTGTTTTTGCATGTTTCGGATGAATAAATCGTACATTTTGGTATATTCCTCACAAAATGTCTTCAGAAGGTTTGGAAAAGAGTGCAAAACTTGCATGGGCGACACATTGGAGGATATATGACTGCTTTTTGGAGCTTGACTGCATACTTGTGTAAAGATCCTGGAATACGTTTTACAAGAGAAAACTGTTTCAATCTTTCTACTTTCAAATTTAGTGTGCTATTTGTAGGGTGTAACGATACCCTCATGTCACATTCCGATACAAATTACGATACTGAACTCATGATACGATATTACTGCGATACTCCAAGACATATGATAAAAGGTTAGCTCAAAGGGATAGCTCACTTTGAAATAAAGAGATCACTTCCGGCGCTTTCACAGAATGAAGTGCCCGTACCTTCAGATCACTTGGACATGGCTGTGGTTACAAGAGGTAAAAACGATATAAATACTGTTCGTTTACACAAACCGCTCATTTCGTGTCTTAGGCCATCAATATGTACTTACATTTAAGAGTCATTAAATGATGTTTAATTTGGACTTTTCTGTGCATGCTCTTTGAGGTGGACCCAGGATAGACCCGATAGACTTCCATTATATGACTGGCCTAAAAATATCAAAATTGAAAATACTGTGGAAACAAAGACACCTACATCTTGGATGCCCTTGAGGTAAGCTAAAACATATCAAAAATGTATTTCAAAGTGAACTATCCCTTTAACAAAAAATATACTGTTGAGTCAAGTGCAGAATTTGCTATTATATTGGGGGTTGGAATAGGCTTCGACTTGGTGCTGATAACCCAATGCACAGCACAATGGTGACACCAGAATAAAAATATTCATGATTCTGAAGCTAAAAATACAACTATTTTAGACAAATATGCTTGCACTCTGTCACTCACTATATATATATATATATATATATATATATATATATATATATATATATATATATATATATATATTAATGTAGGCCACTTTTTGCACAAACAATCCCTCAATGCATTATTTAACATTATATTCAACATTATAGTAGTTTACTGACACTAAAACTGAAAACTTCTCACACAGTATTTCTTATTTTGGGTGAACTATCCATGATACATATTGTCAGTATCCACAATTTTTTTATTGTGATATATTGCGACATGATATATTGTTACACCCCTGTTTCTTTGTAATTAATTGTGAAAATAGTATTTTCTGGGTAAAAACGGATTCTACACCAATTTTATTTATTTTTTCAGTGTTTGGAAAACAGCATCTCCTTGTGTGTTGCTGTGACAAGTGACATGAGAGTGCGTAAAAGACTGAATTTTCAATTTCGGGTGATCAATTCCTTTAACTGAAGGCTGCTATTCAGCCCTGCAGAGCCAATGACGGAATCAGCGGCCCCGTGGGCCAAACAAACCTTATAACGCTGCAAACTAACCCCATCAAACAGGGCCTGAAGGTCTGCTAAAGGTGTCACAGCCCGCAGATTAATCTCCGTGCAGCACGAAGGATATAAAATAACCCTCGTAAAAAGTTTGTCGGGAGAGACTCTCTCGCCCCACAGAGCCAAGCTCCGGATCCCTTAATATCAGGATAAATCACATGCCAGACACGATAAATTCTGTTTTATTAATTCCCAAAATGCGACCATCTCCACAGAGAGGCGGCAGACCTAAATTCTGGAGTTTCCATGGCAGCCAGATTGTCTTAAATCCCCGTCTTTAGGAACGGGAGATACATCCGCTTTTATCCCAGAGGAATAAACGCACGCACACAACACCATGATCTGGGGAATGCTGACATTCACACTGTGATATTCGCAAACAGATGCAAGCGGCACAGGAAAACGTGGGCGTCCTCAAAACGTCTCGTCCGATTCCTCCCCGGGCTGAGAAACGCATCGTAAACGACACTAAATTATCGCTCGTGGCATATGCTCACTCAGCTTTTCATTTAAAAATGCTTAATTATGCCTTCCAGTAAAGAACATGAAACGATTTACAAACGTAAAGTAGTCAAATCCATCTGTTAATGGTGTATTCAGAGAGTGGTATGAGATTATCTCTGAGGAAAACAGGTTTATCGGTGTGTATCAGGGCTGACGGGGTCCATGGTCACAGCTGAGTTGGGCTGTGATGATTTCTGGTACTGGCAACCTCGGTCACAATCAAAAACAGACGCTTTGACATGTTCCATGGATAAAGCGCGCTTTGGCGTCACATTGCTTTTTTTTTTTTTTTTACACATTAGAGGTACAAATCTTTTTTTTGTGCACCACCTTGTAAGTGACCTTTTTTTTTCAATAGTTTATGAAAAATCAAGGAAATGTATTTCCTCATAATGTATGAGAAATATACATAGCAAAATGATCAAGCAACTATAATGTATAAAATATATACATGAAGAGTTCAGATGCAAAAGCCTCTAAGTGCCATTTGAAATTTTCTTCTAAATTGATCATTTTTATCAAGCTTGTATATTTAAGTTCAGTAATTTCACTTTAAATAGCAATGAAGATTACCTATTAATTCTCATTTAAGTGAAATTACTGAACTTATACAAGCTTGATAAAAATGGTCATTTTAGGAGAAAATTACAAATGGCATTTAGAGGCTTTTGCATCTGAAACTATATTTATGCAATGTATACAAAAAATATTATTAATAAATCTTCTTTCAAAGAAGATTTTCTTTCTCTGTAATTTATGAAAACCAAATGAAAAAATGATCAGGCAAATTTTTTTTCCTGTAATTTATGAGAGATGTAAATGACAATGTTTAGGCAAATATTTCCCCTGCAATTTATGTGAAATATAAATGACAAAATTCAAGCAAATATTTTTTTCCCAGTAATTTATGATAGGGCCCTATAAAATCAGTTTTATTTTTTCCCAAATTCCATTATATTTTTTCCCAAATTCCGTTTTTTCCGTTTTAATTTTTGCAAATTCCATTTTTTCCGTTTTAACTTTTGGGAATTCATTTTTTTTACCCTTTACTGTTATTTTAGTTGTAAAAAGAGTGTGCTATTTATTCCGTGATCGCAGAAATTATAGGGCCCTATTATGAGAGATGTAAATGTTAAAATGTTATGGCAAATGATTTTCATGTAATTTATGTGAAATATAAATGACAAAATTATCAACCAAATACTTTTCTTTCTGTAATTTGAGAAATGACAAAATGATCAAGCAAGTATTGTTTTCTTCTGTAATTTATGGGAAATATATATGTACAAGAGCTCTTATAATCTTTAGTTTGACTTACTGATGTTGACAATTAACATGTTCTGAAGGTTGAAATAAAAACACAACCAGTTTCAGACGTTTCTTTGTACCCTTCTCTTGCAAAGTGCCGTCTACAGACCACAAAGCATCCTCACTCCAACAGAATTAATAAAAGAGATAAGTCAGTCATTTGTATGTGTGAATATGGTATTCTAGAGATACTGAATCCTGGCTTACATCCATGTAGCTCAAAGAGCAAAGCATGACATTAGCAATGGCAAAGTCATATGTTGGATTCCCAGTGAATGCTTGAACCGATAACATGCAAACCCTGAATGCATTATAAGTAGAATCATCAGCCAAATGCATTAACGTAAATGACTTACGGATGTTTTCTGTGTTTTCCTGCACAACGTCGGTTTTGAGCAGGTTGTCAGCGAGCACAAAAGCGCCCTGCTCTACGGTGTCCAGGAGCATGGTGGCGGCCCGGAGCTGTTCGCTGGTCGAGAGCCCCATCCACGCGCCCGCGCCTGCGGCTGCAGAAGGTTGTTCACGGTTTCCACCATTGCCTGCAGTGGCAAAACAACATTAGCAGTCAGATGCAGCTAGCACATTGTTAAACCTGTCAACTGCCTAAAAACGACTGACAAAATTAACATTTAGAAAGGTATTTTGCTGGCGAATCAGCATTATTCGGCTAGGCAATGTGAATATGAGGTCTGTCAGGATCAGTGTTGGGGGGTAAAGCATTACAAGTAACATGAGTTATGTAATCAGATTACTTATGGAAGTAATGCATTACTTTTACATTTACAATAAAATATCTGAGTTACTTTTTTTTCCTCAGATTCATTGACCAACAGCTTTCCTGTCCAAATGTTGAGAGAAATCAGGAGTAAGTCCAGAGGTGATATGTGTTAACATGATGGATATGGCAGTTCTAGACTAAATGCAAGCATGCATTTTCTCATATCACATGCACAAATACACATTCAATATTCCTTAAAAATGAATAAAAACTATAATATGCGAAGTCAGAATATTACACAAACCTACAAGAAATAAATTGCACAAATATACCTCACTTTATTCAATCTCACTTTATTAACCAATGTCTTTTCTGTTGACCTTTGATGGTCCAATTCAGCCATACTAATAAGCAAAATGACTTTAGGTAAACAAACCATTTGTGTTTTATTGCTGAAATAAGAGTGTACTTTTTTCCTCCTACGTCCAATTCTTCTGCAATCCAGAATGGCAGCACAGCTAAAAAGCTTTGTTTAAGCTGCGCTCTCTACTGTACAGGAGTGAATTTGCATTTCCTTCAGCCTGAGGATTATTAATTTCACTTATGGTGACCAGATTACAGTAAATTACTTCTAGACCCAACATCTTCAGAAGGTGATAACAAGAGCTGACCTATTCCGACAGATGCCGAGAAGGGTAAAATAGGCCTACTACTCCAACAAAACCCAAACAAAGTGTCTGTTGTCATCTCTCGGTGCAGTGGCCTTTAAATATGCACTCAATTAAGTGAAAAAATTAAGTGTAGAATGTTGGACATTTCAAGCACTCAACTGTCTCAGCTTTAATTACATCAGAGCAGGAGGGGCTATCAGGCTTCAATGTTGAATGCCATACCTTACACCACATTTACTGTAGGCCAGTATTGGGACACAACTAATATATTTTTAAAGGGGGAGTTGACTGCGATTTCACTTTTTTCATTTTAAATAGTGTGTAATGTTGCTGTTGGTGCATGAACAGTATCTGCAAAGTTGCAGCGCTAAAAGTTCAGTGTAAGCAGAGATATCGTCTTTTAAAAATCAGGAAGTATAATTGCCTACAAAAACGACTCGATTGGGACTACAGCTGGGTTATGGTACGTCACTAACCAACACATTTGCATCAACCCCTCCCTCAGAATATGCAGAAAATGGCATGCGCATGTTTCCGAGGCACGTCGACTCGTCGAGTGTGTTGTTCACGCAGCTGTCAGGTCTTCTGTGTTCGGGCTTCCCACGGATGCTATACTTCGTCAACAATGGATACAATTTATGTTTGATTATGTTCCTGAAAATGACGATCGTAATCTAGCGAGTTCAACACCGGATTCAACAAGAAACTGTTACTAAAACATGAAGCAGTTCCGACTTTAAAACAAGAGGCAGCAGTTGTTGGGCCACAATCTGTAAGTAGGCTAAGACTTAATCATTTTAAATGTATTTGCATGTATAATTCAAGACGTAGCCTTGTGTTTTATTTTTTTTTCAAATGCCAGCGCTGGCTTTAGCCACTAATATGCTATTCTGTGTCTACGACAAACGCATACAAACATTATGGACCTGAATTTTCTATAAGTACTAATGTTTTAAACGTATTTTTCATGTATATATGCTTTATGACGTTATTTTCGATTTGATCAAGAACATAAACATGCCAACGCTGTTTGAGTATAACACTAGTAGCCAGTCAGTTGCTATTGTTGCCAGTCAGATGCCATTGTGTAAAACAAACGTGTATAAAGTTAAAAAATTGAAGCGAAGCAAATTATCATTCAGAAACGTTTAGTAAGAGCCGTGTGTGGCGAGGTTCTGCTTGAATAGATTCATCGTGGCTTTCTCGGTCTGATTCTGCCTGAAACTGATACTGCAGTTCGACACATATTTATATCTCGACCGGAGCTCATGACATGCACGTTTCACCCGTAAAGGTAATGGGCGTTAACCTTCCGGACAACGTGAGCGACAGTTTAGCCAATCACAACACACCGGGCCAAACAAACCAATCTGAGCTCACTACGTGTTTCTGAGGGAGTGTTTTCATAGAATCAGGAAGTGAACCGCTCCTTCAGGGGACAGAGGAGAGCGCGGCTGACAATAAAGGTGAAGTTTATGAAAAATAAGACTTTTAAAAAAAGAAAAACCATGAATACATGTTATATTGCACCCCATAAATACAATCATGCAAAGAAAAAAAGCAGTCACCCCCCCCCCCCTTAAAATCTTTCTGAGCAATAACTGCAGCAATAAATAAATAAATAAATAAATAATTCACACTTCCGTATTGATTGGTCCTGTCATTGAGATAAATGAGAATGTTAACAGATAACTCTCCAGGTATTATGTAGTAGATTTCCTTGATTTTTGGAAAATCATTTGCTATCGTTTACAATAGGTTTCATTCACTATAATGATTGCATGGATTATAGGCACTTCTCATGAAAAATATCTGCCTAATTCCCGACAGAAGCAAACACTCATGAATTTGTTCTTAACCCTGTTGTAATGTTAATGAATTTGGAGAATTCAAAACGAGCAACCACATGGCCAAGGTTTGTAATTTGCATAAATATCCCCAAACATCTCCATATAAGGGCTTTCCACACAAACTTTTACAGACCCAACAGATTACAGACCAGCTGTACATATGCTTATCTGCATTTTTACGCAGAGGAACCTCACACGCTTGAGCTATAATGCATATTTTATAACTATTTTCCTGTATATGATGACAGACAGTATAATATAAAGATAAAATATCTCTGTATAAAAATTTCATCTTAACACGGTTATAAAGCCACCCAGTATGTTATTTTATGTGTCTGGTTTCCTAATTTTTTTCACAAATTCCGAAACTAAATTTAATATAAAATGTATAGATATAAGTGAATGACTTGAAAAAAAAATAATTAATCGAAAGATGTGAACCTTCATTCCCATTGTACCATGTCCAAAACACTGGCAACAACATAACAGATGGTACAAAACACACACACACAGTCATTTAACACCTGCCTCTGAATTTCTGCAGCGCCGGATATCAAGTTGTTGAAATCACTAACCAATCCGACACTTCAGGAACTGCTGCCTGTGAGTTTCACAAGAAGTGGACGCTCTACAGAGAAAGAGCTCTTCGCTAAAAGCTACCAATTCGGATGAGAAGACGGCGCTACAGCTGTGGCCGATCATTCAGCCCTTTAATAATATTTAACCTCCATCATCAAAACCTCATCACTCGGCTCAACACCAATACCGCCAATTAAACATTTAAAATGCTACGGGCGAAAACTTCAACTGGAATGCTAATAAGGCAAAGCCTAAACATGTGCGGCGAATGACAGCTGGGAAACTTCAGTTTTGCCAGACTGACTGAAATCTATTGAGAGGGAAGGACAGAAAAGATGAAACAGAAGCTGAGGTTCATGGAACCACTCGCATCTTTTACCTCAAACTTTCAAGAGATGCTGATTGGCGCTCACTTCAAAGAAGCTCCCAGGCCAAGGCTAAAAGTCGACATCTGTGGAATTTCCAAGACGTTTCATTTTCAATGCGCTCGGAGTGAACAGATAAGACAAAGCTCTTTATGGGAGGAGAGGTCCGGTATAATGTGGTATATCGACACAAGGACCGAGTGAACCCTTCGGCGCTCTGGGCTTTTGATCAATGGAGTATGAAAGAGAATATTCTGATGTAGAGAAGGTAAACTTACAGGCAGAGCAGAAGGTGAATCGAGGCTTTTGTACTGGAATTGAGTGTGCATATGTGTGTTTATGTAATCAAGACATCAATGTCACACTCCGGAGAGTCAACACTCACACATAATAGTGCTAATGCTGAGAGAATATTTCACCCAAACAACATGACACTTGTTGTTTTCGCACTCCAAACTTGATTCTCCCCTCACAAAAGATGTTTTGAAGATGGCTTATGCTTAAATTGAACACATTATTCACTGAAAATGTTGTGCTATGCTGCAGCTCTCAGATCTGTCACATTATTAAACATGCCTTGTTGCAATATGTGCCAAAACACCAACAACAAAAACCAGAGAGAACTAATTAGTGTTGTCACAATAGAGTGGAGCATGTATGACATCAGTTTGTAGGGCAAAACGCAGACGCGAGTTAGCATTTTAGCACTTCCGGTTCCATAGTCTCGAAGTCAATGGGTTTTTTGAATGGGGTTTTGGTTAAATGGATGAAATAAGGTCTGTGGTGAACTACAAGCCCAAGACACTTTAACGTTTTATTCGAAGACATAAAACACATCATTACCCCATTTGTGATTTTTTTTGAAGCGGTTACGTGTTGCTAATAAATGGGACTACAGAGGCCATCGGGGAGATTAAACGTCACCACGCCGAAAAAGTAAACTCAGTCCGCTTTTACAGCATCGTTATGGTTATAATTGTGCTCATAAACTATTCTAACGCAAATGTTCTGGGAAAATGTTTTTAGATACCGAGGGAGTGGTCGGAAGCTTAGTGGTGGTGATGCTGATGTTGAGCGAGTAGTTCGTTTATAGCCTCCTTTAGCTTTTTACTTCTGACGACTGCTTTAAGGCTTCAAAATTCAGAAAAGTTGTGTTCATCTGTGATAATAATCTTGATGGACAAAACATGCAAGTATCATAAACTTTTGATGATCAAATAGGTTGTTTTTAGCGATAATCTAAAAATCTTTTTGTCGAGAGAACTAGCGTGATGCCAACTGCCGGTTGGCCTACAAAGTGTCGTCATACCTGACCACTCTATACCAAAATTTTAGTAGTCGGTACCAATAGCCTCTATGCACGAACCCTGCTGACGTGGGTCCGAAAGTATCTCAGTCGGCGTCTTTACTTCCGGAAGCGCGTTCTGCAGGCCAAGTGTATAGCGGCAAAACTTGAATAAAATCCATTTTCTCAGAAACGGAGGCAACGATTTTAGAAACGCTGATTCGCTAGTTGAATTTCGTACGATATGAGAGAATACTAACCCTCAAAGTTTTTGATGTAGCTCGAAATATATAATTTAAATAACTTCTCTTTTTCACTCTTGTGTGACAGCTAACTGCCTCACAGTGTTGTTAACATCATTCACGTAAACCACAGGACGTTTTTTATAAACAGCAAGTGTAATTTGACACTATCTACACCTCACGCAAAACCGGCTTCTGACCATAGACTGACGCAGCACCGGAAGTAACTGGGCGTGCTGAGACAAACTCGGACGCGATCGTGCATAGAGGCTATTGAAAACCATTTCAGTATTTTATCGACTTTTGACAACAGTATATCTCATTATTTTCTTCAAGCTTTTGTGTTGCTCGGAAGAAAAAAGTTCTAGGTCTTCTTTCCCCTGAAAGTTAGCATTATGTGATGGAAATGACGAGGGAATTTGTTGTTATTTTAGCTTTATTTATATACTATTGTAGCTTTATTAATATTTTGAATTAGCATTTTTAAATTTTAGATACAATTGTTTTAATTTTGTCATTATTTTGTCATATTACTCATTAATTTATCATTATCATTATAATTTTTTTTATATTACTATTTAGGTTTCTTTCATGTTTATGGACATTCAGTTTGTTGTCATCGGTTTTCTTATCTTAGTTTGTCTGTCTTGACCTAATTTCTCAGTTCGCTTGATTAGTCATTTCGTTTACCTGTTTGTCATAGCTTAGCTAATTGTTTGGTTCGGTTCAATGTCGATCTTTGTCAATGTTAGTTGTGTTTATGTTACCTGCTACCTTCCTGAGTATTCGTGTGTCGTATTAAATAACTATTTTGTGACATTTCCTGTTTCAAATCTCTTTGGATTCTAACTCGTGACAGTTTCATTTGTTTATTTCAGTTAATAATTTAACTTGAACTAAAACGAAAATTTTAAACAAAAATCGCGTTGCATCTGGTTAGGACAAAAACTCTGATTAACATGGAAAAGATACCTTTTATCGTGTGTCGCGGCGTATGTTTTGTGTATTGTTTTACAGTGTTCTTGTTAATCCCAAATCCTTTTCAGAACCGTATAGTAAGTACATGTAGTTCATTTATATAACTCAGCACTTAATTACACTGTAACATAGACACCTTAAAATAAAGTGTAACCAAATGTGTTAATAGTTCTAGTGAACAACAATGACCATGCGACAGAAATAACATCATAAAGATTTCTGGGGGAAAATGGCCAATGGTTAATGTGCTAATATTATACTGCATGTATCATAAAGACACGATTAAATCAGAATTTTCACACTTTTTATGACAAAGTCACAGTTTCATTGAGTAAAAGAACACAGAATGTTCATTGGCTGAACTAATCCCGTATAGAGTCACATTTTTCGGTGGCATGGAGAAGTTTGAGCCGTAAAAGCATCTTTGTCATTACCGCACTAATCTACTGTTGCTCTCCGGGTATAAAGTAAAAAAAAAATGTCCTGTCAGTGCACCAGTGCTGATCTCTGTAATCCGTCGCAGCGCTGAACCGGCTCAGACTATGAGTCCGGGCCGAACTGAACCGCTCTATCTCATGGCTTACACAGGTTGGACCAGCCAATGTGAGCAGCTTACCACCTGACCCCTGATCATCAACAAACCCCCGGCGAGAACACAAGAAGATTATTCACTGATCCCAGGTCAGGCTGCCTGAGCTCAGGGGGAATGTAATCGGGCCAGGACACAAAACGCCAAACGCTCTCTAATTCCAATTTTTGAATCATCATGAATCACATTGTGCACAACACAATAAATATTCATATAGTAAACATTTGGTGCTGATTGCAGGCTCACAATTAACTTAAACGTTTCAACTTCGAGAAGCTCTATGCTAATGAGATGAATACATACGGATTGAGAGAGATGTATTTGTGATGCAGATGAGCCTTTTAACGGATTCTGGGAGGTAAATGTGTTACCAGAACATTAGAAACAACCGTTAAACTGGGAACTTGATCTAACATGACTGATCATTTGAATCAAAATGTCTTCTCTATGAGCTGCCAAACATAAAAAATACATTTAAAAAGCAGATTAACACAGAGAAAACAAAAGCTATACATTTTTTCTTTTTTTAAAAATCACATTAGTGACTATGTGTTTCACATACTGAGAATTTAAAGGGGAAATGTGCTTAAGTGTCATAAAAAAATAACAATATAAGAAATCTTAATGGTCCTAAAAATAAGCTGGATATAGGATCTTATTGAGTTCATTTTGACATTTCTTGACAGTTTTCCTGACAGGTTCATCCTTCCTTTTTCAGCAACACATGTGCCTCTAAGGTCAGACATACTGAATCATCTCAGCAGCAGAGCAGAAGAAACCCTGCAAACTCTAACAACTCCTGAAAAGTGTGTGTGTTTCAAAATCTGATGATTCTTCTCATACATTCGAAAGACTTCCAGACTGCATTATAACTGCAAGTGTGTGGCTGATCACTCTGATAGTTATTAAAGAAAGAAAACTCATATTGTGTAATACAAGTTCTAACTTTAAAACAAATATTGCATGCTGCCTTTTATGTGCATATAGATACCAGCCAGACTCATATTGCAATGTAAAAAAATAAAATAAAAATGTGTGTGTGTGGCCTTTACAAGAAAATTCATAGCGTTTTTAATACATGTTCTCTATTTTATGCAGCTTTTATGTTGTGCATATAGATACTAGACTGACCCATAATGCCCCCTTTAAAGGCCTTAGGAAATAAACTCCTTTAGTTTCTGCAGTGTGTGTCTGTATGCATTTGCAATTGATCCTGGCAGACAGACAGCATCTTAGCAGCCTATAAAACAAGTGTGTCTGTCTCTCATACAGCATCACATTGAGATCAAGGTCGGTCACATTCATCTTTAAAACATCACATGCTGTTAAACACTGATTCTCCATTAAAGTCCATTTAATAACGACCGTGTGTCAAACCACAGCAGTAGGTTAAGTTGGATTTTCCAAGGCACTGCAAAAAAAAAAAAAAAAAAAAAAAGATTTCCTTCTAAGTGTTTTTTTGTCTTGCTTCAAGCACAAAACCTAAACCTTATTAAATCAAGATATTTTTACTCGAGAAGCACTACTTAAGAAGTCTTGTTTTCTAAAAACAAAATTTAAAATTACGTGATGTTCAGTGCCGCTGCTAGCCATTTTGGTGCCCTAAGCATAATTCCTTTATGATGCCCCCCTCCAAAAATAAAACATTTTCATTTAGGATTTTCATTTAGGGGGTATGATTTATAAAAAAGTATATAATATATAAAAAAATATAAAAAATATATAAAGTTACACTTTAGTAATGCTTACTATTAACTAGTTTCATTACCTGGTTGGTTTCATGGTTTTATAATCACTATAGTCCCGAATTTGAGGCAGGCTGGTTAGGGGGTTTGGGGTTTCACAGAGAAAATTTTGGATTTCTCTGAACTACATATGTGCATTTTAAGATGGTGTGAAGGCAAAACAAAAATAATAAATAAATAAATAAAAATAAAATAAAAAAAATCGATAATAACAGCCGATAATTAAAACCATGTCAGTGGGCAGCTGATTATTTTTCTCTCCTCGTCAGCATCACACTCTTTTTCTCTTTGTTTTTATCTTGCCCTGTCTCTTTCCCTCTTAAAGTTGATTTTTTTAATTTACTAAAGGCTACAATTTGTATTTTATTCTCAATATGTACACACACTGTGCCTAACATGATAAAAAAAGGCTTTGTTCATGTTTCTTGTCCCCTCACAATGACAGTAGCCTAAACTATTACACGTAGGCCATATGTTACATAGGCCTATTTTCAGTTAAAAATGGCGAAATTAGACAAAACTATATTAGTTTGCCTAATTATTTTTTGTCATTCGTTTAACATTTATGACCAAAAAAAATCAAATATATACTTACATCTTATCTCGCACTTGACCGCACACTGAAGCGTCGAGTTGCACTGTTAAAATTCGCGCTCAGCGTCTGTGAACATAAAGCCCGCCTACTTCGATTTGATTGGTCATCTCAAATATTCTGACATTGACGAGCGGTGACAGACCAATGAGGTTCTGAACACACACACACACACACACACCCTGTCAGCTGTTTCTGACGTGCTCTCTGCTCGGTGCCGCTGCGGATTGAAGATGAAGAACGCGCTGAATCTGATTATAACAAGAAGTTTGAAGATCGATTTTCATTAGGATATTTTTGGTGCCCCCTCAGCACTTGGTGCCCTACGCACAGCGCGTCATGCGCGTGGTGGGAGCGGCGGCACTGGCGATGTTTATGCTTAAAACAAGAAATAAATCAATCAATTCCAGAGGACAAAATCAAGTCCCACCTTACATTTTTTTTCCATTTCTGAAGCCGTTTCACTCAAATATACGATATACACAATAGAGGAAAAAAGCCTATGCCGTGAAAAAAAAACATGCTGAGTTTAACATCTAATGGCAAGCTGTTGGGGTTCATGAATATTAATCACGTTGTCACATTCGTCCACAGTGATTTGCTGAAATGCAAATAATGAAAGGTAAGCACCAGCCAATAGGATTATATCTTGTGCATTAGTATCAGTCTAAGGGCCCTATTTTAACGATCTAAGTGCTTGATCTAAAGCGCACTTGGGGCATGTCCGAATCCACTTTTTCTAGTTTAACGATAGGACAAATGGTCGTAGCACCCGGCATATGGTCTAAAATGGTTGTCCCTGATTCTGTCCCTGTAAAGGCAATTCTACAAAATAAAAAATAAAAATCTAAACACATTATAAATATTACAAATGTATTGCTAAAACATATTCTAAAGACTGTGAACTGTGAAGTACTGAATTGTGCTAGACAGTTAAACCAGCCCATTCTCATCCCAAGGCGTCACCTAACTGACGCATTGGGAAGCATTTTGACCATGCTTCAATATCTGACGCTATAGGCACCCTTTAACGTTAGTTAGATGACGCCCTGAGGATCGCGTGTAACCCTACCCTACCCCAGACCTAAACCTACCCGCGTCATCTAACTGACGCTTTCCTTTAGCGCCGTAGGATCGCGTCATGTAACTGACGCTGAATGGGCGCCTAAAGCGTATAATATTGAAGCATGGTCAAAAGGTGACACCTTGGGGTGAGAATGCGTTGGTTAAACAGTTTTTCACCATTGCTATTTTACGGATTTTTTGGGCGGGTCTAAGGCCCCGTCCACACGAAGACGCGTTTCGCTGGATCCGTATAAATTTGTTATCAGATTGGCGTTTTCGTCCACACGGATCCGGCGTTTTGGGAGAGTGAAACCGCTATTTTTGAAACCGGGTCCCAAGGTAGATAAACCTGAAAACGACACCCTTGCGTTTTCGTGTGTACGGCCAATCCGTATATTTTGTGAAACGATGATGTCATCACCCCACGTGTTCGACTTGTCAGACAACAACAACTGCCGAACTGCTTGTATAATAGTTAATATAATATAGCCTAATATAATGCGGCAGAACCTTCTGAGCCTCTTGTCTTCCTTTATTTATTATTTACTTGAATGTGTTTTTTAATTTTTTTATTTTATTTTTTAGGCCTATAGGCTAGGCTACTTTCTTTCGTATGCTGCTTGTCTGTTGTCTGATAAAGACATTTCGTATAATAGGAATGGGGATTTAAAGCAAAAAATAATATTGGACGATCAATGGGAATTTGATTATTTTGGCTATTCAAAAAACGCACCGCTAATGTTACACTCCGACATTATATTTCTCTGTAGGTTAGGCGTAGGCTATGTGTTATATCCATTAAAGAAATGTATTCAGTTTAATATTTATGTTTAAATATATTATTCTTTTATTGAATCTATGTTGATTAGGAAAAGTGAACCGCGTGCATATGCGCAATAGGCTAGGCTATATCGGAGACCTAATTTTGACCACATTAAGTTTTGTTTTGTATAAAGCCCTTCTTTGAAGTGAATTTCGTTTTTTTTTTTATAAATTTTATCTTTATTTTAATAAATGTTTCATCAATCACTTACCTGGATTTAATAAATAAGAAGCAAATATATAGCAGAGCCATAATCAGGACGTGGACGCCCCGACGCGAAATACCTTGCATTGCTCGTGAACTGGAGCTCGTCTCATAAATGAACCGAAAACTTTGAAATATATAGAAATCTTGAAATGGCTACGTTTAAACAACATCGACAAACAACAAATAAAAACGAACACAAAAAGATAGGCTACTCTCTCTTATAGCCTAATCCGTATGAAGTGCATTAGCGTACGTTACTCCATAGGCGCGTTCACAATACTGCGAAGTGGCGAGTCAGCAGCATCATCAACTTCCTCTTTTCAGTCAAGAATGACACAGGAAACATTAGTTTATTAATAACCAATTAAAATGTCTATATTTGACACATTCGTTACTTTTGCCGGTTCTTCGTGGCAAGCTTTCTGAGTCCGCTAACTTATCAAATATCGTGACTCCCTATTTTGTACCAAGCAATGTATGGTTGTTCTATGAAGTTCTTGGTAAAAAAAGAAATAAGCAACTGTGCGTAATATTTCATAGCCTTTTATTTTACTGCCGACAGCGTGCAAGGTTTTATGCGCATGCTCTAAGTCTTCTTCTCACATTTTTAGTGTATCTCTATGGCAGAATTACAGCGCCACATACTGGTCTGGGATGTATATTACATCGTTTTCAGTCGGTTTCAGTGGTTTCGTGTGGACGCAGATATTTTTCGAGATGCCGCCATGTTTACGGACTTTTTTTTTAGAACGAGGAAAAAAATATCGGATAGGGGAAGCTCTGGCTTCGTGTGGGCGAGGCCTAAAACAGGGCTCGATGACGCACTGGAGCCCCTGAGGTGGAGGAAGAGGTGGATTCATTTTGTGAAGAGCCACCTTAATGGAGAGTTGAGGTTCACCGCCATCACCCGCCTCTGTAGTGATCATTTTACATGGGATAGTTTTATAAACTTTCGTCGGAGACAACAGGGATTCACTGATAATCCGCTGTTACTGGTGAATGGGGCCGAACCGACTATCTCCCGCCTTGGCCTTCATCCTCCGTCCCGAAAGCAATTTCACCTAATATCACCGTCAGCTGCTTTCTTGCAAGTGGGCGTGGTTTCAGCGCAGCCAGCGGACACGCCCCCAGCGTTCAAGATTTTGATAGCTTATTTTATGTACTTCGTGGCTTTTTTTATCATTCAAATTTGGCTGGGTGGCTAATAACATATTTATTCTGTGGTGTGACAAACTCAGAACACATACTTAATTTTGACTTTACAGGGACTTTAATGAGTAATGGGTGTGTTTTGGGCGCAACGTGCAATAAACCAATCCGAGTCTCATCTCCCATTCCCTTTAAAGGCCAGTTCTGCTCTGAAGTCATGCCGGTTTCCCTATTTACATGGTGGAATTTTCAAGCGGAAAGACTGTACTTACGCGAACGCGAGGTTAAAGCAAGCAAGCAGACCATCAACAGGACAAGCTGGATTTCACCATATCTTTATGTACACAATAATAATCTTTCACATTGTAGTCCTTTTATTTTTAATATTTGGCATGTTTGTGGATGTAGTTATTTTCATTATGATGAGAGCTTTAATCATGTTGTGCATGAGATCTGAAATATATATATATATATATATATATATATATATATATATATATATATATATATATATATATATATATATATATATATATATATATATATATATATATATATATATATATATATATATATTGATGGAGCTGAACCTCCACTAGCCTGTTGGCCACCTCTGTTACAATGGTCAGAATGTTTGTGTGTGTGTATATATATATATATATATATATATATATATATATATATATATACACACAAAAATTCTGACCATTGTAACAGAGGTGGCCAACAGGCTAGTGGAGGTTCAGTCCATCAATGTCAGGCTTACATGAGAGCCTGCAGACACTTCACATGTTCACATTGAGGTTAAATCCCTCTCTGCACTGACTCTAAAAAATATCAGAGCTGTGTTATGATGTATTTCTGATTTTTTTTTTCCATCACAGTCTAACACAGACATTCACTCATTCCCACAAGATAAGGAATGACTTTATTAATGGGAGCAGAGAAAAGCACCTGCTTTGATACAGGTATGGCCAATTTCTTATTATAGCGCATATACACAATGGCAATTCAAAGTGCTTTACTGGCAAATTGAAAAGTCATGAAGAAAAAGTTCGCTCAGACAATAATGCCTACATGATACATTTTCACAGATTTTTTTTTCTTCAAGACATTTTGAAGAATCTGTTTGCAGCTCTTTTTTTTCTCCATACAATGACTACTCCATAATTTTGACTAATTTTTTTCAATTACAAAAGGATAAATTGGTCTCCATATATTTGCTTGGGAAAACATTATTAAAAATTTGCTCCTTATGTGTATCATAATTTGGGTTTCATATGCTAATCGAGAGTCCTGGCTCCTGTCTGTATACGCAAACTGTCGTTAAAAAGTATCTTCTAATTAAACTGCCTGTACACTTACAAAGTTCTCAATGATTCGGCTTGCTCAATGTTACTTTGTTACTGCGGGGCTATTTTGAGCCTTGTTAGTGGTATTAATTAGCGATTTTTATTTTTACTTTATGCCCTATATAATAACATTATAAGCTAATCTGTGGTTCGAGCTAAAACTGGGTACATTTTATTATCAGGAAAACACATCCCAGAAAACAGTTCGACTCGGTACACGTTATTAACCCCTAGGTTGATTTTGCGCCGGAATTGTTCTTTAAGTGCAACAGAAAATAGTTGCTATGTACATATAATCATTTATAAAGAAATCACATATCCAACAATATTTACAGCATACAATTCCACATTTATTAAAAATGCTAAATAATGGTGAAAAAATTTAGAAATCTGTTCAGAAATACATTTTTATTTAATAATTATACTCCCGTATACTAAATAGCAATACGACTAATAATACCTTTTTTGAAATAAAAAGAAGGCTGTTTTTTGTGAACATACACACTGAGAAATACATGTAATAACCTTTAATACAATTTTCATCTTGACAGGCCGCAGTGCCTGCAAGAGCTTTCCAAGTGTATAAACATCTCTTTCCATCAGAACAACATCTGATGCAGCTCAGTTTGTTGTGGGTCGTTTATTGATCGTGAAAGGGCATCAATAGTTTAAACATCAAACCCATTTCCCCTTAGAAAAACACACTCTATACCCGTGATGTACACGGAGCTCGGTGAAAGGCTTTGGTTTCTGAACACCGCGCAAGA
The DNA here is from genome assembly GCA_030378365.1 of Hybognathus amarus. Classification (NCBI taxonomy): domain Eukaryota; kingdom Metazoa; phylum Chordata; class Actinopteri; order Cypriniformes; family Leuciscidae; genus Hybognathus; species Hybognathus amarus. Next base: position 91,288 of record JAQIUQ010003129.1, read on the forward strand.
AATCTATTCTTAACTTCGGATCAGGTCATTTATTGATCCATCACTGTTATTAATAAGTCAAACACTGCGGTGGTGCACGAAACAAATATAATAAAGAAAAAAATAAATCTCTGTACTTCTCAGCTCTCAGTGGAAATACTCTGGTCTTCTTGTTCAAAATTACCGTACATTCTCTTCTACTGAGCACTGAAAGCAAATCTGTTGATATATACTCTGTTATACTTAGACAAAAGCCTTTCTGATTTGTATGTAAGATGTTTTAGGGGGACTAAATAATGTCCATCATCATTAGCCATTGGCTAATACATTCTTAGATTTTACTAGCCAGTAGTTTTTGGTTTAAGTTAGCATAGATATATTTTCACTCGCTGAACAATCTGACTGAGTATGAAAGCTTGTTTCCACCACAGAAATTAATACAAATAAAAAAAGGTATAAACCAATAAACCAAACAGAGTCTCATCTCCTATTCCCTTTAAATGCCAGTTCCACTCGCGCCATGACAGATTCACTATTTACATGACAGAATTTGATAGTGGAGAATTCCAGAGAGGAAACGAATCTGCTCGTGCGAGAGGTTAAAGCGAGCTAGCAGACCATTTAGGGGACACGCCGATTCCACCATATCTTTATGTGCACAAAAATAATATTTTACATTGCTTTCGTCTTGGTATGCGCAGAGATTTTACACGGACAAGCACTTGTTGCAATGGCGTCGTGGGTATAGTGTTCCCACAGCGTCTCAATGCAGCTTGAGTTCCCTTGAAAGGGAACGTCTCAAGTTGTACGCAGGTGGGTGGACTTGGTTTTGTTGTAGTATGCACTCCTAGCCACCTGAAGTGCATACTACATTGAATTTCACACACTTTTGCGTCACCATTTGCATGCGATTTCCCACACAAAACGCTCGTCTAAACGCAGAATAAAAAGTGATGGCGCAACGCCACTTTTGCGGTTTCTCTTAGAATCGTTTCCGTGTAAACATAGCCTTAGTCTGGAAGGGAGGTGCAGACGTCAGCAAAAGATCTCCGTTTTTAAACGAAACGCAGTAGTGTGGACGGGGCCTGAGAGCAGGTGCGCATGTTGCATGGCGGATTGTTATTATAATGGCTGGTTTACCAGGGCGCAAAAGGAGCAGTTCACAGCCGAGGAGACAGACGTTCTTGTCAGGGCAGTGGAAGACAGAGAAGCGACGTTGTACGGGGATGGGTTAAACATTATATACGTATGTTTCTTGCCACTATTGGGCAAACAGATCTGATCCTTCAGTACTAGAATTAGCCTTAACAAATTGGGTAATTCGTTTTTTCATTTTCATGTAAACCACAATGGTTTCCCTTATGTGTTAATAATTTTCTTGTTCTAATGTATGATTTGCAATAATAAAAACTTCTGCATCTTTTGTTGAGGAGAGAATCAAAGTGAATGCGCATTGTGCACCTGCTATATTATGGCCAAGCATGCATGCTTAAAATAGCATTATGAACAATGCGCATAGACTTTAATGTGCGTTGCGTCAGTGGCGCAATTGTTTTCTAGAACTGCAAAATTGCACCAGGGAATGTTTTTTGCCGAAACACGCCTCCTTTTTGCGCCGATCCGCCCAGGGAGCGCAAGTTTATTTCCTAGTTTACTGATGTGCGTCTGTGGAGGAAAAAAGCCCGGTTGCCACAGGTGCAAAATAGGAATGAGACATGCGTCAGTGGACAAAGTCATCTGGGCCGGGTGCAAGAAAGAGCACTGAGTTCAAGTTAAATAACCCTCACAGAGTCCCATGGCATCCTGACTTTGCTAAAAACACTGTATATTTCCAGGTCACGCTTGCAAACACATTGGCAAATGAGATTGGAGAGGTCTTACCTGCACATTATTGGCTTGAAAATGCTGGGACCACTAAATTTTACACCATCACTTTCACAAGTAATATTTAGTCACAGTCCACCATAAAAATTAGGATTTAAAATACAAGCTCTAATGTGAACGCAACATTACTAAGTCATAGAGAAGAAGTGAGTAAGCAGCATCTTCAGTGGCATCATGATCTCTGACATCTGAACTAACACAAAAAAGCATCGCCTGCACTCGCCTCAAGATAGCTGCTCAACAAGTCAAGTGCATGCTGGGAAAGATGACAATCACATGACCTGACGGGGGTGCAGGAAACAGCAAAGCCCAAGCAAAAAGCTGCAGGCGACTTGTTCTGAGACCAGCTGTGCTCTCTGAAACATTAATAAACCTTAATTCAGATATAAAATAACTTTTTTTTTCCTCTATATTGTAATATATTTACAAATACAATTTATCCCTGTGATGATAAAGCTGAACATTACTTCAGTCTTCAGTGTCACATGATCCTTCAGAAACCATAAAATACTGATGGGCTGCTAAAAAAAGAGTTTAAGCTAACCTATAGCTTAAAAAGTGACCTAGAGCTAAAACTATTTTACTTTTAAATTAGATAGTGACAGTAAGCACAGCTGTTCTCGTTGATGCAATAAAATAATTAAAAATAAAACCCACAAAACTATGAGGCCTTGAACAAAAGTAGATCTTACTACAGCATTCAGGTTAGTAGTTGACTGATAATTCTTGGTTAAGTTTGCTTAATTGTATTGAATGTACACTTGTAGGTTACTTCGAATTTTAAAAGTACATTAAAAACTGTACTTGCAGATAATATAATATTAAGGAAACTTTAAGAGAGTCCAATTTCATGAATGTGTTTTTTAACGATTTTTTAACGAAAAAAGTCAATGGGGCCCTTCAAAATATCTTCTTTTCTTTTCAGCAAGAAAGAAACTCATGTTTGGAACAACTTCAGGGTGAGTAAATGATGACAATATTTTAATTTTTGAGTGAACTATCCCTTTAATTACCATGGTGAAAAATAAGTATGCTAAGTATACTTCCAGCCAGACTAATTACCAGTATACTTCAAGAGTGTTAATGATTCTTTAACTTGAAGTGTGCTATTTTGAAACAACTAATTTTGTACTGAGTATATTTTAGTTTGAATTAAATTGTAGTAAATCATAACTTTAAGTGTATTTAGTGTGCTAAATTGGACCAACGTCAAGTACACTTTGAAGTATATGTCTGTGTGGACTAATTGCTTGATTAGTGATATTAAAGTGTATTTTATTTGTTGTTGTATTTTAAACAAAAAAATCATTACGGGTGTATACCAAACATTTAGCAAATAGTTTAGATTTACTGATAATAAAAAAAAAAAAATATAAATATAAAAAAAATATATATATATATATATATATATATATATATATATATATATATATATATATATATATATATATATATTTCAAATACAATAAAGTATACTTTTTCACTAGGGTACACTTTTGAAAAATGGATTTACATACATTTTACTTTAAAGTGCATTTTAAATCATTATGTTTCATTAATCTTTTGTAGTGCTTTAAATATTTATTTTGATGTGTTGGCTAACATACTAAAGCATTTGATTATAATAATTTTAGCTGTAGTGTGCTTTTCAATATATTTTACATTTAATATATTTTAAATGCACTAACTTTTAACTTCATCTTCAAAAATGTGTAGTTAAAATCTACATTTAAATACATGACATACATGTTTAAATAGAAATTACATTAAAACAGATTTTAGTTCCATCAGTGCTGTATTCTGCTGTACACTAATCATATTTAAAATAAAATAAAATTAATTCTAAATATATATATATATATATATATATATATATATATATATATATATATATATATATATATATATAAACTGCATTTAATATAAATTGAAACTAAAATATCTTTTTAATTAACTGCAATTAACATGCAATTAAGTGTCAGAGTGTTAAGTATATTCATTTAAAGTATGCAACAGTGTACTTTTTTAACAGAGGTGTTTAAAAGCATGTGGATTATTATGGGTAATTTGCAGCAGTGAAGTTAAAAATATGTCAAGGCCTCATTTGACAACAATATGACCTTACAAAAACATGGGGAATGTGGCTTAAGTGCAAATGAAGAGAAATGCATGAGCTCAAACACACACACACACACACAGTGATGGAAGCCATGGCAGATGTGATGGAAGTGGTATAAATATAAAGAGGAAAAATACCTGGACAAAATATCGACATGAACGCTCCCTTTTCTGCAGCTGAAAACCCAAAAGAAAATCGAGTTGGTTTAGTATCAAATAGAAAATATGACACTCTCAAGGACTTTCACACCAAACACAACAAAGCAAATAATCACTGGATTGAACAAAAGCAAATTCTGTTGCATAGTTAATGCAAATCTAATACATTTCTGTATTATTAAAGTGCATTTTAAGTTCAAGAAATACAGAATCTGTGATGATGTGCAAGTGAAATGTACAAAGTAAATGTCCGTCCCCATTGTGAATGGCTCCATGGGAAACTATAGTTTCTATTCTGTTCTATTTAAAGTGTCATTGGAGGATGTGTCAGAGGATTTGAAAGCGCATCATTTACATAAATCACATCCTACTGAGATCAGAGGAAAGGTTAATCCACTTTTGCATGTATGAGACAGATCCAAAAACTTTCAATGCGTCAGAAATGGCCAGCTCAAGAGTGTCGTACACTGTAGGAAAAAAGCTAAATCTGTAGAAAAATCTGTAGAGACGTTTGAAGGAAAAACACTGTGAAAAATCAATATCGAAACATCCTTCATATTCATATTAACATTGAACACTGAACCCTATTTTTACAGACTTTTGAGTGTTGAGCAGTTTCTGGGCTGGTTTTGTCGGAGTTTAATCAGGCTGTATCGGTAAATGACCATCGTTGTCTTACTGGCTAAAGTCAACACCAAATGGCATTTGAAACACATCTTACTTTCATAATGTGACATTTTCGTTTTGATATACATTATGCATTATAGATAAGGTGCAACCGGGCGTTTACAGTTATCACTACCCTATCTCACGACCAATTCGTACAAATTCCACAAATGACTAAAAAGTGGCTAATTCGTACGAATTCTAGCCTTATTCGTACGGATTCGTACGATTTGTCTAAACCCACGTGATGGGTAGGTTTAGGGGCGGGGTAAGGGGTAGGTCATTCGAACGAATTTGCCAATTCGTAAAATATGTACGATTTAACAAAATCGATACTAATATCATACGAGTGAGGTCATATGAATTGTTACGAATTAGTCACCTCATAAAATTTGTACGAATTCCCGTGAGATCGGGTTTGTTATCAACTATATCTAAATGCAACATAGCGGCTCAGATTAAATCATTTATAATAATATTAAAATGGTTTAATGTGAATATGAATAGCCTTTTAAATGACCTTAATAGTCATAATGTACATAATAGTCATAATAGACATTAATAGTCATCTTCAGAACATTTTTAACAAATAAGTGTACTGCAGGACAAATATTGCACCAGTCACTGAATACGTATTTTGAGTCATTTTAAAATTATTTTTCCCCCATTTGATTATGTACTTTCTCCAGAAGCTTGCAGAGAGAGCCCGCCCACACTCTCTTCTGATTGGCTGAGATTTGTGGTTGTTCGTGTTGCGTCTGTCGTGGACAGACAAATCGCTTGTCATTAAAATCATAATGCAACGTTTTTTTTATTATTATTATCAATAATTCTATCTTCAGCAAGCTCTAAAATATAGAATAAAAAATAATTATCACCAATTTAATGACATTTTATAACATTTTATTACATTTATAGATATTTATTTCACTAGATTATCAAAAATGCATATTAGTCTAAGGTTATGTAACACATGTCCTTTTTATTCATGCATTAAATTGATCAAAAATTACAGTAAAGAAACTTAGAATATTACAAAAAGAATTCAAATAAATGCTATTAATCAAATAATCCTTATAAAAAATATTTTTACAATTTACACAAAAAATATGAAGCAGTACAACTGCTGAACAACACTGATAATAATCAGTCCCTTGAGCAGCCAATCAGCAATTTCTAAAGGATCATGTGATACCGAAGGCTTTAGAGTAATGATGATAAAAATGCAGCTTTAAATCATGGGAATATATTACATTTTAAAATATATTCACATAGAAAAGTCATTTTAAATTGTAATATTTCACAATATCAATGTTTTCACTGTATATTTGATCAAACAAATTTAGACTTGATAAACGTAAAAAAATAAAAATAAAATAATGTATTTCCCTCACGCCCTTGCTGTCACCAATGAGAGCAAGGCTCATGGAAACCAAGCTCATTCCTAATCCCAACATTCCATGTTTTTACACTTAGACAGGGTAAATGGTTTTTAATCTGGTTTAGGCCGTCTTAAAGAACCGGGCCTTCAGTTTGACAGCTTCTGATTGTAGTTGTGATTGCGCATCAACTCGTCTCGTATGAGTAAAGAGCAGTCGAGACCTGAGATGAACGTGTGTGTGTGTGTGCTGTTTGTAGTCCATGAATTATTGAGTCTCACAGAGGAAGAGCGAGGAATGGAAACAGATAAAAATAAATAGCAGGCAGGTTTGTCGTCCCATCTCTGCTGGTGCCCGAATGTTAATGCGGGGTGATTCTGTGTGATCGGCAGCCATCTTTAGCAGCACCTGTCTGAGATCACAGCTCTACCTGCAGATCAGCACATTACTTTCAGTCTTTAGCGAACCTCCTCTTCAGGTTCCCTACTCTGTAAAATATCTTGATCTTGCCTTTAGTGTTTCAAAGCTCTTTGGCTCGGCCCAATGTCGCAAAATCAAGGGATTCTAGACTGACAGCGTCTCAAAACATTTAAGTCGCAGCGTTTCTGACAGTACGTCCGTGTCTTTACAATCTGAGAAGCACATGAAAGTAATGGATGCCTGCCTGCACTGTTCTCATATGATGACTACAGTCATGCAGTGAGTGACACCCAGCTAGTATTTTGGAAATAAATATGTTTCTATGAAAAGGCCAAGTCAAATGCATTGCACTTTCTAGGTAAGTACACTGTAAGTACACTGTAAGTACTGTACTGTAAAAGGAAGCGTTACCAATATTTTTGGCAGTGTCTTCGCTAATTTAGTAGTTAAACAAACATTTGGCATGATTTGAATCGTTTACTTCAGAAATAGCAAGAGTAGTATGTTAGTATGCTATTTTGAACATGGAGAACGATTATAAATGCATGTGTCATTTGAATCAGTCTTGTTATTGTTAACCCAAACTATGAAAATCATTTTAAAATATCTGAAATAAATATTAGATGAAGAAATTGCCTTGGTAACTAACTGAAGTGAAATAAATTAAAATGCTAAAATTACTAAATGCATTCTAAAACTGAAAATGAAATAAAAAATAAGTTAACTAAATAAAACTGACACAATCAACAAAATTACTAAAAACAAAATAAAGATAAGACAAAAATCGAATTTAAAAAAACATAAATAAACACCATATTTGTATATAAATAATACTAAAATATCACTGATTTCAACATTGAATAGTTTCAATTAAAAAAAGTAAAAAAAAATAAATAAATGTAATTAAAAGTTAAAATGTATTAATAAACACTATAACTAAATATAAAAAATTAAAAATGTAACACTGAATTCAACATTGAAAAGTATCAATACGAATAGATGCATGCAATTAAAAATGGCACCATTCAATATTTATTAGCTAAGTCTCAGAGTCTCTAGTGTCCTTTTGTTCAATATTTTGCACAAGCCGCTGCTATGCTAATATTGCACATTTCCCTCACTTATGCAGATTGATTTTTTAAAGACGTAGTACCAATAGATGGCTCACTAGATTTTGAAGTTTTAAATCAGTGATCTCTGAAGCATGTTGGTTGAGTCTGAAGCTCAAACTCTGCCTTCACAGCAGCTTAAATCAACCAGCTGTGAAATTCAAAGGCAGATTGGGTTTAAAATTACCGCTTAGGATTAATTAGCATGAAGGCGCGGGGAGTGTGACGGCCTCCGTCAAAAGGTGTGAGTGTGACGCTCACTGATCACTGCTGCTGTGGAAAGTTAAGTTTGCAGAAATGTGGGTGGAAAGAAAGTGTGAATTTCGCAGAAGATGCGTTAAAACAGGTGTTTGTGTTCCACGGTTGGGCTTCCAAATCTGAAAATTACAGTTTTAAAGCCAAATTAATTAATTTTGAGCATTCCTGTAGCGCAGACGCAACCAGCCGCTAGAAGCACCAAGTTCTTGGGTTTGATTCCCAAGAAATGCATGGACTGATCAATGCATTTAGAGCAACCTAGTCACTTTGGATAAAAGTGTCTGCAAATGCAAACAATTTAATTATATTTATGTTTATTTTACAGAAAATAATGGCAATTCTGAGGATAGGGGCCTGGTCACTTTATGTGTTTTAAGACGAGAAGCCCTATCATTAGGGATGGGAATCGAGAACCGGTTCCAACTCGAGAACCAGTTCTAAGATTTTACGATCCATCGATATTGTATGCCCTTGCCGTTAACGATTCCTCTTATCGATGCTCCTGCTCTGACTCAACCATAGTATGTAGGCTACAGACCGTGAACTCACAACTGTCCCAAGCAAATTTTTGTACCGCCAAAGCCTTATTTGATTGGTGAGTAAAACTGTCTCTCGCTGTAGTGATGAACCGCTGCACTTGTGACAGCGCGCATGTTAAACTGAACGAGCAGGGAGAGAGAGTGCCCTGAGTCGTGCGCGCGCACTCTCTCTAGGCTTCACCGTCTCAAAACTAAGCGCTGTCTTGCTCTCTCCTCTCCCTCACACATATTAAACAAAATAATCAACACGATGGTAAGGTCAGGAGACTGAAGTTTCATGTGGAGCATTCGGAGATTTGTTTTTCCAGAATTACCGCTGGCCGTGAATTGTGCTAAAATAGGCCTCACGTTGCCTTATCTTCTCTGAAAGCGTTCCACACATTCAGCTGACATAAACAACACTTCAAATAAACGGAAAAAACGATCCAGGGATGAAATGTTTTCTTTGACTACACACATCTTGTGGGATGTCCGATGATGACATGGTCAATTCGCGAACTTATGACTCATTTGAACCGATTCGTTTTAATGAATGGTTAGATCTTCCAACACTGAACTCACGGGACTTATAATCGTTGAAGAACTGAATGCAAAACTTCGTTAAATCTTTAAAGAATCGGATCGATAAGACAGAATCGTTAGTGGCATTGATATCGATAAAATCTTATCAATTCCAATCCCTACCTAATCATAAGCCGCTTTCCGACCAAGTAGTTACAGGAACTTAGTTATAGGAACTGTCCACTTCTAAACAGTTCTAAGAACTACTCTCCCCAAACTCGGTTTTGCTGCTTGCGTTCGCACTGGCCAAGTGGCCATAGGAACTGGTAACGCAAGCATGGCGACGGTCTTTATAGCGTCATCACTGAGACGCAGCGCGGCCACATACAACAACAACAACAAACTGCCTTGCCGGGACCTTAATAACGGACAACGAACGGCGGCGTTTAAAGATTATGCTTGAGTTCTGTACAGAGAAACACAGAAGACGAAGGCTCCAGCGTAATATGATATTAAGTAATATGATGGAAGAAGATAAAAGAGCAGAGCGCAGGAGGCAAACAAAACGACGGGTAAGTCAGCGCAGTCTCATCCCAATTCATCATATAACTGACGTTTTGGGACGTCTTTTCACCATTCGTCAATATACGACTTTTTAGGGCCCCCTTAAACGTCGGTAGATAACGTTATGGGATCCTGAACTCTACCCCAGACCTAAACCTAACCCTGAAACCCAACTCGTCACCTGAACTGACGTTAAAGGTAAAGCGTCAGCTCTGTATGACGACCCGGGATCGTCATCTACCGACGTCTTAAGGGGGCCCTAAAAAGTCGTATATTGACGAATGGTCAAAAGACGTCCAAAACGTCAGTTATATGACGAATTGGGATGAGACTGTGTTAGGTAAGTTTAGCTATTAGCAATTAGCTGGTTGAATGCGTTATGTTTGTCTTAATCCTCGTTGGTAATGTTTTGCAAAAACACACAGCGTATGGGCAGACAGCGCGTGACAAGTTAACGGCGTTGACAGTGGGCATGACTTATAAGTTGAACCAATCAACGTAGACCTAGGAAAAGGGAACTAAAAAGTCCTCGCTCTAGACTAGGTACTGAAAGAGTTATAGGAACTACGGTCTGAGGAACTGAAAATCCCGAATTAGTCCGGTCGGAATATTAAGAAAAAAAAACACGAAGGGTTATAGGAACGTTAGGTTCTAGGAACTGCAAAAGTCCCTCCGAGTCGGAAAGCGGCTATACACTCGTTTTTTGAAGAGTACTGTATATTTGTATATTTTTAAATATATATTTTGGTATTTTTTCAGTTTGAGTTGGTCTTTTGTAACTTGAGCACTTGCTTACATAAAGGGTCTTCAAATAATATGTTTAGGGTTGGCACATTTTAATTAAATGCATGGTTTGCGAATGTTTCAATTCCTAAAGTTATCACCTTATATTTTATTTTCTCACTGAAACCAAATTGGGATTGTTAATTTAGGACCCTGTGCAATATTAGTAGACACCTGCCCTCGCACACAATGTCTAAATAAATCGTCTTTGTTCACTAGGTGTCTGAACTAGACGTCAGCGTGTGATGACAAGCAAGCACGCAGGTCTGGAGAAATAACGTCAAAGCGAACCTCTTTAACTCCACAGAAACTTTAATAACGGCGTGATTATTCATGCCGCATAACGTCCTCAGAGCGATTGCAGGCTCAGGATGGTGAAAGTTTTTCTTCACCCGAGTAAAATCTATTTTTAAACGGACGGCTGACTGCGAGGAGTAACACAGGGGATCATTCATCCTGACAAACACGGACATCATTAAAAAAACACCTACTGCTCTCCTCCTCCTGCTCTCCATACTGACTGCATCAAAGCGGAAGTTTCTCATTCACGCTTTCATTTCTTGCTCACTCTTTCAGTCAATTTCTCTTTTTTTCTTTGTCTTCTGGTAAAGTAAAAAAAAAAATTATTAACAATAAGTTATGATTAGCTTTTCCAAACCATTGTCAGACACTGACTCAGTATCACGTCTAAGCTGGTCTAGACTATGTGTCGAGACGTTCAATGGAGTCTGGATACATCAAACTAGTTTGATTTTCAGCCTCAGGCGGCGCGTCTAAGAACAGTTTGATGCATTTTGCATGTAAAATGCACAAACTCCACCAGCTCTAATCTGATTGGCTGGTTTTTACCCATTTTATTCAAGGTAAAGTTATTTTATGTCAACCTGGATGCAATATACAAGTTGAAGTCATGTTGAATTCAATGTATGAAAGTGTATGAATTCATTTCTGAAAGAAAAGTACTGTATTTGACAATGCTTGTGAGATTTGGCATTGAGTCTTTGAAAGACATTCAAATGCACTTAATGGCAAGTTTTCAAGGATATTCTGCCAAATTAGCAGCACTTTGGCTGGATATGCTAGAGAACACCTGTATTTTCATTCAATTCTGAAAACGATTGATTAAAAGGGACAATTGTGCGGAATATTTGCTTGGTGCATTATGTTATTAGCATAGAGACATGCTGAACATCACCTTTCAGGTGATGAGGTTTTTGTGGGCGGAGCCGACCTTTTGGCAGAAAATGATTGTTCTGCAGTGGCAGTCTAAAAAACACAGAATGAAAGAGTAAAAAAGGTAATTTTGAGATTATATTTACATTTTTGAGAAGAAGAATCAGAATTACGAGATGCAAACTCTTCTTTTATCTTCTTTCCTCAGAGTTGCGAGTTAATGTCCTGTAATTGTGAGGGTTTTTTTTTTTTTTTCGGAATTGTATAAACTTGCAATTGCCCAAGTCCAAGTCAGAACTGTGATATAAAATGTTATTAAATTTAAATGATGTCCCCTATGAACTGCATATGTGAATATTATGTAGACCTATTGTTTACATCAATTGACTGCTTTAATAGTAGACGCTAATCGCCACAGGTTCCATCATGCTGTGGTTTGCAACCATACACGTCTGTGTTTAGCTTCAAAAGGCCGTCTTTTATGAACGCTGTATGAGATTCATAAGCTAACTATTTTAGCTTATAAAGTTTCAAATATGGATTTTTTTCCTTTCACAGACACATTGCTTCGATTCAGAAGGCCTTTAAAACCCACTGGAGTCGTGTGGAGAACTTTTATGATGGATAGATATGCTTTTTTGGGGCTTCAAAATCTCATTCATTGCCATTATAAAGCTTGGAAAAGCCAAGACATTTTTTAATATATCTCCAATTGTATTCGTCTGAAAGAAGAAAGTCATATACACAATATACGTCATGTAAAGATTGGATATGACCCACAAACACACACATGGATTCCAATATTCTCAGATCAGTTACCAGAGACATACATTTGCATCTGCCATGTAAGAGGAGAGATCAGATTCCCCTGCCAATGCGAGTTTATACATCACTGGAAAAGCGACAGTGGCGAATGAACGTCGACTCAGGTGGACACCAACAGCCATCACATGACTCTTTTCAATGGCGCAATGAAGGACGAAGGCTCAACCCAGTGGATTTATGCTGAAGTTTTATCTTTTGAGCCTTTGGAGCAAGTAGACAGTGACCTTTAAAGATGGTATGGAAAGAAAAAGCTTGTATTATCATTTCATCTGCGTCCATTGTAGATCACGCCGTTTTAATTATTTTTCGGCCTAAGCTTAACCGGGTCAGACGACTACCTTGGGTAAATGCAGACATCAGAGACGGATCACTTTGAAAAGAAGTCTTCAAAAAATTCGGATATAGTCAACAAATCGGAAATTGGGCATTTGCAATGTAAATGAAGCCTTAGAGTTGTGTATGTTTTCACTGTTTTACAAATAAGAGAACCAAAGTTGCTTCTTTCACTAATGAGAAGAAAATGTCTGAGTGCACCTTCAAGTAGCCGTGTAATAAGCAGGATAATGCAAGTCATAAATACTGACAGATTGATCAGGACTCCAACATGAAGCAGAGATTGTATTTATTGCAACTGCAAACTCTGTGCTCTTTTCTTCTCACATAATAGAATAATTTCGACTCAGATCAATATTTCATGCCCCTTTATTTATTTATCTGGTAAGTAGCTGTGTAATAAGCTTTGCGTCAGGGTCTCGAATCACCCAGTCAGGGTTTATTTTTTTGTGATAATGTACTGACTAACTGCACATCCATTACTATTCTGCCTTGTTTGTCCGTGAAATAATCAGAATGGACAGATGTTCTGACCTCAAAGACTACACACGTTTTACACTCTTTTTTGCACAACCATTTTTTTAGAAACCTCCACTTTGTTGAACAGCAGTGTATTGTTGTGTTATCATCAATTACTATATGCCACACAAAAACAAAATAAACAATGTTTAATTGTTGTCCAGACTTTCTCTTTCTATACATTAAATTTCATATGATATGCCTATAATCAATAATTTGGACCAGAAAGACTAGTGTTCATGTTGAATCCAAATTACCATTTCTATTTATAAATGACTAATCATTGCACAAATGTAAACTGTATTATCACACAGCTGAGCACTATATATAAAGTTGTATATTATATCCAACTTCATCCACATACATATCATATACTCACAATATATACAGTACTATACAGCAAAACTGCTTGATTTATTTTTTTTGTCACAAAATGTAAAATTATTACCTCTGTTTAGCCTTCCGCTGGACAGACTTGAGACTAGCAAGGAATTTTCACTCAAACCACTGTTTGTTGCTGTTTCTGATTGCTTTTAGAGGAAAAAGCTGCCAATAGCTGCTGGTTTAGGATTGGTTTTCTCTGTAATAATATCTTAATGGCTAAACAATTTTGGCAAACAGATGCAGTGTGTATCATGTTTGCGCTTTGGAGAGTGTCACAGGTTTTCTTTTACAGCATGTTTTGTAGTGTTGAGAAATGTAGCCAACCACAAGCATATATGTTGATTTCTGAAAGCGTAATAGAAATAAATTTGACTTGAATTGACATTTGACTGATAAATGTTGAGTTTATTTGATATTGTTATCGGTTGTATGATACACACAGTACCTTGTTGAGGCTCCGGTGGCGCTGTCTTTTTCCCCAGGGGTGAGATTTCGGAGCTGGATGTCCAGCAGGTCGATGAGGTGACCCATGGCCCGTACGGTGTAGGTGATGTCCCCAGCATGCATGTGGCCCTTGGTCTGCTCGGAAAGCTCACGAGAGATTATGGCAGCAGGTTCACCAGCTCTGATCTACAACACACACACAGTGAACACTGAGTTCGACTCTCATCACACAAACTGGAGTGAATGTGTATGTGTGTGTGGACACATTGTAATACTTTTCAGGGGTTCAACCAAGAATTTGCTTATTCACCATTTTCTTTGTGTATTAAAGGGCAACTCTGGCACAAATTGAATCTTTGGTCTAATAATACATTGGTACCTAGTCGACCGTACACTGAGATTTATTTTCATGATAATCAAATGTAAAGAGTTTTATCTCTAAAAACTGTTTAATGTATAACACTAGTATATAGGGCATAGAGTAATGTAAAATAAAAATCGCTAGTTAATACCACTAACAAGGCTCAAAATAGCCCCAAACATAGCCCTACAGTAACATAATGAGGGTCCCGACATGGTTCAACTTGTCGAGAACTGTTTTCCAAAGATGGCTCCTACCTGTATACGCAAAGGACTGTACACACCAGTGGGGCTCGACAGCCTTTTAGACAAACGGTTCGGCACGTTCGGCATGTATGGTTGGGTTGCAGAGAGTTTGCGAGATAGTGATTTTCTAACACTGAGCTCCTGTATAATGGAAATCATTATGAACATCAGCTATGCTAATTATTTCCCATCTGCCTTTCTGCTGTTTCTGACGTTGTCCCGAGAAAAGGCGTGCGTCAGGTCCAGTTTGTATCCAGCCTCTCACAGGGAATTCAGATGCCCCAACGCCTGTGAAGAGACGACTCGAACGCTGGCGATATGTTATGGTGCCGTGTTACATATTCAAACAATTTTATATTTAAATATTATCTGTGTAAACAGATATTGAATGTAAAGCCAGAGGAGAACTGGCCCCGACTGAGCTCGGGCTTTCCCAAGATTTTTCTCCATCCAGATCTCAACTGGAGTTCCTGGTTCATTGCCACTGTCGCCTTGCATGCTCCCTTGCTTTTGGCTTGCTTAGTTGGGTTTATTTAATATTTGACCAACAGATACAATTGATCTGTGTTGTAATACTTCCCATGTTATCACTGTGAAGCTGCTTCGATACAAAATCTGTATTGTGAAAAACACTATATAAATAAATGTGACTTGACTTGACTGTCTTTATAAAGTCTCTTTTTACTAAACGGTCTGTACACTTACAAAGTTCTCAATGCTTCGTTTTGCATGTATGGACCCTCATTATGTTACTGTGTTAGTGTGGGGCTATTTTGAGCCTTGTTAGTAGTTTTAAAGGGTTAGATTCACCCAAAAATGAAAATTCTGTCAGTATTTACTCACCCTCATGTTGTTCCAACCCCATAAGACATTCGTTCATCTTCGGAACACGAATTAAGATAATTCAAGATATTAAGATCACTCCTGCATATAGTCCATAGGCTTCTTCAGGGAATGACTCTTGCTGGCCTCAAAAAGTCATTAAAGACATCGTTAAAATAGTCCAAGTGACTTCAGTGGCTCAATCTTAACTTTATCAAGCGACGAGAATACTTTTGTGTGCGCAGAAAACAACAACTTTATTTCAACTGTTCACTTCCTTTCTCTCTGCTGCCTCTAAGTCAGTTGACGTAGTGTGATGACGTAAGCTTCTGTTAGCGTCACGTAGCACGCATCACATATATGGCCGACGCTCGTGTCAATATGTGATTGCTGTACGTAAGTGACAGAAGCTCTACGCTATTAAATTACGTAACCTGACTAGAGGCAGCAGAGAGAGAGGAAGTGAATAGTTGAAATAAAGTCGTTATTTTTGTTTGTTTTTGCACACAAAAAGTATTCTCGTCGTTTGATAAAGTTAAGATTGAGCCACTGAAGTCACTTGGACTATTTTTAGCGAAATCTTTAATGACTTTTTGAGGCCCAGCAAGACGTCATTCCCTGAAGAAGCCTATGGACTGTATGCAGGAGTGATCTTAATATCTTAAATATCTTAATTTCAGTGTTCCGGAAGATGAACGAGTCTCATGGGGTTGGAACAACATGAGGGATGAGTAAATACTGACACGAATTTTCATTTTTGGGTGAACTAACCCTTTAACTAGCTACTCATTATGTTTTTTTTATTAGCTACTATGCCCTATTTACTGAGCGTTATACTCCTAAAACGTTTTTACAGATAAAACTTTTTACATTCGAGAATCATGAAAGTAAATCTTCAGAGAACGGTCCGACCAGAGTACCGATGTGTTTACTAGATCAAAGGTTACCTTTTATGCTGGAGTTGTCCATTAAGCTGGCATACTGTAAGAGAACATGTTTAACATAGGACAAATTGCACACATCGCCTTTAACAAAAATGTCACTTAAAAAAATAAAAAATGTTTTTTTTATTTTTTATTGTTTTATCTGGTTCATTTACATTAAACCATTTGAATGAACTGATCTACTAAATGATAATGCTGCATGAAAATGCTTTCTGACAGTCAGCAAAACTGAAGGTGTTAGAATAGGTGTTAGTGTTCCTGTAGCTCAAACAGTAGAGCGTGAACGAGTAAACAATACCAAGGTCATGGGTCACTTGATTCCCAGTAAATCCATGATACTATGTACCAAAGATACAGTGTACCAAATCATTTTAGATAAAAGTTTCTCAGGGATGTAAACATCAAGGCTATAAGCTTAAAAAGTCTATTTACACTCAATTTAACCATAAGGATATTGGGACGTAGTTTTAACGATACAAAACCGCTAAGATAAAAACTCTAGCTCCGATATAGCTAAACATTAAAAATAATAATAAGTTATTGATAATATTTGGACTAATAATTGTTTTTTTTTTAATTATTGCACTTTAAAAAAATATTTTCAAGATTTGCTATTACAACAGTTTTTCCTTTGTCAAATCAACTTAATTTATTTAGTTGAGATAACTTATTATTTTGAGTTTCTGATGATTAAATAAATCTCCTTCATTCTAATTAACTCACTTTTTCCAGTTCAATCAACTTAAAATTTTAAGGCAACCAGGTTACTTACTTTTTAAGTTAAACCAACAATATTTTTTTTACAGTATGTGTGTGTGTGTTTCTTAAACCTTCTGGTTGATGATGTTGACCCATGTGGAGGTGCAGTTGCTGAGGTCGGGTCCCTGCTGGTCCCACAGTCCCTCGGGCCCAGGCAGGCAAACATGGTCGTCCCTGAAAGATAGAGAAATGATCCATTTATGCCTATCTCTGTTGTGTGTTCGTATCATGCTTTGCTGTAGGAACGCAAACACATGCATATTAACATTAAAAGAGTCCCGTCCTTCACTGCTTTATCTAGAGATGACAAGAAACACTGTGATGAAACGTCTGTGATCATAAAAGAATGTGTAATTACTACTTCCTCTTATGGAGATAAAATCACTGCAGTGTGTATGTGTGTGTGTGTGTTCCCTAGAGTGCAGTGGTAAAGGTCAATTAATGCTCATGGAGGGAGACATCTCATTCTCAGCTTTAATTAGAAGGACAGAACGGGGGAAAAATGTCATATTCTTCCGCTTGGGTGACTCTATCGGCACTCAGGTGCAATTACACACAGCACACACACACACACAGTCACACACTCCAGATGTCCTGCTGCTGCCAGACCCAACAAAAACACTGACAACAGAAATTTGAGTGTTATGTTGTGGGATGGAATGTAATAATGACATACATAGTAGTTTTCACTTACTTCCGACATCAGAGCCACTGAAAACACAGTGGATGTATTGTATTTTGGAAGTTTAAGAGGCGCCTTTCCTTCGTAAATAAGTTTATGTTTGAGCGAATCATTTTCTGACTGACTGTTTTGTGAATGAGGGTCAATTCAAAGCAGGTCTTGCTTCAAAGTTAATCCTCAGATGTGGATCATTGTCTGTTTGCGATCCAACGTCACCTCTAGTAAGTGTATTTTATGATTTTTGAGCAAATAGTCATTTCAGTCGATGTCAGCCAATTCAACAACAAATGTGTCTACTGTAAAGTTTTTGTCATCGTCGTAGGACGTCTGTGTATATAATTTAAACCTTGTTTGTATAGTGTGTAAGCACACGTTTATAAATATATATATTTTTAAAGATATTGTATTAAAAACTGCATATATTTTCTTGTTCTGTAGCCATCTTCTCACATTTGCCACAGAAGCACCTGTATGACAAGTAAACATGACGCAACAGGTCCCTCGCATAAATGTAATTTCGCTTGTACGTCAGCAAACTATCACAGTATGTGTTTGTAGTTTAAAAAAATTGTGCCAACGTTAGTGTTTGTGTGTGTCTGTGTGTTACACATCCATAATTGCAAAGGGGACACAATTACAACTCTATAAGTACACAAATGTATTAAACAACCATACAGAGACATCCTGGTCCATTCTCTTTTTGTGTGATTATTCAGCCAGAGTCTCTTTGTCATCTGGGTCTGATCAGAGACTATTTATATATTCTGACTCAAACATGTACGGCTGAATGACATACAAAACAGCGGGTCTCTCACTCTCAACCGACTGCCATAGGTATGCTACGTCCTCATCCAAAGGCAGGGTGGGGATATGCAGCTCATTTACATTTAAGGTGGTACACACCAAAACAGCTCTTTTTAAAACAGGCCCCAAAAATTACATTTTCAAATGGTTATAATAAATTAACTGTGGGGTATTTTGTGCAGAAACTTCACAAATACATTCTGGGGACACCCGAGACCAATATTACATCTTGTAAAAAGGGGCATAATAGGTGCCCTTTAAATCATCCCTGCTGAATAAAAGTATTAATTTCACAAACTTTTGAATGGTAGTGTATATAGTGTTATTGTTCTGTAAAGATCAATAAAATGCCAGTATTTTTGTTGCAGTTGTTTTGATCAATGAGTTTAGGAAGATGTGAACACGACACGTGTTACTCATTAAATGTCCAGAGGACAAATCCTCCAACTGCAGCTCCAGTCTGGCACTTTCAAAACTTCAAGAACAAACTAATCATGAAGAAACTGCCAATCACTCGAAACCATGGAAACCAGACAGTCTGCAGTCGGGAAGACTGGAAATGTTTTGATGTGAGCAGAATGCAGCAAGAGAAATGAGGGGAAATATAATTTAGGGAAGGAAAACCAGAGGAAACAGAGTGTCAGACAGAGGTGAAAGAAGATGACAAAAAGAAAGAGAACGAGAGAGAGTGAAGGGAGGATGTTTCTTGGCGAGCTGTGGCGTGTTTGATGCATGTGCTGCTTTTGTGTTATTTGTGCTCACGCTGTGTGTCTGCTGCACATCCAGAGATTGACTAATAACCACAGAGATAAAAATATATATATATAATCCAAACTCACCCGGGTTACCAAAACAAGTTATTAAACATGTACTATTTATTTGCTTTGTAAAAACTGGTCAAGGAGTCACCATATGATTGCTAGCACGTTCTAGGTTAAGGTGAACAGATTTCTGAAATGGAAACCTAGCTCAGAGGTCAAAATATTATTAAAATCTCACATGTTATTATCTATGATGGAGCAGGGCTGGTCCTAGTTGAGGGAGGATGGGTTGGCGGGGGGTTGAGTCTAATATTTGGTGATGGTGTGGAATGGCGAGAGATTTTTTGTAGCTTGAATTCTGATCAGGAACACTTTTGGGGGGGGGGACAAAAAAAAAAAAAAAAAAAACCTACGCTGTGTGAGCGAAGTCAGTAAGTTTTAGTCCATTATAATAATATCAACTAACATTTTCAGGAAAAAGAACATTCTTTCTGGGTCAAAATGACCTAAACACAACACAAGAGGTTAAAAATAAAAAGGTTAAAAATAAATGCATAAATAAACGACATGTACTGTGCAACTGTTGGTCCCCTATTGTTGGTTTGATTGCTTCTGTTGTTCTCATCATTAGTAATTTACTTTGCATAAAGCATCTGCTAAATGAATAAATGTAAATGCAGATCTATGAATTAAAAAAAAAAAAAACAGGGGACAATATACAGTTTTTTTGTGAAATAATAACAACAATAATTATCATTAATTATTACAATTGCAGGTCAAACACCCCCAAACAGTTTTAATGCAATTCACCAAAAACAACATTATAATGTAGAAAAGGACAACCATTCCAAAAAGTAAACATATTATAATAAAATTTAGGATCAAACCAAAATTGGATACACAATGAATCGGATTTGGACTGACAATGTGAACATAGCCTAATTTGAATATTTGTTGATGAGCTTATACTGCATTAAGCAAGGCTGTAGTGTTGCATTCAAGCTATTTAAGTCAAGAAAAAAAAAATAACATGTAAAATGAGCAGAAACAGGATTGTTGCTAGGTGACTCCTTGAAAAGCAACTTACCGATGGTTCCAGGCGGGCACGGCTGCTTGGCAACCTGACCCTGTCGTGTTTGGGCCAGGTAAGGGTGGAGTCGGTAATGGGGCTGCAGAACTCCACAGCGATATTTGGCAGGACAGAGGAAGGGACGGAGCGCATGGAGGCCTCAGGAACAGGCTGGCGGT
Source organism: Hybognathus amarus (assembly GCA_030378365.1). Taxonomy (NCBI): domain Eukaryota; kingdom Metazoa; phylum Chordata; class Actinopteri; order Cypriniformes; family Leuciscidae; genus Hybognathus; species Hybognathus amarus. The sequence continues at coordinate 111,951 of JAQIUQ010003129.1, forward strand.
CTGACGTTGTGCTCCGTGGGACCGGCGCCGTCTGTCGTCGTGCCGGGCGATTTGGTTGTGGTGGTGGTTGTGGTGGTGGTGGAGGTGGAAGTGGTCGTAATAGTGACGGTGACAGGGCGAGTTGTGGTGCGTGTTGTTGTTGTGTCCATTAAGACGTTTCCCAAAGAGGAAGATTCTGGAATCAGGAAACAATTTGAGTGAGTACATAACAAATGAGATTTAAATCAGAAAAGTACACCTTTTCTGTAATTATGATCAGAAATAAATATTTAATCAGTTAAAGTAGTAACATTTATCGAGCAGCAAACGGTTTAAATGAAAATCAAGCAAGCAGTGTCTCACAGATACAAAATCAGACAGTTATATTCTGCTGCAGACATGTATTTGTACAAGATGGTGACACGTTTTAGTATAACCTTAGATACTGCAAAGAAACCTTCTCAAGAAGCATTATTAGAAATTCAAACATGAAGCCTTACTGATTTTGTCAGTATTATTATGGGTTTAATGAATATTTTCGTTTTTCTTATTGTATAAGTGCAAGAAACTCGTCACAGTTATTATTATTATTGTCAGGGTGTATCTGTGTTCTTTGTGTGTTTGGGTAGGTTTGCACTAGTTTAGTTTCCTGTGTTTTCACAGTGGGTATGTTTGCACGAAAATAGGCATGGGACGGTATGAAAATTTCATATCACGATTATAGTGACCAAAATGATCACGATTATCAATATTATCACGGTTTTGTTAAAACGAGATGAAAAGTGTTCAAAAACGACGTATCCCCAAACTGTTTTTTTTAAGTTTTATAATTAATAAATCTACAAACAACAAATAAAACAAGCAGCTCTATGCACTTTTTAAAGCAAGATTCTATTCTGTGGCATTTCCTTCCTTATAATGTCCGTCGTCAATAGCAACACAACAGCAGCACATCCATGTATCACGCACTCTCTCATTTCATTCAAATACAACTTGCCGTCTTGACTCTTGCGTCTCCATTTTTGATTGTATTGAAATTGATTTATTACTTACAGAGTTTGATAATATTGTTGTGATCTTGTCTGGATGAGTTTTGTACGCTGTACAAAGTGGACTTAACAGGTAACGTCAAGATTTAAAACATTAATCTCAATTCAATTTGTCCCTGTAACTTAATTATGTGGTAAAAAAAAATTTTAAATAAAAAAATAAATAAAAAAATCTATATAATAAGTATACAATAAATATATAAAGTTGCTTTCATCTTTGGATCAGAGCCACTTGCTGCAAACTTTTCTCCGTGGAAGCCTTACGTTTATTTCAAGTGAGTTAGAAAATAATAATAATTAATAATTAAAACATTTTTTTGTTCCCATTTTTTTCCCAGACGTGGATTTGGTATTGGGGTCAAAGTTAGCTTGCCTCGTGTTTCGCTATAAGTTACAACAGAGGGTGATGGTCACACAAGACAATCGCCAGATTTGAAGTTTTCCCCCATTACAGCAACTTTTTGTGCATGTTCTGCAGACAGACTGACCATCCTCGATTAAGTTTTCCTCAGGAATTTTGTAAAAGCCAAAATATGACCACACCTGAGATTTGGTCCTCTTAAAAGGCTGAAAAATCTCGCGGTCACTTCCTTCTGTCATTCCTTCTCAAATAAAAAAAATAAAAATAAAAAATAAAAACAATTTTGCTCACTGCATGCCTGCATCCGACTGTGGACATGATTTCTAGTGAGTTATTGAAATCGTGTTAATCAAACACGGTTTTAAAGGAGAACTCCGGCCCAAAATGAACCTTTGGTCTAATTACACATTGATACCTAGTCAACCGTTATCTGAGATTTGTTTTCATGATTTCCGAATGTAAATAGTTTTATCTCTAAAAACAGTTTAGCCTATAATGCTAGTATAACGCTAGTATATAGGGCATAGAGTAATGACAAATAAAAATCGCTTGTTATTACCACTAACAAGGCTCAAAATAGCCCCACACCAACACGGTAGCATAATAAGGGTCCCTACATTCAAACCGAAGCATTGAGAACTTTGTCAGTGTCCATACAGTTTAATGAGAAGATATTTTATACATAGAGTCAACTTCGCGAATACAGGAAGAAGCCATCTTTGAAAAAATAGTCCCTACCAGTCGATCTACGAACGCCAATCCAAGTGCGCTGGTGAGATGTGAATAAGGTGATAAGGTGAGCGTGAACAGTAGCGTGAACTACATGTACATATTGAAGAGAAGAAAATGGTTTGTGTTTCTTCCGGAAACAACGGACTATATGAGATTCTGCACAGTTCAGCGCACTTGGATCGGCATTCGTTGATCGACTGGTAGAGACTATTTTTCAAAGATGGCTTCTTCCTGTTTTCGCGAAGTTGACTGTGTGTATAAAATATCTTCTTATTAAACTGTATGGACACTGACAAAGTTCTCAATGCTTCGTTTTGAATGTAGGGACCCTTATTATGCTATTACCGTGTTAGTTTGGGGCTATTTTGAGCCTTGTTAGTGGTAATAACAAGCAATTTTTTATATGCCATTATTCTATGCCCTATATACTAGCATTATACTAAGATTATAGGCTAAACTGTTTTTAGAGATAAAACTATTTACATTCGGCAATCATGAAAACAAATCTCAGATAACGTTTGAATAGTTTACAATGTGTAATTAGACCAAAGGTTAATTTTGTGCCGGAGTTGTCCTTTAATGACAATTAAATTTTAAACGATAATACTAACCGTCAGTACATTTTATCGTGGTTTATAGTCGAAACCGGTAATCGTCCCATCCCAACACGAAAACGATATGCTTAAAGCTGTGAAGTTTTTCCTTTGAGTTTTCTGTGTACAGAAGACATCATTGTCAAAACGATCCCCATTAACACGGATCTGTGAAAACGACAAAAAAAAGCTGTATTTTGCTGCTTGGCCATTAGATGGCGATGAAACACTTTAGACTGAACACGTAATACACATGTCCATGACATCATCGTTTTCCGAGATTCGTGTTTTTGTTGCATACACAGAGACCATTTTCAAATACTTGCACTTTCAAACCCATTTTCACAACTTTGCATTATCAGGCACCCAAAACTTGGTGCCGTGTAAACCAAATGCCAAAACACACAAAAAGTTGTACGTTTTTAGTTCAAAACTGTGTCGTACAGCCCCTTAGTTATCTTGGGTATTCATTGTTTGATTAATTTGCATACCTGTTTTTCATTTTGTTGATTGGTTTGGTCTGTCTATTTAATTGTATGGTTCACCCAAAAATGAAAATGATCCCATAATTTACACCCTCAAGCCGTACATATACTATATGACTTTCTTCTATTAGCTGAACACACCAAAGTCATATTAAATAATATCCTGGTTTGTCCCAGGTTTGTAATGGCACTGAATAGTGCCCACGTTTTTGAAGCTCCAAGAAGTTCATTCATTCTTTCATTTGTTCATTTATTCATCCATTCATTCATCCATCATGAAAGTAATCAAACGACACTAGTGGGTTAATAAATGACTTCTGAAGAAAAGCAATACATTTTTGTAAGAATAAAATCCATATTTAAAACTTTATAAACCACAATCACTGGCTTCCAGCACTGGCTGTATGCGTGTTCAAGAGAGAGTCGAGTTCTGACTGAAAGTATAGGATGTTCCTCTTCTTTTATCTCGAAATCCTCTGCAATGTTCTTGATAATGTCTCATTTTAGACTTCTAATTTGTCTTAACCCAATGGAGTCGTATGGATTATTTTATGATGGATGAATGCGCTTTTCGGACCTTCAAAAACTCAGGCACTATTCAATGCTATTACAAAGATGGGAAGAGCCAGCTTATTATTCAATATAACTCTGATTGTGTTCAGCTGAAAGAAGAAAGTCATATACAACTAGGATGGCTTGAGGGTGAGTCAACTATAGTTATAAACAAACTATTTTTGGGTGAACTATTCCTTTAAACTCTGTTCAGTTCTCAGTTACAACCAGTAGTTTTGTTCTTGTTTGCTAGTTTTTTGTTTCTAGTTCTTTCTAAATAAACCTTTAAATGGCTGTAAATATATCCTTTTTTCACTTTGCTATCGGCTATCGGTTTTGCCAATTATTATTAGAGGTTCAAGCGCAACAAAAATATGATTTTTTTCTCACGGCATACTGCTATTATACCAGACATGTTGCTATGGTAACCACACCTTCCAATCTACATCTGTGAAAGAAATAAACAACCACAAATGTCTATAGTAACAACAACCCACACTTTGCTTCTGTACAATATGGAGAAACATCCATTAGAGTTATTTTAGAATCACTGAGATGCTATAATATTTTGCATTCGTATTTTTTTTATCCTTTTCTTTTAGTTTGAAGTAACAGAAGTTTGGTGTTATTTTACCATAGTTTACCATGAAAAATAGAAATGTCTGACAAATATGCATATTAAAAATATGAATAGATTTTGAGATTTATTTAAATTTCATGATACTTCCACTGCCATCTCGAGGAAAACAAGTATTGTAACATCACTTACTCTGTAACATCACACATGTTTTCATTGCAGTAATTGCTCATCCATAAATCCAGATTCCAGAAACAGAATTGGTTTACATAATTGGTTTGCAATTATCGAACATGAAAGCAAGAAAGTAATCAATAAATAAATACATTTTGATTTTTACAAAGTCGAGCTGCCGCACAATCAATAAAATCAAAAACTGTAGGCTATTCCACTGCAAAAAGTGGCAATTAGATAACATACATACTCCATGCACCCATGACAGGCTCCAAAGTGCATGCATATTCAATATATCTGTATATTTCAACTCGTATGCAGTCAGTAAACAGACAGAATGATCTGCCGATGCAACTCCTGTCAGTCCTCCAAACACAAATAAAGGGCTAAAATGATCTGACTGGGCTGTGGGAGTCTGTGGTATACAGAGCCTCCAAGGGAGATAATGTGCTAATAAACACAGAAACGAGAGAGGGAGAGAGAGAGGGGAGGACAAAGCAATAAGCAAACTGAAGAGACACTAGAGAAATTATGAGGAAGGCCCACGACCCAGGAAATAACACACACACGCACGTTCTTGTTCTGCAGGGCAATGTGAACCTAATGGCTCTGTGTTTGTGTGGGCAGAACATCTACTACAATCTATAATTGTTTACATTACAGATAATTACATTTCTTGCCGTTTTCAAGAACTGACCGCGTATAGCCACCAGCACTCGAGTGAACTTTACTAGTACTATAGCCTCATGCGGTCAGACTTTTGACTATTGGCAATTGACAAGTCTGGCAAAGAACTGCCCATTTAGACAGGGAGACACTGCTTGCCCTACATGTAAAACCACAGCTTGGAATCAGTTTAATGCAGCATTTAGAGGCCAAAAAATCTGACTTCAATGATCCCATATTAATAGACATGAAAAAACAAATTCACCTAATGGTCCAGCAGCCACAGCTAGGGAAAAATCAATCGCATTGGCCGGAAATCACATTCTATAGCCATGTTTCCATCGACACGTTTTTATCCAAATTAAGTGATATCGAATGAAAAATGCTTTATGGAAACAGTAAAATTCTGATGAATTTTCATGAATATCGACTCAAATGAAATATGTTCGGTCTCATCGGATTTTTCTCTTGATCGATATACGGCTAATGCGATAAAAGCTGATGGAAACGTTATTTACCGAATAAATAATGAATTGCGATTAAGTTTTAGGCCCTTTTATGGTTGCAACACGTCAGATGACGAGTTCATTTCCGGCCAGTCCCACTCTGTTTGCGCACACATGGCGGATTGTCAACAAAGACAGATGTAAGTGGACAAAGTAAAAAAAATGCTTCAACCAAAGGGTTTCCGTGAAGTGTCTCAGAACCAGGATCTCCCAGAACTGATGGAGCGCTGTCGTTCCCACACCACAGTCCGCCTCCGCTGTCGTCGGGCATTTACATGCATCCGCATCTGCATCGGCATCGTCATAGCAATGTTTATAGCGTTGTTGTTTTCTTAGGTTAGTTTTGCTTGTTTTTACGTGGCTTGGTTGAGTTCTAATGTATAATGTGGTCTGTTATTTCTGGTTAACAGACTGCGGCGCTGCTATAACACACCGTTGCCATGGACGCAGTTGAGACGGAACAGACTTATTTTCTTTAGCAGAAGCAATACTCGTTTTTAAATCAACAAACTTGTTTTTAAGTCAATATTTTGTGTCAAATTATTTATTTATTTATTTGTTTGATTTATATGTAATAAGCAGGATAATGTATAGTGAGGCGGTTGTTATAGCGAATACAACCCCTTCAGGCTAACAACTGCCTCGCATACATTATCCCATACATATGTCGCTATCAGCTGGCACATAAGCATTATTAGGCTACAACTTGTGAAATATTGATCATTTGTTGGTAGAAGGTGATCCGTTTTGTGTAACAAAACTTTGTTCGCAAAAGTTTGTTTGAATGTTGTTCGATTCAGTGCGAAAATTAATGGAAACACCTTAAAATGTCTAAAATCAATTCGATATACCAATTTGATCGCAAAACAGCATGTGACGTCATTACGTACAGGTTTTTATTCGCTTTAAAGCCGTTGGATGGAAACACACTTTCACCAGCTTTATTCGCATGAGTTTTTTAACCGAACTTCAGATAATTCGATTGAAAAGTGGATGGAAACATGGCTAGTGTCTGTCTACAACTCTGGACACGTTGATGACGCGTGATGTCCGCGCGACAGGGTGCAGGTCGGTGTGGAAATACATGTTGACAGGCAGATACAGTGTATCATTGCATTTGACGAATGCGATGATTGGACGAATACAGGTCCTGAGACTTTCACAGAAGATACATGTACATGTTTTAATATTTACACTTTCTATTATTGATTGGTATCAGGATGTGAATAGGTTTCAACTAATATATAACAAAAAGCGTTGCCTACCCTACCTTTAATTAACACATTAGACACATTTTTTGCAAAAGGTAAAACTCTAAGTTGCCAAATAACATCACGTAAACAAAATGACATAAGGGAAAAAACGACAACCTCTGTTAATAGGCCAAGTAAGGCTGTTATGAGCCAATGACTTCAAAATGGCCTTCTCGATTGTTGATTCTAATCAAGATTTTCCCCGCCATTTAAGACATTCTCTCCCCAACAAACTGCTAAGCTGTATATTTCAATAATTATATCATACATGCTTTCAAATGATCAGAAAGGAAGCAATCAAGGGCAGACAGACAAAAAAACAAGCACACAAACACGCCGATTTGGACCTACCAGCATCAGCTGGCTCTCTGAGTCCATGTCTGTGTCTGTCTGCTCACTGGAACTTGGGAGACAATCGCTCTCTTTCTGTCTTACTATCTTTCTCTCTCTAGGTTCTGTACAGTGCAGGGAAGTCTGAGCCCATCTTCTATAACACACACACATAGACACACGCACACACACGAGCATCTGCATGAGGACTGAGGGTAAGTCCGCATCTAATTCCTGATGATGCTGATGTTTTGGCACACTGAATATTTCACTGCAGTGTCGACACGAGCATCGGTGCAATGGCCACCCATGCACGCGCAACACTCTACTGACCAACAAACACACACACACGCCGCCGCCTTCCCTTATTGATGTTTTCCCTCACACAGAATCTACAGTGTAGACACGTACCGTCCACTGCGCATATGAATGAGACACTGCTGAAAGGAGAGCGAGAAAACATCAATACAAAACACATGACAGATCAAACACACACAAACACACAGATCAAACTCTCTCACACACTGAAAACGGCCAATGGAAGATCAAACTTTGCTTTGCCAGAAGTGGGCACATTATCATCTCAAACACTAGTTGGCGGCGGAGGGTTTTAATGTTTTCACCGTGTTTAGATTCCTCGCGGCTAGTTTAATACAATTAAAGGCCAATTTATACTTCTGCATCGAGGGTTCGCCGTAGTGTATCGACGTCGGCTGCAGCACGTAGGCAGCGGCTTGCGCTGTGAGCATTTATACTTCTGCGTTCTAGGGTGGGGATCGAACCAAAGATACCTGAGTCGACCAAGGTCTTGTCCTGCGCAACGATTAGTCGACTAAAGAAAAACAACAAAAAAAACGGATGTTTTGATTTAACATTTTTAAACAATTGTCATAGAGCATTTATAAAACAAAACAACGAAAAAAACATCAAAAATAAATAAAACTATAATAATAATACAATTCTTTCAAAATTAAGTGATTTTTTTAACTGCAAAAAGTGAGGAGCACTAGCTCTATGGTGACAGTCACAATCGCGCACCTGACCACACCACACTCTACAAAATAATATAACTGCTATCTGCCACATAATGAAAAATCCTAACAAAAGCTCTCGTTTATACAGGCTGTATTCTTCTTTACTTACAAAGCTATGGGTTAACTTTTGTCCAGCCGATCTGTTAGGCGTTTTAAAACAACAGACAAAATAGCCTAAAAAACAATCTGAAATCTAGGCTCTGTTGTAAGATAGCATATAAGTTTATTTTCGTTTTGTTACATTATTTAGACTACTTTCAAATGAGTCAAGTGTACAAATAAAAACCTATTAAGAAAACAATCTATTGAGTCAGTATGATAAAGCCGTTAAAAGAGCTGCTCACGTCTTTTGCGCGCTCAAGTTCGATTTCAAATAGGCACGCGATGTGCGCGCTCATAATGGAGCAACGCGGTCGCCACCGTCGCCTACCTCCACAAAAATGTAGCCAGACAAAAGATTTAGATTTCTTGGACATTCTGTCGACTAAAGTAGCGTGAACTGAATGAATACAGCAAAACTACCTACCGGTACATCCCTTACTGAGCGCGAGCAGCAGCGCAGCCAGTAGGTGCGGTTCCCGAGTGTGTTATGTGTGTGCGCTAAACTGTGGCGCATTTAAAGTTGGGGATAAAACATAGGCTAATTATATTTAGAATACAGTAATAAATAACTGCTTTATAAAGGAATAAATATCAAGGAGTAAATCATTGAAAATATATTTCTATTGGCAAAAAAAAAAAATGCGACTGGTCAACCAATAAGAATGTCAGTCGACCAAGACGGCATCGACTGATTAGTCGACTAAACGACTAAAGTTGACAGCCCTACTGCGTTCAGGTCTTGGTTGCTCTGCAGTACTGCTCCAAAACGCTAGCCGGCGCGGAGGGTTTTAATGTTTCACTGTGTTTAGATTCCTCGCTGCTGAGGTTACTACAATTAAGGGCCAATTTATACTTCTGCGTCGTAGGGTACGCCGTAGTGTACGACGTTGGCTACGCACGTAGGCGACGCCGTTGTGAGCATTTATACTTCTGCGTTCAGGTCTTGGTTGCTCTGCAGTACTGCTCCGAAACGCTAGTTGGCGGCGGAGGGTTTTAATGTTTCACTGTGTTTAGATTCCTCGCGGCTAGGTTACTACAAGCAATAGCGACTGAAAGAGAGTGGATCATGTTGGAGTTGGAGCTTATTGAGGTGGAAAAACAGTTCATTTTAGTGAAATTCCTAAAACTGAAAGGCAGAAATGAGAGAAGACGTCGGAGGAGATGGTACGTGTGGAAATGCGTGAGAAGGTACGTGCGGAAATGCGTATGAGGAAATGCGATGCTACCAAGCCGACCAATCACCGATCTTGCGGTCCGCGTCGTCGCGACGTGTAGTTACATTTTTGAGGAGGTGCACGTCAGGCTACGGCGAAGGGTACGCGGTATGGGACGCGTCTGTGCGTATGCTACGCCGTACCTACTGCGCGCACCCTACGCAGAAGTATAAATTGGCCTTAAGGGTCTGCAAACTCAAGTTGAAATAATAATAATAATAATTCTCCTTTATTTTAGCGATGAACAGTGTAGTCAGTGGACAAAAGTTTGTTATTAATGCGCTCCAAATCCTGTGCCTGAGTAAAGTCTCACACCAAGAATGATAACGATTACTATATTAAAGTCCACACCAGCAGACGTCCGGATGATATTGTTCTGTTTATACTGGACTGAGTACTTTTCTCGCCTAATTGGGATTCAACAGTTAAGTAAGAAAGTACGGTGGCGTAGGCAGAGCAGAACCTTACTTTCCAAGCACTTGCCTCGAGTATCTTATTGCTTTTATAAAACGGTTGCCACACAATATTTAAGTAAAAAACAATGTTAGTGCAACTTTCTCTGAAGTAAAATCACTAAAAGCCTACCTTCCGCTGGAAAAAATAGTCCCCGAGTGTGAACAGCAACAACGTTCCAATGTGTAAAATGCATGAAAGCTCAAATAAAAACAACACGAACCGCAGTGTTACGCAGCGATCGATAGAACCGTTGGGTGAAGCGGTCGTAGCCGTGTTTTATCGTGAATAAAGCACAGCTCTTGACCAATCAGAATCAAGGATTCGAACTGAACCGTTTTATAAATACACATACGTACTTATTAGGGATGCAAATTATCGATTAATTCATTAATCATTAGTTGATCAGACCTTATCGATCGATTAAGGATTAACTAAGCGCCTATTTTCCTGAGAATGTAAATTTCTCACGGTATCAATTTAACATAAAAAGTTAATATTGCTTATATTTAGGGATGCACGATATAGGATTTTGGCCGATATTCAATATGCCGATATTTTCAAACTAATTTTGCCCGATGCCGATACCGATATATTTGTATTTTTTTAAGTGCAAAAAAGCTTTTTAAAGCTTCTATTAAAGTTCTCAGTCAAGACCAGTGAGTGATTTCCTCTGTGTTTTGTTGTTTTATTAATATTAACGGGATCGTTCTCCCAAAAAATTAAATTGTCATAATTTACTACTCTCTCAAGTTTCTTTCTTCTGTTGAAATTATAAAAGTTATTTGGAAGAATGTGGCTAACCAAACAGTTGCTGTACTCCAGTGACTTCCATAGTATATTTAAGCACAAGAAATAAATGAATACAGGTTTGGAACAACATTAGAGTGAGTAAATAATGACAGACTTTTTATTTCTGGGTGCAGTATGTCTTTAAGGACAAGCGGCAGCATATTATTACTGTCTCTTTAAGAACTGCACGTGATGCGTCTAATATACACGCATTTGACAAGCAGATTTTCTCTGTTTGCTTTCACTTTAGACATAACCAACTTTGTTTATGTAAACCTTGTGTGTATTTGACCGTATCACCGCAATAAGACTCGGAAGATTAGTCCCGTATGCAGACGCTGTGACAGGCTTTTAGTTCCTGTGAGCGTCGGGTGAACGCGCTCAGAAAAGAGGATGTTAGAACAGCGCATCAGCTCAGCACGTGAATGATATGTTTACCTAGCAAGACTTTGACGCACATGCAAATAAAGAACTTTTGTGAATTGCGGTGTCCCGTGAGTGTAAAGGGTGTCGCACACCGGACGAGAAGCGCCGCGTTGCGTCTAGGACAACTCCAGGTAACTTATCGTACACCGGACGCGCACTTTCTCATCAGTGTATGGCCAGCAATATTGTTATGTTTAATGACATGAAATGATGAAGATAATGTATGTTATGTTATGATTGTACTGTACAATTAAATACAATTGTTGCTGAGTCTGCCGTCTGAAAACTTTACCTCAGAGCATCCGTTAACTGAGTGAAGGTGTCAGAATTGAACTGATAGAATGCACGATGGCCTACTATAATTTTTCTTCAAAAGCAGATCGTGGAGAGATTTTAATCGTCCACGATCAGAAACCGTGAGACGCACGCACACCCCTAGTTGGAAGTTTAATTTGCTGGCGCTCATGCTTCGTTCGTGGTCGTCACGTGCGCATAGGAAACACACCACCCAATCGGCAAGGCTCATCGGCAGAAATATTCATATCGGCCGATGCCGATGATGGTCATTTTAAGCTTTTATCTGCCGATACCGATGTTGTCCCGATATCATCGTGCATCCCTACTTATATTCTGAATAAAAATGCATGTTATTTTGCTCAATTGATGTTTTATTGTAACAGTTGGAATACGTCACAGAATAATGGCATTTATGTAGTTTAACAAAATAAATTATGCACAGAAAATTAAAATACATAAAAAATAATTGTGCACTGGCTCACCTGTTGCATGTGAAACATTAAGCAACATAAAATAAATTTTAAATAAAAATCTATATGGGTAGGCTTATCCTACCTACACTATATTAAGCCTACATATAATAATCTATTTGGTAAACTACTTATATAAAAAACTTGAAACATTAGCAGCAGCACTTATATTATAGGCTGAGGGGAAGTCAAATGTACTTGTTACAAGTGGAAATAAGGTGTGGCCCCTTTAAGAGTTGCGCGCTCCCTGTTGAACTATCGGCAGTATTGTATTGTGTGTGCCGTGCGCCTCAGAACACCCCTTTTGCTGTCTATGCGAAGTGAACACACCATGTATGAAAGTGTGACATACAGCTAGACTGGTTTCGGGAAAAATAACAAACCGGTAGGGTCCAGGAGATACGGGCTAAAAGATAACCCGGGAGAAACCCGGAAAAAACGGGAGTGTTGACTGGTATGAGCTAAGTTATAGAAGTTTAGAAGTTTGTGTCGGCTTTCTCACGTGAGAACATTGTGTTAGGTTTGCAATGTTCAATTAGCCGACAATTAATTTAATTCAAATCGAGTAAATGAATTCTTGTCGACAATTAATCGATAATCGGATTTAACCGTTTGTATCCCTAGTACTTATGAGTCAAAACTGCTGTCTTTGCAAGTATCCTCGTAAACACACTCATTTATGTCTAAGTGAACGTAAACAGATGAGAAAGAAATCACATGTAAATCAGTATACAGTGCATTCGGTCTTAAAGTTAAAGCAGCCTAATAAACCGGGTGTCACCTGTGTCATTAATGTTAATCAAATAACAAAAAAGAGAAAATCTCTCAGCACTTGACTGAATCAGATTGTCTCACTTTAATAAGAATAAATGTACATTTAATAATTAAATGTACATTTAATAATTATGCAGAATTACTTTATACAATTTATGTAAGCTAGTATTTCTTATTTCTAGTGCTTGAAGTTTTTCAGGTAAGTCTATTTCTTTGATCTATTGTAGTTCGTTGTCCTTTTTTCTTATTTTATCACTGACTGTTTAGCTTGAGTTTTGTGTTGTGAGAAGTACTCCTTTTTAAATTAATATTAAAATTGGTCACAAGAAGTATGAAATTTCGATGTTTGGTCATATCATCCACCCCTAGCCTGTGTAAATGCAGCCTAATAGAACATTTACAGATTCTCTTTTCTCTCCCATTTTCCATGTCAAGGATAAAGGGCTCGTCTTACAGGGTCCTGACTGCCAGAAATAGACTGTGTGTGTCAGAGAAGAGGTTATCAGTACTCCCTCTGAGGGGTGTGGGAGTTGTTTGTACTTCAGTGGAGAGGTCATCCTACTCTCAGACTGTGTGTGTATGTGTGTGTGTGTTGTACTTCTCTGTAGCGTCAGCAGCAATAACCCTTAGGGGTGTCTGGTCTACTGCGTCAAACTACACATTACGCAATCTGATGCTAAACTAACTATATCACAAATGGCAAACTAAACGTACGTAAAACTATATTTTACGCTAAATTAAATGTTGCAGACTACAATGTCATAAACACCAGGAAAAAACATGGCTAATTAGACGATGTCTAAAAACAGCCAAAATTTTGCAACACCATTTCCAACTAAAACAATACCAAAGGAATCTTGTACGCTAACAACAAAACAAAATCACAAATGTTGGTAACACTGTACTAAGGCCTTATTTGTTAACATTTGTATTAACAATAAGTGTATTAACTAATTAACTATACATACTTTTATTTTAAAAATGTATCATTAAAGACTTAAAATGCTACAGAAATATTGTTCATTGTTAGTTAACTAATCTAGCTAACTAATGTTAACAAAATGATAAAACCAAAAAGAGCAACCCCAATCAAACAACCCTCATGCAAACATGCAAATTGGAAGCCAAAAATCAGTCTTGCAAACTAATTAACACCAAAACGTCGACCAATGGCAATGTAAATGGCAGACAAAACTGTATAGACTATGCTAAACTAAACATAACAAACACCAAACAAAAAAAAAAACAGTTAATAAAGTAAAACCAAAACATTAAAACATGACAGTATGGCAACTTACTGTAGTATTGACTCAAATAAACATCCGATTTACCTTATAAACACTGGTTACTAAACGTCAGATATATTTACACAGCTAACAGTGGGAAGTACTACTTTATGTTATGTATGTACATATAGGAGTGGCTGTGACATTAAACAACATTGATACAGAAAGAAGTTGCTGTTGTAGCAACTTGCCAAATTATTATAGAATTTAACTTATATTAGCCGAATATTTGCCATTCAAACTGTACATAAATTATTATCATCATCTGTGCATTTGACACTGTGCAAAAACAAATATTGTAAACAACAAAAATCTTGCAAATGGCAACAACAACATTTGCCCAAACAAAACACAAAAACAGTTGGAAACGGCAAACTAAACAACATCAAATTCTCACAAACACCAGGAAAAAAACAGTATGGCAAATTTAAAAATGATTAAAAAAAAACACGCCAAACTAAACTACCCATAATATAATAAACCATAAACTGAGACAATACCAAAGCAATCTTGCAAGCTAATGTACAACAACATCAGCAGGACAATGGGTTGGAAGATTTACAGACACTTTCCAGGATTTTTGGACTGGAAACCTTTTGCAATCCCTAGCCATAACACTGAAGTTAAGTTGGGTGCAGACTTCCTGTTCCAGGGGACTTGAACATTATTATTTATAAATGGAATATTGTAGTGTTTATGTTAAACACTATGTTTCACTAGTATTTAATATAAATTATTTATCCATGCACATTGCACATCATAACTGTTTAAACACTGTTTCACTGGTGTTTATTATGAATTATTTATTCATTCACATCATTACTTTTTAAAAGCATGAGTCCTTTTTAATCATAACTTAACTAAAAATAACTTCCTGTCACTCTTACTATCTCCTCTTTTCTGATGTCATGTGTCCTCGCGTGAGGGTGGGACGGCCTGTCACTCACATGACATCATATCAATAGCAAACCATAACCATCCAACCAATTCCCAAAGGACAAAATCAAGTCCCACCCAACATTCTTTCTCATTCGAGAAGCCGTTTCACTCAAAATATGTCGCAATAAAGTTAAGAAAGGAATATTACAACTTCTGTTTCCTGACAACTTTTATAAAAAAAAACTATAATAGGGTCTCAGTGATACAAAAAATAACACTGAAGAATGAAGCACAACAATGTCTCTTGACAGCAGGAGACTCGCATTAGCTTTTCAGAATATAGACGTCCAAAAACATTATGTAAGATGTCCGTCTTGGACTCTGCCGAGTAGGAATTTTGTGCTGACAATAAATCACATGCCAGTGCCACCTGCTGTCAAGGTATAAGGCATCAATGCCAACACCTCAAGAGAAACTGATGTGAGTCACTGTCCTGCACAGGATCATGGGTAAAATGACCAGCAATGCCAATGACCGTGGCAAGTGGGAACTCTGGGAAAACCACAGTACTAAATGATTAACAAACTCATGAACCTTGGTAAGAGAACCACAACAACTATGGTTTTGTGTGATTTTCTGTTAATACAGAAGTAGCAGGGAAGAGCTGAGACCAGCAGAAGCCCAGTAATGACACTGACTTATTCTCACACACACACTGCAGCAGAACATTTGCAGTATAAACCGTCTTAAATGAATGACAGAGGGTCGAGGCTGTGACCGGCGAGGGGTCGCTTCTTACCGGCAGGCATTCCTCCAGTCGGTTCCGTCCCAACCCGCGTCCGAGGCACTGCGTCTGGTTCGGATCAGATCAGGCTAGGAAGGGGGGTTGGCTTCGACATATGGATAGGAGCACGGCTGGATCACATACATACAAACACACACAAGCACAGATACGGATTAAACGAATCCGATCAGAACCCCTCAACGATATCTATGCCTTAAACTGACGGCTACGAGCACACACTTATCAAACACGGCGGAACTGTGTCTGTGTTGTTAAGAATTTATAAAAGTAAAGAAGGGAGTTGTGTGTGAATACCTGTAGATGCAGATTAAGCGCAACACATCCGCGTTTCCTGCTTCACATTCCGCGTGACGTCGGGACACGCCAACACGGAAGTGACAGTCGAGAGTGGAGAGGAGAGCGCGCGCAGCGCACGCGTCAAGGTTGAAAAAAAAAACACACTGCAGGGATTCACAAAGTGGAACAGGTGAGTAAAATAGAAAATTTGTTCATTTTATTTAATTTCATTATAAAAACAAGTCTCTGGACAGTTGTGTGAATTGTATCTGCTCCCTCCAGCTTCTAAAATTAATAAACAGGACTATCACAGTTGCCTTTTATTTAGGTTAATGAATTGCCCTAATGTGTGTGTGTCATTAAAATATCTATTTCCTGCAGGGTCTTGCAAGGCATGTGAGCAGAATATCACTTTCAATTTCTTAGAGGAATCGCTCAACCAAAAATGAAAATGCTAATTTCATTTACCCATTAATGACTCTGTTTGTTGTTCTATTGCTCTTTAGCAGGGAACTTTTGAAGACTATTACTTGTTAGTTTTATATAGGCTATCTGTTAAATATTATTTGGAAATGTTAAATTCATTTTTTATGTTGTACTATATTAGTACTATATTACTATAGTACTGTACTGTTGAATGTACCATATATTTCTTTATTTGAATCAAGTTATTTATTTAT
Organism: Hybognathus amarus; assembly: GCA_030378365.1. Taxonomy (NCBI): domain Eukaryota; kingdom Metazoa; phylum Chordata; class Actinopteri; order Cypriniformes; family Leuciscidae; genus Hybognathus; species Hybognathus amarus. Next base: position 128,696 of record JAQIUQ010003129.1, read on the forward strand.
TCATTTAAATTATTTTAAAATTATATGTTTACTTAATTCTTAATTTGTATTATTATTTTTATCAGAACAAGGTACATTGAAAGTATTCAGTGACATAACACTATTAAAAGGTTTTGCTTTTTCAAAATTTCCACCCACCGATTCCCATCCCAAAACAACACAACAACCCCAACAACTAATCCACCCCCCAATATAAATAGATAATAATAGAAATAAAAAATACACATAATAAATAAATAAGAGGGGTGTCCTCAAATTACTTTTAAAGAGGGAGGAGTATTCTTCTCAAAATATTTCATTAAAGGGTCCCATTTTTTGTTAAATGTTCTGGTTGATCCCCTCAGAAAATATTTTTTTTTTTTTCAGTTTTTTTAGAAACATCATTAGATCACTAAGCCATGATGGCATATTAGTTGGATTGGGTGATTTCCACTCTAGGAGAATAATTATTAATTTTTTTATTGAATTTTTTTCCCTTTTTAAAAAAAAATAAAAAATCCCATGTTCTGCTAGTATACATTGTGACCTAGTTTTGCTAATATTAAAATTCCTCTGAAGATAAGAAACCGATTGAAATTTAAATCATTATTCACAAAAAAATCTTTACACGTACTTGAGCTTCCTTGGTCTGTTTATATGAGTTCATGACAGAAGATTTGTTAAGCATTCATTCTTTTGAGTTCGATCTTTTCAAGGCTTTTCAATCAGGTTCATAAAACTGACTGATCAGGTTCTCAAGTTCAACATACTTAATGTTTTGGTTGCAGCCAGCAGTTAATGGTCCACTAAAGGGAAAGAGTATCACTAAATACCTTTTAAATTTACCTTGAAAGCTTTGGGTTGATCCATTGTAACTGAAGTGAAAAGAGTACAACATTCCCATATGGTCAAGTCTTCATCATTTCTCATTTTGTGTTCCACAGAAGAACAAATGCATAATATAGGTTTGAAATAACATGAGATGTGAGTAAATAAAGACAATTTTAAATATTGGGTGAATGATTTGTTTAATATAAAAACCTGTGGCCTGACCAGTTAAAACTTCAGAGCACATGTACCCATTACAAAAACAACAGCTTCAGATTGGAAAACCATTTGTAATTATTTAAGAGTATTACTGATGGATTTAAGGGGTTTGTTGCAACTGGTTGTTGAAATATTTGTTGTTCCAAAAGCCTGCCGTTTCATTACGAAAGAATCCAATCATTTACAGTGGTCATAATAAATAATAATACAAAGCTCAGTAATATCTGCCTCTGTCAGACCTGCTGTGTATAACTGGATTATTTTGGGATAAGCTAGAAACCATCCAGTCAAACATGCCAAAGATGAGCGTGTGTGTGTCTATGTGAGAGAGAGGAGAGAGAGAGAGAGAGAGAGAGAGAGAGAGAGAGAGAGAGAGAAAAGAGAGAGAGAAATACACAGTATTAAGATAAAGACCTTTGCTTTAAAGGAATTATGTGTGATTAAGCTCACATCTGCTAAACACTGAAAACACATATCAATCACTCACTCATGTGCACATGTCTCATAAATAAATGCTTATATTGGCTCAAAAGTTTTAACACAATGTGCTTAAGTTGCACAAAATGGTTTGAGCTGAGATCCAGATGCAAACATTTGCATAATGATTACTGAAATGCTGGCCAAATAATCATATTTCACCAATAATCTCCATCAAATCTCTGTGGTTATTTCTCTCTTTGGTCACACACACATTTTCTGCCTCATTGAATATTGGCTGGTTTAATGAAGCTTGAAAGTTTGGGCAGTCTGATTGATTGAGTAATGGAGTAGCTGTGTACAGCTGGTATTGCCAGTCATTCAGTAAAGTGCCGTATAGTTTTTTGAATATTGAATGCACACACATGCATTGCAGTGATTGCTTCTTAAACACCTTCCTTTGCATATATGCATGGTAACCTAAAATATTGATTTTAAGTAATTTGTCAGCTACCAACATATATTTAGACATCAATCAATCTGAAGATAGTTATTTAATACACCTAACCTTGGTGAAGCTAAAACCTAATTATGTTCTTTTCAAACTTTTATATGAGGACTTCCAATGTGGAAATAAATATGGAAATATTTTCTATGATTTGATAAAATTGCTAATTGTTTCTTTGGAAAGCTTGTTTGTAGCACCTAAACATAAGCAAACTTGGACGCTCTAAACTCACTTGTGTGCTTTTCTATATTTATCTGAAAACAAAAGTAGACTAGATATTAAGAAATGTTCAGGAATTTTCAGTGTATAACAAAAACAATGGTCAGAAATTTTGAAAATGTTTTACACGAGTAATACTTGCACAGTGTGACCAGTTTCGTGACCAGTCACGTTTATATAGAGAGACGAAGCATCCTTTTGTTGTAGAGCCAGACCGATATTACTGGCCAATATTCAGGCATTTTCCAAAATATCGGTCTCGGCAGTTATAATGGCCGATAAATGAATATTTAAAAAATAATATAAAAACGGACGAAACACGCTTCAATCATCTCTCCTTGGCCTGTTATATTGAAAATGTATGTTTTACAATTTGCAGTATGACATTATCTATTGCTAAATTATGGCTCATCATAGACTAGCTAACCACAAAGCTAGCTAATACCACTGTCATCAGTGGAAGACCGCTAACGTTAAAATTAATGAGCTTGGAAACCACAATGAACTTTTTCTGCATAAATGACGTAATGATTACTATATTTATATCTATTTTGGTTAAAACTCATAAATAACTACAAACAACTATGTTAGGGAAATCTGTTAATGTTTTGTTGCACGTTTCTGAAAAATAAAATAAAAAAATATCGGCCAATATATCGGAATATCGGATTTTAAAACCCAAAAATATTTGTCTAGATTGGCCTTCAAAATCCTTTATTGGTCGGGCTCTATTTTGTTGTCAATGGAAGAAATAGGGTTTGCAATGACTTGAGGATGTGTAAATGAAGACAGAATTTTAATTTTTTGACAATGTATATTTTATTTGACATGAAATAGCTTATAATAAAATGCAGTTCTTCCCATCAACATTGAATATATATATATATATATATATATATATATATATATATATATATATATATATATATATATATATATATATATATATATATATATATATATATATATATATATATATATATATATATGCTTTGAAAACATGCAGATCAACCTATAAAGTATGTCAATTTAACTTTTGGCTCACCCATTATTTACATACTTACACAACATGTCCACCTTTAAGGATTTCCAGTTTTCCACCTTCAAGCTTCACACTGAGCTTCAGATCAAATGTTGACCCATAGAACAACTGTTTGTGTGTGAGAGGAACAGACAGTTTGATTTTTTTTCTCTCCAGAGGGGGTTTGACATTTTTCATAAACTCTTAACATTTGGAGCCAATGTCTATTCAGTGGTCTTCAGACAGAATTGATTTATGGATAGATTGCATAATAAACACACAAATGGTATTTGCAATTGAGAGTGACTTCAGTATATTTTCTCAAAAAAAATATAGGAAACTCCTACGCGCTGATTCAATTGATTTTATATAAAAAATAAAGCTGAATGACTGGACATTTTATTTTTATAAAATGCCTAAACGCCCACAAATATCATTATGTTTCTGAGAGATCAGATCACCCTGTCAGAGCAGATTTAAAAGAATGAAGATCAAGAAAGACATTAAAATGTTGCTGGCTGGAACATTTTGTATTGATTGGGTATTTATGTAATATTTATAGTTAGCTGTGTGCACTGCAGAAGGCTTTATAGAAAATGGATATATAAAATGACAACTACTAGGACAGGTAGCAAACAAGAAGTCAAGTGCTAAATATAGACCCCCAGTGCCTGGAATAATAACAAGATCATGATGTAGGAAAGACAGAGCCTGTCAACACTATTAGTCATTAAGAATGAGTCAATAGGTCTTGTAATGTGACTGTAGAGCAGCTCTATATGGGAGGACGAGCACTTTCGAGGTAGAGATGAGGCAGTCAGATGCTTCAGAGCTAAGTCTTTTCTGAGTTCGAGCAGCGATCGAAAGGTGAATTGTATAGATGAGTGTTAGTTTAATGGACTGGAATGTGCAAAGATGCATGATCAGTTTGAAATCAAGCAGGAATACAGCAAATTGGATTTCTGAGAAGTCCACTCGCCATTCTGAATTGTCATTGGTCAATTGATGCCTACGGTTGCTTTTTTTTACATCCTTGTAATGAATTATTGACTAATACAGTGGACACTGATGTCCCAAAACATTATGACTTCCTGCCTAATATGTTGTTGACCCACTAAGGCATGGACCCCTGAAGGATCTGTCACCAAGACGTACTGTATAGCAGCAGATCCTTTAAGTTGGAGCCGCCGTGGATCAAGCTTGTTGGTCCAGCATATCCGACAGATGCTCAACTAGAGGCACTATGATTGGTCTCCATCTGCAATGCCATAAGCAGCAGAGTACCGATGACGCATTCCTCCCACACACCTCATTACAATTTTGTGTCACTCGTGCCACGGCAGACCTTCTGTTAACTTGGACAAGGCGAAATAGCCTTCTTTGACCTTGTGCATTGATGAGCCTTGTGCGGCCAACACCCTGTATCCCTGTGTCCACTATTTGGTAAATTCTCCGCACTGCTGACCTGGAGCAACACTGCAATCCTTGGCGCTTCACAGATACTTTGACCCAATGGCCTTGCCATAATAGTCACTCAGATCTTTTTTTTTGCTTAATCTAATCAACCCAGACCTTATATGTGGCCTTGTTAGGAGATGATGAAATTATATTTGCTTCTGTGACTGGTTGTAATGTTGTGGCTTATCAGTGTAAAGTATGTGCTCTTAGTCTATGTTTACACGGAAATGATTCTGAAGAGAAAACGCAAAAGTGGCGTTGCGTTATCACTTTTTATTCTGCGTTTAGACGATTGTTTTGGGTGTGAAACCCGCATGCAGATGGTGATGCAAAAGTCTGTGAAATTCACTGTAGTATCCACTAAGAGTGCACACTACAACAACACCAAGCCTGCCGCGCCTGCGTACAACCTTCACTGTCAAGCAGACCTTTGCGTTTTTACCCTTTAAGGCCCGTACACACCGGGACGAATATCAGCGCGTTCTTCGTCAGCGTTTTCAACGCGTTTTTCGTGTTCACACCCAAGCGTTTTTCGCTGACGATGAGCCGAGTGAACATGCAAATTCATTCCCTGACATTAGATGGCACCCATTTGCCATGCAATACCACTCCATAACAGTTATCTTTTATCAAGATGTATGTAGTCCCTGTCGCGTTTGTCATATAGTTCTTTATGTTCTAGCACCAACGAGAACAGCAGCTCTACATTCATCTTGCCTTGCATCTTCCTCGTCTTATTTCTTCCTGGCTGTGTAGACGGCGACGCGTATTTCTTCTTCACCGTTGCATATGTGTGCTCGGCAAGACCGTTTTGTGTTTGAGCGCCCCAAGTTGTGTTTTACTGTCTCTTCAGAAGCTCCAAACACATGAGCAAAAGCGGCTAATTTCATTGGTCGGATAGTTTCTGACGCGCGCGTCAAACTGAAAAAACGAACCCGAAGGCGTTTTTAAAAATAATGACGCTTTTACGCGTGCCGTTTTACGTGCGGTGTGAACTACATTGGCGACCTTTGTTTAGTAGGGGTGTAACGATTTTCTAACCCAACCGAAAAACCGCGATACTGAACTCACGATTCGAATCGCGATACTGTCATTGCGTACCGAACACGCCCCGCCCCCTGCTACCCCGGCCCCGCCCAGCCCGGCTCAATGGACCTCATGTCTTATGTAAACAGTACACAATGAATTCAGTTTTGTAGCCTAACCACCATTAACACCAAATAACAAGCTCCGTGTTTTGTTACTTTCGATAATAAGCAAGGTGTAATCTTTCAGATTCTGTCTATTTGATCACGAAATTCAAACAATAAATGGCGTTTTGGCGCTCTTTGATGTGACGTGACAGATCGCTTACTAGGCTCCTCATTTCAAGCGGCAGCGCGGCGCGCGAGTAAACGCAATCATCTCTTCCTCAGTTACAGAAAAGACACCTGAAGGTATGTTGAAAGATACAGTATACTTACTGAAAGGCATCATAACTCGTGTAATCGCTCAATCAGTGTTTAAGCAGCAGAAAGACGTCAATAAAACAGCAAAGCTTTAGCTTGTCACTAGCATTATATTTACCTCAGCAGGCAAGTGATTCAGTGTCCACAACTTCCTATAAAGGAACTCTTGCACTAGATAAATGCTCTATGTTAGCCTGTATATTATATTTTACTTAACCTGTTAATGATATCTTGATTATTTAATTTATGTTTAAAATATCTTTCATGAAAATGACAACTGTGTAAATTATTATAGTAAAAACACAAGTTAATGTAAAAACTGCCTTATGTTCAGTTTACATGTTTTCATACAATGTGTTGTGTGTTGATTATTATATCTAAAAAATAAATGGCATCTGAATTTAGGTTAAAAGTCTAGGCTACAACATTTAATGTTATAGTAATGTGCAGCCTTCAATATAGTTCACAGCATTAGCAGATTTTTTAATCCTTGTGAAATGTTTAATTGTAACTGAATTAATTTAAAGACAAAGACCTTTTTTCATTACACCACTGTTTAAAAAAAGCCATTTTAGCTTTCTAAACCGAACCGAACCAGACGTCAAAACCGTGGAAAACCGAACCGTCAGTTTTGTGTATCGTTACACCCCTATTGTTTAGTCATGAGGCGTTAAACGTCGGTGAATAACGGCGCGAAATTCGTCCCGGTGTGAACAGGCCTTTGCACAGAAACGCGGCGGTGGAGCGTTTTAAAGATTTCCACTCTGGAGGGTGGTTTCACTTTTTTGCGATTTTTCACGCTTTCACCCGCGAGCGTTCTCGTGTAAACGGGGCCTTAGTACAACAGTAAATGTTAATTGAAGGAATGCACTGACGTCACTTTTCCCACCGGAACAACCCCCCTCAGCCCGACTGAGTGGCAAAAGATCTGCTGCGTGACTGAATTTAATAGGGGAAACTGCGAAAAGATGACTAAAACAAACAATTTTATCAATTTAAATTAAATGTTGGACTCAATATAGTGTTCCTTACAACTTACTAAAGATCCAGTGATCCATGGATATTGACATGCCAGGAATCGTGTTGCCTGACATTTATGTTTGCCTGATTTCGACACTGGGAAATAAAAGCAATATAGACCTAAACATAAAGCAAATTTGCCTGTGAACGCTTTATATAAATACAATATAGGTAGGTCTAAATCGAGTGATCACTTATATCAGTGTTAAATACTGTTGTGTTTCGCGGCATTCACGCTGAAAACAAATACAGCCGCTCAGTCTTTTTGCCACTCACTGTGAGTAACTGCAGGCACTCCGGCCGACAGTGACATCACGCGTTTACTCTCTATTCTGTCATTTTTTCATGATCATTCTGAAAATTGTCATACTTTTAAAACATCAAAACATTTTCAAGGTCTAATCTGGATAAAACAATAAATTATCCCTACATTTTTACTCACTGAATATCAATTTAATTTAAATATTCAATTCAATAATTCTAGTATAATTCTTAATTTGTTATACTTTGACTCTCAGACACTTAAGATTTAAACAACACTGTGTTAGATATTGTCTTCAGAATTGGCGAGGTGTTGTGTGCAATATTAACAAACAACACAACTAAAACTCTTTTGTAAACAATGTGTGCAGTATTAAAACATTCCTTTTTCATATTAAATGGAGTAGTGTTTCTTTCAAACAATTAATTAAAAATCATTCAACTGAATCCCGAGTTGTAAGCTTCAGTAAAAATAGCGGATCTATTTGAAAACCATATGCAATTAACTTGAGACAAAAAGGAATTAACGTCTGCCTGTGTGAAAAGTGGGGGATTTAACAGTCTGGGTTCACATTATGCAAAAATGTTTCAAAGCTATGAGAATGAGATGCAGTTTTCCAAAAGCCTTATCAATGTACTTGTGGAACTGTCAATCATTATGTGGTGCAAATGGAAAAGATTTTGAACATTAAGAATAGAACAGCTGTATAGGTTTTGTGCAGCCATCAACCTTTTGAAAAAAATAAGCTAAAAGTACTTAGAAAATCTGAGTGAACAAGAACATTTCAGTAATAGACTACAGAGAGAACAAGAATGACGGTTGGTCATTTTACTTTTTAACCTTAAAGAAACAATTTGTCAAAATTGTAGCATTCGGAGAAAAACTAGACTTGTATTTAGACATTAGAATTGAAACGTCTGCATAAAGTCTCAGAGTAGTAATGGTAGTAGTGAGGTAATGCATACAAGAATATTAATGTGACACATTTGCCCCACTGTTCTTTCATCCTTTTGTATAAAACTCCAGTGTGTAATTTCACCAAACCAAATTGCTATAATAATGTTTCAAACAGGTTTCCAAAAACCTGAACCCTGAAGGCCACGATTACCCTCCAGACTCTGAGAGAGCATTTCCTCATATCCCAATGGTAATACTTCTTTTTTGATGTATTGTTATTTACCTTTTATTATGTTTGTGTCAAATCAGGGTTAACCAACATTAAAATGCTACACTGCCTATATCAATACTTTCCCCACTGTCACGTCACAGCCTAGATGGCGTAAGTTGAAAGAAAAAGTAATTGCAGAAGAAGAGCACGAGATAGATGATTTTAAACATATTTTTCAAAGAGACTATTCTTTTCTGTTTAAAATTGTTAACTTTGAATTATGTATGAGAAAAATCTATTGGCCTACTTTAAAAATAATACTTTATATGGAAACATTTTCTTTTCAAGATGTTTCCAACTCTCAACTTTGAACCTATTCTATACAATGACCCATATAACCTATTTGACCAGGATTTGTTTCCAGGTGACTAAAAAAGGGATTTTGACTTTCGTTTATATTTTGATTATATATATATGTCTTTCACAATAAAACCCAATTCACAGTTTTATATGAATGATTAGGATGTTTTTCAGATCATTTTAAAGAACAAAACTCTAGGCAACAACATCTATTAGTCAAAAGTCTTGTGGACGCATATTTCGTAAGTGTTTTGTGGCCTTATTAAACTTTCATTTTTAGTTTTTTCAATAACCACACAGAAACAATATTCTCTCAAAAATACAAACATGTACATACACTGTACATGTTTCTCATATATTATGGTAGGCCTGTTTTTGCTAAATATAGTGTAATTTCACCTGTGCGATTAATGTTTATAAGCACCTGACAAAAGCACAAATGTCACAGCATGTCAAAACGTCTCAAGGAAACCCAAAAACCCTAGAAGGGATAATAAGGGACAAAAATACCGCTTGTTTATGGATGTTAAAGAAAATACTTTAGGGTTGGTTTAGATTTTATGAAAGTTATACAGTAGCTTTAATATTTTAATTGAATTACTGTAAAAGAAAAGTTGCTGCCTTAAATTTTTAAGTACAATCAACTTGGATGTTTAAGTAATTTCAGCTTAAATTACATTAAACTGACTTTAAAAAAACGAGTTAGAGCCCATTGACTTTCTATTCTTCAAAATATCTTCTTTTGAGTTCAGCAGAGGAAAGAAAATAATAAGTAACTGATGACAGATTTGTTTTTTGGATGAACTAACCTTTTAAAATGATAAAATCTGACATTCTTCAAAGAATCCTGAAAAACAAAGTATCGCAGTTGGTTTCCTTCTTTCTCCTTTCAACATTGATAATCTTGAATGATTTCTGAAGGATCTTGTTGACACTGAAATGAGCAATGATGCTGAAAATTCAGATTTAGTTTCACAGGAATAAAGTGTTTTACTTTATTTTGATCAAATTACTGCAGCCTTGTTGAGGATTAGAGACTTATTTCAATTAAAAAAAATCTTACCGATCACAAACATTTGAACGCTAGTGTTTTTTCATTTTCACTTCCATCATTCCGAGTAATTCTGTTTAGTATCTTCTACAGGGTTATGAACCGAACAGATTTGATATGGAGGGTTTTAATTATTTATAGTTGTGTTAACTGTACTCTCTTTCATCCTGTGAAACACTGCCACTGTCTCTTTTTTTCTCTTTCACACACAGAAAGTTGGCTGCCTCTGAAAGGGGAATTCAAACTAAAAGTGAAAAAGCCTTAATGAAAGAAAGGGAATGTTCATGGAAATGGTGCTATAAAAAGACAAGGAGAAACTATTCATTATGAAGCAGGTGAGAGAGATGCAGAAACAGGTAGATACTGAATGTGTATTTAATTATAGATCTGTCTGTGTTTTTCTTGCTTCCGTCTACTTCTTCACGTCTTCATAGTAACGGCATAATGTGTGAACAGTGCTGGACTCTAGGGCTGAATTTGATGGATCACTCCCACAGTTCTGGAACATAAAACATCAACAGCAGAATGAGCTGACAGGTGGCTCAATCCAACACACATACACACACAACACACAAACAAACACATGCAAGCAGCACAAGACAGCATGGAAGCAGAAATGTGGGTGGGATTCTGGGAATTTAAGTTTTTAACAACTATTTTGTTTCTTCCTCTCGGCTTCTTTTAGTTTCTTATTTATTAGGTGACCTTCAACCTTGTTAGAAATCAAAGAACATCAGTCATGTTCAAATGTTGATTTACTTTCAAGATTGTATAACTTGCTGTCTTATTCTCCTCAATGAAATTACTGACAAAATACTGACAATAATTAAATGATTTGAATTTAAAATATGCTAATGATGCAAATATGATGTGAAACAATTGAATGGCAAAATAATTAACAAGTCACTAAAAAAGTTTCTTTGAAGAAGAAAAATATAGGAAGAAAATGATTGATGCAAATAATCCATCAGAAGTGACCAAAAGTTTTATACAATTAGATTTGTAAAATTAGAGTCATATTGACTAAAGTGATTATGGGTAATTTCATGGGGCCTTTTTTGATGTTTATTACTGTTCAGTTTGATGTTGGTAAGATTTATTTTTAAATTAAGTCTCTTCAACTGCATTTATTTGATCAAAAATGCAGTAAAACAGTATTATTGTGCAATATTGTTACAGTATCAAATAAATATTTTCTATATGAATATATATTGTGTGTGAACTATGTGTCTTCAAATCCCTACTATTACTAACATTCGCAAATCAAATGTCACACATCGGAGGCGGTACAGTCCTAACAATCCCTGTACCGTTCCGATGTCTTATACTTTATTCTCTTTTCCTATTGGTCTCTGGAACTGCCAGTCCGCTGTAAACTAAGGCCCTGTCCCAAATCGCGCACTTCACGTGGACTTGCGGTCTCGTGGACTTAAATTGCGCGTGCTTGCCGTAGTGCCCCACTTCGAGTCTATCGAGTTCGTAGGCTGTCCCATTTGGCATTTTAACACTCTGAAGTGTGCTCAGCAGCGCCACCTTTGTACCCTTGAAGCGGTCTTCGCGAAACCCGCATAGATGCAGGCTCCACGCACTTTAAGTACCCAGGAATCCTTGCGAAAGGCCAATCAGACAACAGATGGGAGGAGATTCCGCTCATTTCGCTGAAAGATAGAATATTAAAGGTGTAAGTATCATTATGGTTATGACATAGTCGTACATTTTACCAGTTACTTACAGTCTATTCGACCTTTAGAGACCAGTGGTTGATATGTCAAACATTATAAAAGCATGTTAAATAATAGCGATCGCATTATATGATTCATTACATAAATAGAACCCAATGTATTGGCTTTACTGAGTCATAAACGTATTATGAATATTGCCTATACATTTTTCTTAAACTCATTTTCATTTAGTGTTAAAAATGTACATTATGTATTATTATGTACAACTTTTTTTATCATTTACATAACCATGACATCTATTGTAATGCCCAGGTGTCATATACAGTTATACAACTTTAAAAGCAGGCTGCGTAGTTCACATGGACATAAGATTTGAGAAAATAAAATAAATCCTGTTTTTGTACTTCTTATACTGTCTATGCAACAACCAGACCGTCTTCCTCTTTCCACCGTCAACGATTGAGTCTGTCCCAAAAATACCTCTCAATGCACCCTCAAAGACTCGCGCTAAGGGCACTATAGGTCTGCACTTCATGGCGTAACCGAAGTGTGGACTCTGAGGAAGTCCACAAGTCCGGAGTGTGCCATTTGGGACAGGGCCACAGCTGATTTCATTACATCTTACATCTCAGCCTATTGGCCCTGACTGAGACCTGGATCAGACCAGAGGACACTTTCACACCTGCTGCCCTCTCCACTAACTTCACTTTCTCACATACCCCTCGGTCTGACCAGGAAGGGTGGGGGTACTGGTCTGCTCATCTCAAATGGCTGGAAATTTCATTCTTTAACACCTCTGTGTGACAACAGCTCATTTGAATCACATTCAATTACCATCACTAGTCCTATTAAATCCATTGTGTTGTCTGTATATCGTTCCCCAGGTCAACTTAGCAGCTTCTTGGAGGAGCTTGATGTGCTACTCTCATCCCTGAAGATGGTACTCCCATCCTTCCCTGAAGATGGTACTCCTCTCATAATTCTTGGTGACTCCAACATCCACCTAGAAAAACCTCTGGCTGCCGATTTCCACACCCTGCTTGCCTCATTCAACCTCAAACGAGTATCTGTGGCTTCTCACAAACCAGGTAACCAATTGGACCTTATCTACACGCGATACTGCTCCACAGACAATACTCTGGTGACTCCACTGCAAACCTCAGATCACTTCCTCCTCACTCTCAACCTGCCTCAGAACACAACACACTTTCACCCTCTTTCCTATTCTCTTTGGTCTCATCCACACTTCCTCCAACTGATCAGCTCTCAACACTAACAGAGACTCTTTCTCCACTTAAACATCGTGCTTGAACAAATTCTGCCCCCTTTCCTTCAGGCCAGCCCACGCCACACACTCTTGCTGGTTATATGATATTCTCCAAAAACATTGTTCTAAACTCAGGGGTGCAGAGAGGAAGTGGCGCAAATCGAAAGATCCTACAGATCTGGGTCTTTATCAATCCCTCCTCTCTTCCTTCTCTGCTAATATCTCTACTGCTAAAATGACTTACTATCACAACAAAATTATCAATTCTTCTGACTCTCGCATGCTTTTCAAAATCTTCTCCTCTCTTCTTAACCCTCCTCCTCCTTCATCGACCCTAACAGCTGACCACGTTCTTCATGGATAAAACAACCACCATCAGCGGCCAGTTTACCAATCCACAAACTGACACACACATTTCACCAGCAAACGCACACATTCTAGCCTCCTTCTCTCTACTTTTTGAGGCGGAAGTCCCCTCCTTTCCAATCGCCCTACTATCTGTTCGCTTGATCCAATCCCCACTAATCTACAAGCCATTTCTTCCTCAGTTGTACCCACACTCACGCACATCATAAACTCCTCGTTTCACACTGGTTCCTTTCCCACAGCGTTTAAGCAGGCTTGGGTAACCCCACCGCTTAAGAAAAAACTCTAAATCTAGCACATTTAGAGTTACAGACCGGTATCTCTTCTTCCATTCATCTCAAAAACTCTTGAACAAGTTGTTTTCAACCAGATCTCTTCCTTTCTTAAACAGAACAACCTATTGGACAACAATCAGTCTGGTTTCCAAAGCGAACACTCAACTGAGACTGCCCTTCTCTTTGTAATTGAAGCTCTGAGACTGGCACGAGCAGCTTCCAAATACTCAGTCCTCATCCTGCTGGATCTGTCTGCTGCCTTTAACACAGTTAACCACCTGATCCTCCTGTCAATCCTAAAGGCGAAGGGCATCTCGCGAACCGCATTCCAATGGTTCAAGTCTTGCATCTTAGGTAGGTGCTTTAGGGTGTCGTGGAGAGGTTGAGGTGTCTAAGACATCTAGCTACTGGGGTGCATCAGGGCTCAGTGCTTGGACCACTTCTCTTGTCCATCTACATGACATCACTAGCATCTGTGATTCAGAAACATGGCTTTTCCTATCATTACTGCGCTGATGATACACAACTCTACCTCTTATTCCAGCCTGACAATTCCCACCATAGCTGTTTCTTATCTCAGCCTGTCTGACAAACATCTCTGGATGGATGAAGGAGCAACACCTTCAATTAAACCTTGCGAAGACAGAGCTACTTGTGATCCTGGCCAACCCTAAACTGCATCACATCTTCTCAATTCAGCTAGGCTTATCATCCATAACTCCATCAAGGTCAGCTAGGAACCTTGGGGTTGTAATTAATGATCAATTGAATTTCACAGACCACATTGCTAGAACTGCAATTTGATTTGCACAACATTAGGAGGATCAGGCCCTTCCTATCGGAGCATGCTACACAACTCCTTGTCCAAGCGCTTGTTCCATCCAGACTGGCCTCCTACTTCAGACTTATGTGACCTTTTCCATGACTGTTCCCTGTTGGTGGAATGATCTGACCAGAGCTTCAGTTGCCAGTTGCCACATTCAAGAAACTACTGAAGACGTATCTTTTTCAACAGCACTTGATCCTGTAATACTAACACTTTGTCTTTTCTCTTCTATTCCATTCTTTTAAAAAAAAAACCTGCATTCAATTTAACTGAGAGTGGTCATAGCACTTACGTTTGTTGCCCTACTGTTAGTTTAATAGCTTCTATTGTTCTCATTTGTAAGTCACTTTGGATAAAAGTGCCTGCTAAATGAATAAGTGTAAATATATTTGAAAAACGTCTTTTATTCGTGTTATGCAAACCTGAATTTTCAGCATCATTAGTCGTCAGTGTCACATGATCCTTCAGAAATCATTCTAATACACTGATTTGCTGCTCAAGAAACATTTGTGATTATTATCAATGTTGAAAACAGTTGTGCTGCTCAATATTTTTGTGAAAACAGTGAAAAACATTTTCTTTTCTATTCTTTGGTGAAAAGAAAGTTCAAAAGAACAGCATTTTAATATTACAAATTATGAGACGTTATAAATGAATTTACTGTCGCTTTTGGTGAGAGTGTGTGCGTGTGTGTTCAACTGCTCTTTACTGCCTCCTGCTGTCCTGTGTGGTTTGGGGTAGGGACATGAAGGTGACCTAAATGGAGACCTGAAAGCAAATTCATGAAGGTTTGTGGCAAAAAGCTAAGCTGCTTTGTGGGGTTTTGCATTTGTGTATGCGACCAGAGAGACACAAAGACATTAAGGAGAGTGAATTAAACTATGACTAAACGTTTAATTTTAAACACCCCAACCATGATAAACACAAATTAAGCCCAGACACCTGGTCTTTCCAGGCGGAGATTCTATAATTACGCAAATGTGTCTGCTGAATATAGAATGTCCTTCATGCCTATCTAAGCAGAGACACAGTGTGTGTGTAATGCTTTTCCTGCAGAAGTGCTAATGTATTTTCTGTGTCTTTTTTTCTCTCCAATGGCTATTTTAGTAAAGGTTTCCTCTTTGCTATGTTTCAGTTGTCAATATGTGTGGTGTGTCTTGATGTGTGTGTTTCGATTCATCAGGGCCTCCTTTTCTTTCTGCCTCCCTTTCCTTGATCTCCTTAGACACTTACTCACCAGACTGCTTGATGAAGGGAGAGACAGCGACGGATAAAGAGATAATTGTGTCATGTCAGTGATGTCTTCTTTAGTATTGAGCCATGATCTCAGCCAATAATTGGTGTAATCAAGTCGCTTGAACATGCACAGGTGAATTTGAGAATGAGTGGCTTGTTCCACTCCCTAATTCCCTATCCATCTTTTTCCTAAAAGAGCCTGCTATGTTTTAGATTATGGGAGACGTGAGAGGTTCCACTCAAAAAGACTGAAACAAATAATTTCAAGTCATAAGGTTGCGCTCCAAATAATCCTAATCTGTCATTTTGACTGAATCAGTAAAATTTTCTTCATGTTCTATTTTTCAGATGTCAGGAGGATAGCGAAACACTTGGTATTTTATGGTATAATAAGAATAACTATGGCAAGAGTTCTTTTCAGTCACTGCATTATTTTCTAACTGATTATTTTCATTTTCCCCATTTGTATTCTGCTGTAAAAGTATGAAAAAATGATATAACTCATTAATGATTTACTGGAATGCACTCAGAATCTCTTAGTCTAGTGTTTTTCTCCCCAAATCCTCACGTCTCTTTCCAGGTTTGTTTTTAAACAGATGCTTAAATTGAATTGTCTCTCCTTTTGACTGCTAATCTATATTAGCAGTGTTAAAATGCTTCTGAAGCAGGTAAATGCAATATACACTCACCTAAAGGATTATTAGGAACACCATACTAATACTTAAATCTACGTGGCATTGATTCAACAAGGTGCTGAAAGCATTCTTTAGAAATGTTGGCCCATATTGATAGGATAGCATCTTGCAGTTGATGGAGATTTGTGGGATGCACATCCAGGGCACGAAGCTCCCGTTCCACCACATCCCAAAGATGCTCTATTGGGTTGAGATCTGGTGACTGTGGGGGGCATTTTAGTACTGTGAACTCGTTGTCATGTTCAAGAAACCAATTTAAAATGATCCAAGCTTTGTGACATTCCAGCATTATCCTGCTGGAAGTAGCCATCAGAGGATGGGTACATGATGACTATAAGAGATGGACATGGTCAGAAACAATGCTCAGGTAGGCCATAGCATTTAAACGATGCCCAATTGGCACTAAGGGGACTAAAGTGTGCCAAGAAAACATCCCCCACTCCATTACACCACCACCACCAGCCTGCACAGTGGTAACAAGGCATGATGGATCCATGTTCTCATTCTGTTTACGCCAAATTCTGACTCTACCATCTAAATGTCTCAACAGAAGTCGAGACTCATAAGACCAGGCAACATTTTTTCAATTTTGGTGAGCTCTTGCAAATTGTAGCCTGTTTTTTCTATTTGTGGAGATGAGTGGTACCTGGTTGTGTCTTCTGCTGTTGTAGCACATCCGCCTCAAGGTTGTGCGTGTTGTGGCTTTATAAATGCTTTGCTGCATACCTTGGTTGTAACAAGTGGTTATTTCAGTCAAAGTTGCTCTTCTATCAGCTTGAATCAGTCGGCTCATTCTCCTCTGACCTCTAGCATCAACAAGGCATTTTCGCCCACAGGACTGCCGGATTCTGGATGTTTTTCTCTTTTCACACCATTCTTTGTAAACCCTAGAAATGGTTGTGCGTGAAAATCCCAGTAACTGAGCAGATTGTGAAATACTTAGACCGGCCCGTCTGGCACCAACAACCATGCCGCACTCAAAATTGCTTAAATCACCTTTCTTTCCAATTCTGACAATCAGTTTAGAGTTCAGGAGATTGTCTTGACCAGGACCATACCCCTAAATGCATTGAAGCAACTGCCATGTGATTGGTTGATTAGATAATTGCATTAATGAGAAATTTAACAGGTGTTCCTAATAATCCTTTAGGTGAGTGTATATTGTCTGTTAAAATGATGGAAAATACTTTAGTTCTAGTTAATGAACATCTTTGCTTAAGGAAACACAAGTTACATAATACAGACATACACTGACCTACCAAAAAAAGAAGTCCTGTTTAGATTTTAAATCCAGTCTACAACTGGATCATTACTGTAGGGATTATTATGTTTCTAGCATGTTATTTAAACAGTTCTTCTAACCCAAAATGATGTAGTGTGTAGCTTTTCATTTCTTAAACAGCCATGTAGGAAAAAACACATCATGGCCATATTCATCAGGTTCAATTTGTGAAAGAATGGTTGGAAAGGAGCATGAATAATCTTTTTTACAGATGAATTGGCACCTCTGAGTCCAGAGTAGACTTTACACAGTGCTCGACTTTTGCATTGTCAACACAAGATACTTGACCAAAAATTGATGCACCTCTTAATTTAAAAATTATGGTCATCAGAGAAGAGACGTCGCTACAAGAGGGGGGCAATAATTTTTTTTTAATTGCACCGTTAAATCATTTATAATAAATACTGCAATAGATTTCATTGTGACTTTAAAATTATGCTGGTATTTATCTGATATTATATTCAAATTTATTTATAAAGCTGCATTTACAGTGCTCCATTCACTTCCATTAGTCTTCAGTACCCAAATTTAAGTTTTGCTGAATTCTGACATGGACATTTGACCAATCTACTGTAAACATAACAGATTAACCTCTGTATAAACTTAAAAGCTTCTGAGTTTTATGTAATTTATTTGCTCAAAGCCTAGTGTGACAGCAGCTTCAAGAAATTCAGCCAAAAATGAAACTTACTGAACCTCATTTCATTCCAAACCCAGTGTGATAATTTCCCCAACTATCTTCAAAAATAAGATATTTAGAAAATGGTCTGTTTTTATTTTTGTTTTGTTTTTTACAGTGAAAGTCAATGTTTTGGAACTAACATTCTCCTAAATATGTTTTATGTGTTCTGCAGAAGATGGAAAATCATACAAGTTGACATAATGACAAGTGTTTCATTTTTGAGTGAACATACAGTATATGTTGTTTACCACAGAGATGTTAGGAAATATGTGCTTAATCTGCAGTTTTTTATTTAAATTCTAAGAATACCAAAGGTTTTATTTTAGAGGTAATAATTTAAATATTCTTTATTGGGGTAATCTTTCTTTTAGGGTTAATATTTTATTTAGTGATAATATTTGGGTTAGTCTATAGGACTGATTCATATTTAACTAAACTGTGAAGCACAGTGTGAGAGATCTGACTTTTGCTCCTCAATGGGATAATTCACGCATATTTTGGTCTATAATGGAACAGTAGTAGCATTCGTAGAAAACATCAATGCATATGCGCCAATTCAGTGTGATGCTTCTCTACAGCACTTGCATACACACTTGAATGACGTCTTTTCTTCATTCATGTCTTCATCAGTTCCGCCAATAACATCATCAGCAGCAGCCAGCTTACCTCATTCCTCCACCTCAGATTGCACAACATACAAACTGCATTCAAATGCATAGAGATGCTGTCATATACAGCAAGACATCCTCAGACATGTGTACGTCGCACCTCCTGCTTTTGTATATGAGTCATATTTTGTTTTATAAGGCCTTAATAAATATTTTCAGTGGTATGTCCTCATCTAACAAATGTAAGACCTACGGCTTCAGCTCTGGATGTGAGTATTTGGTATTTCCAGGCATAATTCTCAAGTTTAAGGCACAATTCTCAAAATTTTATGTCTGTGTTTCACAGAATAAAATGGTTTGGAACAACATGAGGGTGAGTAAATACTGACAGTCATCAACTATCTTCTAGCTAGGGCTGAATTATTTTTCTTAATCAACTAATGTTAAAGGTGCAGTATGTAATATTGAGAGCTAGTGGTTAAAATGGGTACTGCAGTCCAAATTCAAAATATTGGGAGAGAGCTTCTCAGCCTTGACGCTAACATGGGTTTACAGATTGAGGACGCAAGAATGAACGCAATTGACATTGTAAGACGTTGAGCTTTTCACTGTAAGATGATGAGTTGATTTATCCGAGTTCTAATACGTCTGGTCATAGAGATTTTTATGCCGATGCTGTTTAGGTCGGGTAGAATCTGTGATCTTTAACTCTATTCGTTTTAGACAAAAACAAAAATGGCCGTTCCGACATGGAACGCATATTCAAAGTAGAATTACTGGCTGTAGAATTGTTTTTCTGAGAAACAGTCAGGCTATGTAAACTTATGTGCAATGCTGGAGGCGGTATTGCAGGACCATGATTCCTGCAAGCATTCAGCGTGAGATTCACGCAATAGCTTGGTTTCAGTCACGTGATTATGATGGCGCGTGAAATTTAGATGGAGGGCAGGGAGTGAAGAGCGCAATGAACGAGCTGTAGGAAAGTTCGTACTGTACTTTACACGCCATTACAAGAGAAAGAAAATAAAAAAAAATCAAACATATGTTGGACATGATCCTTACGTTATGAAGAGGAGCAATTTTTCAACTGAACTGAAAGGTTTTCCTGCCATCGAGGCTGTAGATAGCAGCAACTACCTCGTCTTACAGACATACTTTGAATTTACAAAGTTCGGAAACATTACACGTTACACAAACATAGCAACTTAAGTTGTATTAACTCACCTTTGACAAAGTGATCACTGCACACACGGGCATTTTCCCATTCGGCTCCTCCCGACCGCGGACGTAGGTTTGCAAGCCGATTTTTCCTGTCAATTTCTAGCATTTCCCACCTTATGAACAACAACTTTTGGTACACGATAAAAACTCCTCGTGGTTTGATCAATTTAAGTAACGATAAATAACGCAAAACATAGGCATTTTGAGTTTGTTATAGTGCTTTTTAAATACAGCAAATCACTTCCTGCCCTCCATTTGTATTCGCGCCATGGCAACGCAGTGGCGTGACGTCATATGAAAACAAGCTATTGACCCAATTCTTACGCTGTCACGCCACAACCTCTGATTTCTCACGCTGAAGTGTCAACCTGGTCGGTCAAATGCCTGAAACATGAGATCTACCAGTTGAGCCACTCGTGATCGACTAGTTATACGACAAATAAGTTAAAATAAGTTAAAATATACCGTAATCTAGATTGAGCGTGCGTGCAAGACAGATATACTGCGCACAGAGGGGTAAGCATTGGAGTCGATTTCGAATGATTTTGTCCCCACCAGATTTCGTCATTAGTCATTTTGTACCCCTTTTGGAAACTTTAAGGCACGGATGTGAGCATTAATTTAGTTCGCTCTTAAATAAGATATTTAGCGCTAAAATGTTTTGTTTTTGAAATCAAGCTGAATACTTGTTGCCACTGCTGTCAGTTGCATGGATACAGTGTTCTCTTGTGGCTCGCGCAGTCTTTACTCAGACACGAACTGTGCGCACTTCAATCTATCGCTGTTGCAGAGACTCGATTCATTTCGGTGAAATCACAAAATAAAATGCACACAAACGTGTCCCTGCTTAATATAGACTGTAACCACTGATGAACATCTTCGGTTTTTATGAGAGAAAAAAACTATACCGAGAGGCGGATTAGAACCCGTATCCTCTGACACTTTTGGCAACATTTTTACCAGACCATTGAAAGACTCAGACAAATATTGCGGATCGATGCATTTATTTACGGGTTGAGCAGAGAGGCTGCACATTTTGACAAGTTTGTACCCAGCACTTTCGAATGCGTCTCACGCCAAGCTAAACTCAAACGTTGGCAGCTGTGTTATACACTGTGTGTTTCTATTAACTGAAGGACAGTGGGGTATGCGGAGGCCCAGAGCAGCCGGTGAGCGCGAACTGTGGAGGTTTATCAAACTGAGTATATGATTCTTCTTTTTTTTCAGAGCAAAAAAATTAAAAAAAGTGAGGAAGTGAGCAACGCAGAGAGAGACTCCTGGATAAGTAAGATAGAGTCTCGTATATGGTACAAACCCACAGCAGTTAAAAAAAACACCCGGCAGCGCAAGCGGGGACGTGATGAGTCACTCGCGAGGCGTCGCCGGCTCGCTTTGATCAGCCGCGGTTGGGATCTCGCGCTGTACAATATTTGAACAAGACGAAGAACGGCGCTAGATCTATGCCTATTGTGCTAAGAATATCCCGGTAAATTCTAATAAAAATGATAAAAGTGAATTGCAATAGCTATAACTTTTTATATTATTTGAGATTTTAGCTCATTTTTGTTTTACAGTCATTTAAGTAGCTCATAAAAACGACGATATTCACCTGTGGAGATGTAGCAGGCATAAATTTATGTCCGATTCCACTGTTTTCTGTATTTCAGTCATTCGGTTTAGACCTACACGCCAAATCTGAAAGCAGGGCTGGAAAGTCATTTTTGTTTTGGAAGAATTCAGAAGGATGCAAATAGTTTAAGTGACATTTATTTGTGACATTTGTCAAACAAGCTGATGTCAGACCAGACCCGTGCAGTTCTCGCTTGCCAAGAACCAAAGAGCGGTTTAGATTCGAGAGTTTTATTGATGATGATGAATGATAATAATGAATAGGCTAATAACAATAATTTTAGTAGGCTATTGATTTTTGGCTTCAGTTAAATGGATCTATTTTCTTTCTTTGAAAGCAGTCAAAAATGATGTTGTCAAATGTTCTGTGTCCCACTGTCCCATTCTTCTTGCGCGCGCTCCTCTGCGGTGCTTAGGACCGAAACAAAAGCTGCGCGCGGGGAGGGAAAAGGCAAGGAGCTCGTGACGTCGGGAAGACTCGGTCAAACACACACCCCTCCTCCTCCCCTCTCTCTCTTTTTCTCAGTGTAAATATACCATCTCCACCAGATGAGCGGACGCACTAGATGTTTCACATCACATGAGCCTTCAGTATCCCTACTGGCTGACAAAGACCTTTTGTTGTTTTTGCCTGCATGTTTTTTCTTTTGTTTTAAGTGATAGCCTATTATTCTTGGATTTCAGCACTCGACTTTCTATCTTTTGCGACCCATTGTGAGAGCCTCGAAACTGAGGAAGGTCTTCTCGACACCTCCAGCCCTAAACCTCACCCCTGGATATGACAAAGATTCCTGGAGTCAGGGGGGAAATACCACAGAAGAGACACATACAGTAGACTAAAAGACTGGACTGTACCGCACGAGGGGCGGAATGGCGTTGTGGAGAGGACTCCTTAACATTCTTGAGTGTGCATGGTTGCGATAGAGAGAACAGAGCCACACCAAGACCTGCTGCAGCAACACAGAGGGCAACACACGCAGACAACAGGGCACGTTTTCCTCGTCAGACCGCGTTAAGATGCGCTGTTTCTCAGCACGCGAGCGGGCGCATGCCATGCTGTAGCGCTGCGCAGCCAAATGGCACGAGCCAGCCCGACCGAATCGCTCTGACGTTTGTGGAGGACAAGACGTATGATGATGAGCGGCAGCTGCCGTGGGACCAGTCTGCTCGTCCCGATGCGTTCTCCACTCTCCATTCGGTTCGCCTTCACTTTTCCTCGCACACACCTGCTCGTATTATCTCTCTCTGTCCTGGGAACGCGTGTAAGCAAATAGAACCGCGTCTGGCGTGGGAACAATGGAGTTGTCAGAGGTTCGCTGTTCCAGCGCGAGCGAGGAGCTGTACACCATCAACAAAACACCCAGTAACAACAACGGGAACCGACCGAAGCGCCTGCTGTGGCAAAATGCCGTTCGACACATCACCGAGCAGCGCTTCATTCACGAACACAGCCCGAAACCCGTCTCACCGGAGGATCATCACGCGCAGGGCTCGCGCAAACACTCCGCCGGCAGGACGTCGGTGAGCGACCGGCACAACAACGGCGGCACTAAAGTCTTCCCCGAACGCTCGAGCAGTGACCTGGGTTTCTTGCAGATCGACTGCGCGCCCAGCAACTCGGACTTCTTCCTGAGCTGGGGCTACACATACCGCGGGGTCATCTTCCCCACGCTTCGCTACGCTTTCAAGTCCAGGGACCTCGAGCGCCTGTACCAGCGCTACTTCCTCGGCCAGCGACGGAAGTCCGTGGTGGTCATGAACATTTTGGACGTGGTGACCAAGCTGACTCTTCTCGTGCTGCACCTGACCCTGGCGTCCACGCCGATGGACCCGATCAAAGGAATGCTGCTCGGCTTCTTCACGGGCATCGAGGTGGTCATCTGCGCTCTGGTTGTGGTGCGCAAGGACACGAGCTCGCACGGTTACCTGCAGTACAGCGGCGCGGTGACCTGGGTCGCCATGGCCACCCAGATCCTCGCGACGGGACTGGGCTACGGCTTGCTCGGGGATGGGATAGGGTACGTGCTCTTCACGCTCTTTGCCACCTACAGCATGCTTCCACTGCCTCTCACCTGGGCCATCGTGGCAGGACTGCTGACCTCCGCGCTCCACATCGCGCTCCAGCTGCTGGTGCCCCCACGAGCGCAGATCTCTACGAATCAGGTGAGACGAGAGTGAATCAGAGAAACGTGCAATATTACATCATGGCAAGTTTGTCTGCATTGGTGCGGGTGTAAATGGATGTTTTCCGGGCTTGAGGCATTTAACCCAGGCGCAATGGTCGCTGTCCACCGTACGTGGTGCTGAAATTGTCATTTTAAGGACGTTCGTTACGGACTGCCATGTGCTTTTCTGTCTGATACTGGTGTCTTGTTTTTGCGGTCCAAATTTTGTAGAGGTCAATAAAGGTCAAGAAGAGCTCGTGAATGCGGCAAAGCAGTCATAATAGAGAACTGCAGTCAGTTACCCATTTCATTAACATCTGATGAAGTGTAAGCAAATGTTTTTGTATATATTTACAAAACAAAGACAATTACAGAAATAGATTGCCCAAAAATGAAAATGCTGCCAACATTTACTGTATGGAAAAAAAAATTGTTTGTTTTTGTGGGCCATACATTGAAATTCAATGGGGTTCAGAGTAGTTTTTACACAGGTGGTGTTCTTCTTTTGTGGTTTGGAAAAACATGAGGATAAGTAAATGATGAGTGTTTTTTATTTTATTTCAGGAGAACTGTCCCTTTATACTTTGCTTTAATTGCTTAGACACAGTTGCATATGTGTTTATGCAGGTCAGCATTCTCTGCTAAAGAGATTATGAATGACAAGATGTCCTTAGGCCAGTCCACTTCACACATGTGATCAGATCATATCACATCTAAATTGAGTCATAGTGACATTAGAGTGATTCTGTTACATTCACCTGCACACGCATGCTGCACAAAAACAAGAAATCATGCTCTATACACCAAAACAAGCTCACAGACGCACACAACAAAGAAGAGACAGGAAGCTGTGTGAGTTAATTATAGGGTGCAAAGATTATTCACTGTCATTACAGCAGAGACAGACTGTCAGACACACAGACAGAGTTGTTTGGTGTCCTTTCACACACAGATTCGGGCCAGATGTCTATTTGCAGATTCAGGTCAAAATAGCCAATCATCCCTAGCAAACCCAAAAATGTGTGTGTCCAAGCAGTGGTCGAAGATGCTGTGTGAGGTAGACTGTAAAAATAGCATGCGTGGGAGGGAGATATGGAGAAGGGCTCTCTGACTCACACACTTGTCTGCTAGCATCTCTTCGTTTCCCATCTCTGTTTCCTTCGCTCATACTGCAGGACGCGCTCTCTCACACACACACACCCTCAGACCTGACCACACACCTGTTTCGGTGTTTAGCGCTACATGAGTAGAATGCCGTCAATGGCTGGGTAAGATGGATGTCAGTTGCTTTCTTGTGCTCTCTCTGGGTTTGTGGAAACTCCTGCAGGGTCTCCATCAATCATTTATAAGACACTTCACAAACTCCACCAGACCAATATGAGAGTGTTGCGTGCAGTTGGGTGGATTGTAGATTGACAAAGTGCAGGGAGATGTAGGCCAGTTCAAATTTTGCTTGACTGAGAATAAACACAGACATGCACACACACACGTATTCTTGAAAATGTGATTTACGGGGACTCTCAATAGGCTTAATATTTTTTATATTGTACAAATCATATTATATTCTATCCCCTACATTGAACCTACCCCTCACAGAAACTTTCTGCATTTTTTACATTTTCAAAAAACATAATTTAATAAGATTTATAAGCTGTTTTCCTAATGCAGAACAAGAAATATCCTTGATGTTTAAGATTTTTGGTATTTCCCATCCTGGTTGGGAAATTCTATTCCTGTAACGTATTGGATAACGGAACCACACACATTATTATTTTTTAAATTGATTTAAAAGATGTCCCATATGCTCACTAAGGCTGCATTCATTTGATCAGAAATACAGTTGAAACAGTAATATTTAAATCAATTAAATTAAAATTAATTAAATTAAATAGTTTTATTCAGCAAGGACACATTCAGTTGATCAAGACATTTATAATTTTGCAAAATATTTCTATTTCAAATAAGTGCTGTTCTGTTTTTGGTAACTTGACAGGTTACTACAATACATTAACATTGAGCAAAGGCAATGCTTTTAACATTGATAACAATTAGAAATGTTTCTTGTGCAGCAAATCATAGAATTATTTCTGAATGATTTTCTTTCATGTGACACTGAAGACTGGGGTAATCATGCCAAATATTCTATTTTGCAATCACAGGAATAAATTACATTTATAGTTATTTGAATTGGAATAATATTTCACAATATTGCCATTTGTACTGTCTTTTTTAATCAAATAAATGCAGCCTTAGTGGAGCAAAAGATAATGTCTGTGTGTGTGTGTGTGTGTGTGTGTGTGTGTGTGTGTGATGACCCCAAAAGTATTTTAACACTAGCTCCATTAAAAATGTATAAAAGTATTAAAGCAGGGGATATAATATAGAAATACACTGTAAAAAACTAATCCTGTAAAAAAAACGGTAAACTACTGGCAGCTGTGGTTGCCAGCAGTTATACCGTAAAAATACGGTGTGTTACTGTTTTTGTGTTAGAGCATAGCTGTTAAATTAAAGTTTTATACTGTAGCTGACAATACGGTATTTAGCT
The DNA here is from genome assembly GCA_030378365.1 of Hybognathus amarus. Lineage (NCBI taxonomy): Eukaryota > Metazoa > Chordata > Actinopteri > Cypriniformes > Leuciscidae > Hybognathus > Hybognathus amarus. The sequence continues at coordinate 155,076 of JAQIUQ010003129.1, forward strand.
GTTAATTTCAAAAACAGTAACACACTGTATTTTTATGTTATGATGCTGGCAACCACAGCTGCCAGTAGTTTACCAGTTTTTTACAGGATTATTTTTTTTATATATATAAATAGTAACAATTAAAAACAGAGACAGGAAGTCACAGACTCGTTCTGGTTGTCAAAAGTTGTGGATTATGGACAGTATTTTCTATAATTATAATGAAATATTACCATTCTGCTATGGACACCTGTGATTTTGAATGGAGCTGACTTCATACATCCACTAAAATGTGTCATAATTCAAGTCTGTGTTCCCCTGTCTCATCACAGGTTTTCAGTTCCCCATTAGTTTGATTAGTGTCCCAGGTGTTTCTCGTTAACCACGCCCCTTGTTAGCTTGTCTTCCCCTGTATTTATACCCCTGTAGTTTAGTTGTTCCTTGTCAGTCGTTGATGTTACTGTCTTACTGTTCCGTGTTCCTGCCCTGAGTTTCTGCTTAAGTTACATGTTTCTATTTAATTAAATAAGTCCTGCACATGACAAAATGACCTTCAAGGCAAATGGTTAAAAATAGTGTTTCAGGAAAAGGGAAGTTATTCAGATGAAAGCTCTTCCACCTTATTCCTGCCCCATGACGCTTTGCACGAATTATGGGTGTAACTTCCGTTAAGCTGTAAACAATCAGTGAAAGGCTCGCTCTATGAACGCAATACGTTAAAAAAGTGTCACAATGAGATGACATTAATCGACTCACCTTTCAATCATCGAACATAAATATAAAATTTAAAAGTTTAAAAGAATCAACAAGGTACTTTCAACAGACCAAAAGTAGCCCCATGAGCGCGAATCTTTGGTTAAATACCACTGTAGTAATATCACTGTATATCTGTATGTGTATAACAAGCCTTAATAAAAAATGTTCATCAACTTCAGCATTACGTGACACTGTATATCAAAGTGATTTCCGTCATTTTGAAGGATTATAAATTGCATTTACCTGTGAAAACAAACCTGGAAAGAGACATGAGGATTTGATGAGAATAACAAGAGATTCTTCGTGCATTCCAGTGAATTATTAATGGAATATCGTAAATTAAATTCTGGAGAACAGATGACAAAATGTGCGTATATGTTGTCCTTTTTCATACTATTACAGCGGTTGCAAAGGAAAAATAAAACATCATGAGGAAAAGAAAGCAGTGACTGAAAATAGCTCATGCCATGTAGATATTCTTGTTATAACATGTATTCTCATGATGTCTGAAAATATTAGCCTTTTTGAATGGAAGTGTCCCCAAACTGAAAGTGCCACCCATAATTGAAACGCAGTAAAGTCATCAGGAATAAGGTGGATAGCATCATTTGTTTGCAGATACAAGTGTCCAAAATATAATTTCATATAGAGGACCTTTTATAGTGTCACCATATGAGGCCAAAATATAATTCGATATAGAGGACCTTTTTAGTGTCCCTATATGAGTAAAAAGGTAGCATCTTTTGTTGCTTTTCATTTTGTGGAACAGAGAGTGAAAGAGAAGTGGAGCAGTGTTAGTGGGGGTGGGGCTCCATGCCCAAAATCACTGCCCTATATATGCCATTGACTTGAGGGAAAGATGATACTTAAAATAACAAAGTTTCATTTGAGGGGAGGAATCAAAGTGAAATCACTTCAGACAGTGGTTGTTTTCAGCTGAGATTGCAAACGCAGAGTCAACGGGATTCGAAAATACTGTCGTTTACTCACCCTCAAGTTGTTCCAAACCTTTGTATTTCTTTCTTCTGCTGAACACAAAAGAGTAACAAACAGTTGATGGTTCCATTGACTTCCTTAGTCAATTTGTTTCCATACAAAGGAAGTCAATGGGGCCCATCAACTGTTTGGTTACTCTTTTGTGTTCAGCAGAAGAAAGACATTTATACAGGTTTGGAACAATTTGGGGAAGGGTAAATGATGGCAGATTTGTCATTTTTGGGTGATCCCTTTAACCCTTTACCTGTCACCCCCCTTTTTGATAATTGACATAAAAATGCACTATACAAACTTAAATGGTTGTAAATCAAGAATGCTTTGGAATATAGACTTAAGTTTGGTCTTGTTTTAAAGAAAACAATCAGCAGATTATTATTATTATTATAAGTGAAAGCACTTCAAAAAATTAAAGTATGAAAAAGTTATGGAAGTTATAATTTACAGTAAATCAAATATACTTTATTAATATGAATAATTAATTAGAATTTTGATTTTTATAATTTGAATTTTTATGAATTTTTTTGAATGTGAATATGAATTTTTTAACATGAAATAAATATTTGAAATATGTTACTATAAAATTACTATAAAATGAAAGCTATATATCTAACCAAGTTGTGTTCCAAATTTGAAGTTGATATCACAAAAATTGAAATTCCCATGAGATTTTGTTTAGTCGTAGTACCAAAAATAGCCACCGGGTGCCATTGAATTTAATTGTATGCATTTTGCCATAACAAATTAATAAATTTCTATCCAAATATCACATCTGTCACTAAATATGGAACCTTGAGACTCAGACCTTTCTGACAATATGTGTTTTGTCAAGATTAGAAAAGATTTTCATAATAAATTATGAAGGTGATGCCCAAAAGGGGAGGGGCCTAATATCGTTTCTATGGTAAACGCAATGTCCAATTTCAAAACGGTTTTCACAGGATGAATTCTCAGTTTGTAAGCTTTCAAATGATACCTTATTTATGACAACTACTAAAATATGTGATATAATAATAATTAAAAAATTATATTTATATATAGTATATAATATATTATACTTTTTAGAGGACTTCTTACCTTACTTTTTAAAACATAATTTTATCTTTTTTTATTGACAAATACTAATTATGTTTTATTATGAACTTTTAGCACTAAAAACAAAGTTTTAATCATTAAAAGTGTGTGCGTCGACTTTTTGTGACAAAGGTCAGAAACTCCTGTAATGACGTCGATTTTTTTGAGACGCACTCTTGTCATAAATTCATATATTACTCTTCATTCCTAATTTGTAAGAAAAAAACAGACCTAAAATATCTATTTAGGAGTCTTAGACCTTTCCAACGATATATAGTTTGTCATGACTAGATTAGAATTTAATAGTAATATAGTGAAGAAAAGTTAGGTTGCCCGTATAGGGGCAAGTGACAGTATTAAGGAAGCTAAATTCATTGCAGACTTTTTAAGAGGGCTAAGATTAAATAAATAGGGTCTAAAGCTTATGATGCAGAGCAAACAACATATTTTGCTCTTTTTCCCACATGTACAGTACAAAAACCAATAAGAGTGAACTACGCAGTCAATTAAATGTTTTTATGTCCGAGTGATTAATAATGTATTTTTCAATTTCGCATTTGAACGCTGACACCACGTAGACGGTCCTGTCGTGTAATCGAAACCTTGAGAACAATCAGCCGCTGCTAACAAAGATCAGTGTAAGATTGTACTGAGATCAGTATTACGCTGTAGAAACTAAAGCAACATGGACAGGATTACTAGGTAACGGTCCAATGCATTAGAGTTTTGATTAGGGAAAATGTCCCAGACAAACCTCCATAGCTTCCGGTGAGAAGGCTGGATCAGTCCTGTTTTTATATACAACAAATGGCAGAAAGCCAGAATGGAAATGCAGTGGTGAGTTTTTTGGCATTATAATAGACCTCAGAAGGGTAGATGACATATTTCATTTGACACAACAATGAGGCTGTGACGGATAGAATGCAGTTCAATGTGAATCTAAATGCTGTCGATGTATATCTAATAATAATATAAAAAAGATTTAAATACTGTTGTGTGCCGGTGAATAACCTTATAAAATGACAATAAATTGCCAGTGGATAAAAACTCCAACAGATTGACCAGACTGTTTCACATCAAATTAAATGACGAACCGGGCACAAGAATAGTGGACCATTAGGGTCGTTTAAAATAGATTGAGATTGACTCTGACCGCATCAGTGAAAAGTGCTGTGAATGAAATATGTAAATCTGCACTGGTGCCTGCTGTATAGCACTTAAAGGTCTGGGCTGTCAGAAGTAAAGGTTGTGGAGTTTAATCTCAGAGCTGCCAAGAGGTCACAGCGAGCGACTGTGATAATACAACTGTTCCCACAATGCTTTGCGCATCTGCCTTAAGATGCTCCATGGAGACTTGCTGCTGTACGTCACTTAAAAATACCCTAAATGTCAAATTTTAATTTCAAAGTTTATCACATGGGCATTGTACAGTTTCCGTTCAATGGTTGAATTATCAGTGGACGGCAGCCCATCAACTGGGAATCTCAGAGGCAGCATTTTACAACCGTAATCAACCCCAGTAATTAAATGGATTGTTAATTAAATCTCAGTTCGGCTCCTCGACGTGGTGAAGACTCTCTGGCTGGAGTACAATGTTGATATTAACAGTTTCATTAGATCTGTTGGTCTAGAAGCCGCTTTGCAGTTGTTATTTTTTTCGTCCCTCTTTAATTTGCTGCAGTCAATGAGAGTCAGTCACTCTTTAACGATTTCTGCGGCATGCTGATGGATATCACTGTACTTTGCTGAGATAATTATGGTGTTAAAGGCTATAGTTAAAGTGCACCGTGTTTGTGTGTGTGCCAGTGTCGGTGATTTAACAGATTTGTTCTGCTAATACTTTTGCTGTATTTACACATGGTAGGAAATGTACATTGGCCCCAAATAGTGTTTTGATATTTAAGTCACAATGCATACATTTAATTTAATAGATAAATGCCTCTATTTTCTACAGAAGCCAGTTTTCATGTTTCCGCTTTTATGTCTCACAATTGGGACTGTTTCTAATGATTACACTTTATATCTTACGATTCGCTCATTTGTCCTCATGATAGCTCCTTATATATTTCACATATTTCTTATATTGCGAGACTAGTTGAGACTAGTTCTTATAACTGACTCATATGTCTCACAATTGCAAACGTACATCTCAATTATGAATTTACCTCACAAAAAAGGATATGTTAATAATAATAGATTTTATTTATAATGTGCTAAAACCCAAAGCGCTAAAACGCCTTTAAACGCCTTTAAGCGTTTAAAGGTCACTTTGTGATTTCATGTTTCATACTTAAGTTAGTGTGTAATGTTGTTGTTAGAGTATAAATAATATCTGTAAAATTATAAAGCTCAAAGTTCAATCCCAAGCAAGATATTTTATTTAAACAGAAGCAGCCTACATCAAACGGCCTTTTTGGACTACATCCCTCTATTTCCTTCTTTAATGGTGTCAGTAGAACAGTTTTTTGACTAACGTACACCCACAGTACTGCTCCCTCAACTTGTGCACTTCTTATAACTTATTGTGTTTACTCAGCTCTTACGGTGATTTTCTGAAGTAAAACTGACGCTTCATCTTTTGTGTGATGTACAATAAACTTTATTAAACTCGTCAGTTTGATCATCATTCGGACCTGGTCTGAAACAGCAGACTTGTAGGCTTTTAATAAATAATGGATACGTACAAGCAAAATGACCAATACGTTATAATAACTAGGGGTGTAACGATTTTCCAAACCGAACCGAAAAACCGTGATACTAGCCATGTTTCAAACGAACACGTTTTTATCCGAATTAAGTGATATCGAATGAAAAATGCCTTATGGAAACAGTAAAATTCGATGAAATTTCATGAAAATCGACTCAAATGAAATACGATTCGGTCTCATCGGATTTTTCTCTTGATCGATATACGGCTAATGCGATAAAAGCTGATGGAAACGTTATTTGCCGAATAAATAATGAATTGCGATTAAGTTTTATGACCTTTTATGGTTGCAACACGTCAGAAGACGAGTTCATTTCCGGCCAGTCTGTTTGCGCACACATGGCGGATGTCAACAAAGACAGATGTAAGTGGACAAAGCAATACAAAATAAAAAATGCTTCAACCTTAAGGGTTATGAACCACGATCTCCCAGAACTGATGGCGCTGTCGTTCCCACACCACATTCACCTCCGCTGTCGTCGGCCATTTACGTGCATCGGCATCAACATAGCAATGTTTATAGCGTCGTTGTTTTCTTAGGTTAGTTTTGCTTGTTTTTACGTGGCTTGGTTGAGTTCTAATGTATAATGTGGTCTGTTATTTCTTGTTAACAGACTGTGGCGCTGCTATAACACACCGTTGCCAGTGGCGCAGTTCAGAGACGGAACAGACAATTTTCTTTAGCAGAAGCAATACTCGTTTTTAAATCAATAAACTCGTTTTTAAGTCAATATTTTGTGTCAAATTATTGATGTATTTATTTATTTATTTGGTTGATTTATATGTAATAAGCAGGATAATATATAGTGAGGCGGTTGTTATAGCGAATACAACCCCTTCAGACTAACAACCGCCTCGCATACATTATCCCATACATGTCGCTATCAGCTGGCACATACCGGTAACATTATAAGGCTTCAACTTGTGAAATACTTGATCATTTGTTGGTAGATGGCATGATCCGTTTTGTCAAACAAAACTTTGTTCGCAAAAGTTTGCTTGAATGTTGTTCGATTTAGTGCGAAAATGAACGGAAACACCTTAAAATGTCTCAAATCAATTCGATATACCAATTTGATCGCAAAACAGCATGTGACGTCATTACGTACAGGTTTTTATTCGCTTTAAAGCCGTTTGATGGAAACACACTTTCACCAGCTTTATTCGCATGTGTTTTTTAACCAAACTTCAGATAATTCGATTGACAAGTAGATGGAAACATGGCTAGTGATTCGAATCGCGATACTGTCATTGCGTACCGAACACGCCCCGCCCCGCCCCCTGCTACCCCGGCCCCGCCCAGCCCGGCTCAATGGACCTCATGTCTTATGTAAACAGTACACAATGAATTCAGTTTTGTAGCCTAACCACCATTAACACCAAATAACAAGCTCCGTGTTTTGTTACTTTCAATAATAAGCAAGGTGTAATCTTTCAGATTCTGTCTATTTGATCACGAAATTCAAAAAATAAATGGCGTTTTGGCGCTCTTTGATGTGACGTGACAGATCGTTTACTAGGCTCCTCATTTCAAGCGGCAGCGCGGCGCGCGAGTAAACGCGATCATCTCTTCCTCAGTTACAGAAAAGACACCTGAAGGTATGTTGAAAGATACAGTATATCTTACTGAAAGGCATCATAACTCGTGTAATCGCTCAATCAGTGTTTAAGCAGCAGAAAGACGTCAATAAAACAGCAAAGCTTTAGCTTGTCACTAGCATTATATTTACCTCAACAGGCAAGTGATTCAGTGTCCACAACTTCCTATAAAGGAACTCTTGCACTAGATTAATGCTCTATGTTAGCCTGTATATTATATTTTACTTAACCTGTTAATGATATCTTCATTATTTCATTCATGTTTAAAATATCTTTCATGAAAACGACAACTGTGTAAATTATGAGTAAAAACACAAGTTAATGTAAAAACTGCCTTATGTTCAGTTTACATGTTTTCATACAATGTGTTGTGTGTTGATTATTATATCTAAAAAATAAATGGCATCTGAATTTAGGTTAAAAGACTAGGCTACAACATTTAATGTTATAGTAGCCTATAGTTCGCAGCATTAGCAGATTTTTTTAATCATTGTGAAATGTTTAATTGTAACTGAATTAATTTAAAGACAAAGACCTTTTTTTTTTCATTAAACCACTGTTTTAAAAAAAAGCCATTTTAGCTTTCTAAACCGAATCGAAACCGAACCGGACTACTAAACTATACCTGTAACATCTGTATACAGCACTCTGACTCTGTAGGCATTATTGTCTGACTCGAAATTAACACTGTTACTGAGAGTGTCTAATATTATCATCATTCGTGAGATGAAATTGTCCTGAGAGACTGAGCGTGAGCAGTGTTGCCAACTATTTTCAAACGAAAGTAGCTAACGCCTTCCCTAAAAGTCGCTAAATGTCGCTAGATGACGTCATACGTTAATTAGCATATTCGTGATGTCATTCGCGTCGTAATTGCGTTCCGCTTGCCTAATGTGTTTTCTCTATAAATTAATGCTCAGCTCACATATTGTATTTAATATATTATAATATAATATAGACGAATGTAAAATAAAGCTGTTCTCCTTTTCCTATTTTTTGTCACACAAAATGAGTGATATATAGTGAATGACAAAAAAAGTAATACAGCAAGCACAGGAAAGAAAGGAAACTAAATTGTTTAAATAAAAAACATTATTATTTAAAGAAAGCAGAAGTGAAATGTCCGTGGGAAAAAACTGCTCATTCACCTCTGTCAGTGGCATTCAAGATGATCTGCTCCTCTCAGCCATTCACTAAACAGGGTAGACGAGTGAATGATGGCAGGGAGAAAGCAAAAAGTAGGGGTCTGAAAAGTCGCAAAATAGCGACTCATTTGTGCGATTGTTTTGCAGTTTGTACGCGGATGAGAACATCTCCTGCTCTGTCTGTCTACAGCTGGGAGGGCTGCTGCGCGAGGACTGGGCCACCTGTGAGTGATTTGGGACGGGGTGGGACCCACGGCAGCACCCGCTGCTCGTTGAGATGATGAAAAATGATATGTGATTTCACGTTAGAGAGTCTCCAAAAGTCTCTAATAACACCAGAAAAGTTCGCTAGATTTGTCGCTAGTCGCTTTTTTTGAAAATTTGTTGCTAGGGGGGTCTGAATACTCGCTAAATATAGCGACAAAGTCGCTAAGTTGGCAACACTGAGCGTGAGCTCATGAAGCTCTGCCCCCTGTGCCCGGCGGCAGCAGCAACTTATTTGCATTTAAAGGGGACACACTAAAACAGTGCGTTTCTCTGAGCCCCAAAAAATGACAATTTAAACATGCTGTAAAAAATTATCTGTTGGGTATTTTGAGCTGAAACTTCACACATATATATATTGGGGACATAATTATTTTACATCTTGTGAAAAGGGGCATAATGTGGGACCTTTAAAATGCGGGACCTTTAAATACACTTATTTCACTGAAACAGGCAGAAACAGGTTTTTTTTTAAGAACTCAAACTGTTTTGCGAGTGAATTTAAAGTTTCTCTGAATTTAAAATTTCGCAGAGGAATGCAAAAATCTCGTATTTTTCCCATCACCATGTCTCCCAACTGACTTTAAAGTGACATTGGGAAATGTATCTGTAGATGAAATGTAAACATAGAAAGTGTCACTAACCATCTATTTATGTTTTCTACAGCTAAGAGCAATATTCTAGAAAAACATCGCACCAAAGACTCATACTTCATTAGTCTATATGCTGTTCATGTTTCCGTATGTGGAGAGTCATTTGTACAATGTGAGATAATGTATTTTAAGGTCAGTGATTTGAATTGGAAACTCTGAAATAATGAGCATTCCTATTAAAACTGTCTGAGATCACTGTATCTATGTGCATATGTGTGTGTGTGTGTGTGTGTGTGTGTGTGTGTGTGTGTGTGTGTGTGTGTGTGTGTGCGTGTGTGTGCACTCGTCTATATTATCTTATGAAGCACACACAATACTTAAGTGCGTGTTGGTTTTTATTTATGTTTGTAAATATAATTTTTATTATAGAACAGCAACAATTAAATATATTAGAAGCTATATTTAAGTCAATTTGCATGCTAGCTTGATGCTTGCAATGTTGGTAATGTTTTCTGCATTGATTCTGTGGTGTGTTTTTGTGCGTACGTGCGTGCAGAGCGCTTATGTGTGTGTGTACTGGAGGGGTTGTATTAATTAGGGTCCCTTTGCTTGGCTCTATGTGAAATGGCAGCCCTTTAATGTCCCCACGGGACAAAAACAAAAACCCAGAGTAATTGAAACTGTAAAGGATGGGGCTCGTTAATCAGTCATAAAATTTAGATTCCCAGGAGGGATGTGTCGTAACTGAAGCAGACACACACACACACATATGCCTATGAGGCTTTTGTAGTAATAGGTGCAAGAGGCATGCTTTAACATGTTTTGCAGTGATTGTTTTAGGGTGTTGATTGCAGGTGGTTACATCATACTCTCTAGATATTTTCGCGACATGTTTCGCAAAGCATGTGTATTTTTGGATTCCTCTGAGAGGCATGACAGTATATGTTCAAAATGCAGTAAACTAACCATGTTTTTTCTCATGTCTAAATATAAATATGTGTCTTTGTGTGTGTAACTTTTTAACTTCTTGGGCTACTTTACTCCAGACAGACTAAGAGACGTGTGTCTTATGGTGTTGGTCGTTTTGTTGTATTTAGTCTGAATATAAGGTCAAACCTGCTTTATGAGACACTAATTGTACCTCAATTGTTTCACTCTGAGCCCTGGAAATGTCATAGTAGTCAGCCAATCACATTGGAAATTACAATTTTGATTTCATGTTTTATTTGCTGGCCCAACTAGGTAACAGCTTTTATACATCTGAAAAATTAACAAACTTATCACTGGTAGAATTAAGATGCATTTGTTCTGATTGTAAAAATATATTTATATTTATTAGAAAGTCAGCATATTTTATTTATTGATTTCAGAGGGCTAACTGGTTCAATCCAGACTGAATATATTAAGGCCATGTCCACATTAATACGTTTTCGTTCTCTAAAACGCATATTTTTCTGCTTCTTTGGCCTTCCGTCCACACTGAGACGGCGTTTTAAGTCAACGAAAACGTATCTTTTGGAAAACGCTCCTCAAAGGCTATGTTTACACGGAAACGATTCTAAAGAGAAAATGCAAAAGTGGCGTTGCGCCATCACTTTTTATTCTGCGTTTAGACGAGCGTTTTGTGTGGGAAATCCGCGTGCAAATGGTGACGCAAAGTGTGTGAAATTCAATGTAGTATGCACTTCAGACGGCTAGGAGTGCATACTACAACAAAACCAAGTCCACGCACCTGCATACAACCTTCACTGTCAAGCAGACTTTTGCGTTTTTACCGTTTACACGGGAACGCGGCGGTGGAGCGTTTTTAAGATTTCCACTCTGGAGGGTGGTTTCACTTTTTTGCGTTTTTAAGCCTCAAAACGCCGTCGCCGTGTGAACAGAAAGGCACATCCGATAAAATATTTTTACGTTTCACCCGGAATCGTTCTCGTGTAAACGGGGCCAAAGTGGATAAATCTGAAAGCGTCGTTTTGCTGTTGTAGTGTGGACAGTGAAACCGGAGGTATTTCAAAACGATGATGTCAGTTTAGTCATGTGATCCATGCAGTACCAATAGATATAGCAAACTGACATTGAATCAACGTGGAAACATGACATGGAAACAACGTTGATCTGACATTTGATCTGAACCGTCATTCTTTCAAAACTAACAGAAAATTTACTTGAAATCAACATTGTTTCAACGTTATGAAAGCAAACCAATTTCCAATTTCATTTAGCTTTGAAGAATGCTGCGTGTGACGTTGGTTTAAACGTTAATTCGATGAGCAAAACAATGCCAGATCAACGTTTCGAATGTCATGAGAGACGTGCGTTTCACGTTGATTCAATGTCAGTTTGCTGTCTGAGTATTCATGTTTATTGGTATTGTGCCTGTTATGTTATTCATTTTACACTGTTGCTAAAATATGTTACTTTCTATGTCACTTAATATGTGCTATTCTTCATAGCACAGTACTGCAAAGATGACAGATAATGTACTCACATTGTGTATTCAATCATATTGCTGTCCAGTGGACCAAAATGTTTTAGACCAAACATATGGTGACTGAATGCGACCTGGACGCATCAGTGATGGTGAGATATTTTGCTAAAATAAAATTATCCTGTTATTGTGTGATAACATTATTATTTATTTTCCATCTGTATCATCTCAGTGAGCTTTTGTGAAGTTTTACGCATGCGCAGTAAAGTGAATTTAGAAGTTTCTCATCCACACTGAAACGTCGAAAGACGCCTGAAAACGCTAGTGTGGACGGAGAGCGTTTTTAAACGAAAACCACGTTTTCAAATCTATCCGGATTAATGTGGACGTAGCCTAAAGCTGCAGTTTGTAGCGCTTTTTGGGTTAAAAATGATCCAAAATACATTTTGAGAAAATTCTTAACCAACCAGTGTTCGAAACTATTGGCATGCTTTAGCTCGATTCAAAGCGATAAGCTTGTAAAAATGTTTTTAATTGACCCTTTGCTAAGCCACGCCCGAAAACCGCCACTGGCCAATCCTGTCTTAGCAACCGTAACTATGCGCGGGAGGTCTGGCAAGCTTTCGAACGAGGGTAACATGCTGAAGCATTGTGCGTATGGATTGTGCAAATCTGATGCCGGTATACTAAAAGTTTGGACGGGGAGAGGAATTGTTTTCCTTCCAGAAAATCTAAAATCCAAGGGGAGAAATGATTGGCGTGATCTAGCATCTATGTGCGAGACCCATTCACAACTACTGGTAAATGTCGACATGCTTAACAAGAACACCTATTGCTTGGAAATATTGACGGTTCTCTGGTCATAATGATAACGTAAAATAAGACGATTAAAGAGACAAGACAAAGGCTCACTGACATACTTTAAAATATATTTCAGCATTTTGTTAATCGACGTCCTACTAACGTTACCCCTTAACTTAACCCAATCCAGATCTCCGGTATTAGTGTTATTCCACAAGATTTATTGATAAGCTGTTTGATTTATAATTATTAAGATTATTTTCACATACCCTGCTGTGTATGAACATAGCTGTTCCTCAATTTGTGTTTCCCATTTGAACGGTCAGCGTATGAGGCGCTGCTGCTTGCGCTGGGACTATAACGTTAGGCTTTAACTTCAATTTTTAAGAAATTATTCTCTAATCGGTTGCATATAATGTCGTGAATATATCCCTCGAATGCATACTGTAGTCCCTTTTGTCTTGGTTTCTAAGATATTTCACTTGTTCGCCAAAAATTACTTATTATCTCATTTTGAATGTCTGACACTGGGTGCATCCACACTATAATAGATGGGCCAGCTGCGAAAGCTTGACAGGCGTAGCAACAGTAACTAGGGAGGGAGGGGCTTAGTCTCTGCTGAGTAGGCTATATTGTGTCTGAGGATGCTGGAGGTGGAGATTTATAGCCTTTTCTCACAGCACTCGATATATTTAAACATCAATTTGATGGCGGATCTAGAAAGGTTCAAACGACAATCACTAGTGACAACAGATTCACCCGCTGTAAAATGCTCTACAATCGGCGGAAGTAATCCAGCATCCGTCATGCACTGCTGTGCATAGAGCCCATTTGCACGGTTTTTGCGTGATATGATAACTTATAAGTGATTCTTAGATTTAATCAGCACAATGTCAGAACCAGAACAAAAGTGAATGTTACTTGTTCAGATTACATTTTCCGGTGAAAATTATGATGTTGGTCATATTTCATATAAGAGTTATCTGTGATTCTGAATGCCAGTATCCACACCGGCGCGGTGATTGACAGCTGGACACTTTTCTCAAACATTGTGTTCATCCACGCTGTTCCGTGTCGAGGGTGTTGAAGTACAACTCGCGTAAAGTTGATAATTCGCAAATGACTGCAATTGCAGATTCCAAACAGAGATGGCGACAAGAGGACAAACGCCAGACTGCAGCTTTAAGCAGTTTTTTTTGTGGATTTGGCATCTACCCAGTATTCTCTCACCTCTGCGGCTCTCCTTGGTGGATGGGCTGCAGGAGTCCTTTGTTTTGTTTGTTTGTTTTCTCTGAAGATGTGGTAAGCCAATCCGAAAATGGAAACCAATTGGAAATGCATGGTAGGAGAACAGCTAAGCTGATGCCTAAAGATTAGTTCATGTTATTCTCAAGCTAAAATATGTAAATCATTGGCAGTAAGTGACATGTTTGTAAATGTGTTTCTGTTTGTTCTAATGTACATGTGCATAAGATATTTAAAGAAGAAAAAAAATCAGCTATGGGAAATCTGGCATCGTTTTTGACATATTTGTCCAAATAAAATCACAACGTGTCTGGATTAAGTCATTAAATAAGCGGACCTGGAAAGCAAACACAAAAGGTTTTTTGAAAAATCACTTTGCTTTAGCTTTTAAATGAGTAAATTTGAAATAATAGCATGCTTAACTGTAGAAAATAGTGTGCCTCCAGTATATGACTGACATTCATTAATTGCACATAATGTGCCTGCGTGTGTTTGTGTGTGAAATAAAGAGAAAGATGGCATTTAGCTTCTGTCTCTAAGCTAGGGAATCAGATTACATTTAAATTAAAATAAGCAAGAATTTTTTCCTGAATGCTTGCTCAGAGGTCTATAATTTTCACTTGCCAAGTGCCAAATGCGAGAAAAATGGCTTTGCCAAATAAATAAAATTTACTTGGCAAGTGCAGTGGTATACTATTAAATGAGGAAATATTTTCATATTAAATTAAAGGAATCTTATGGAAGCCCTGAACTGTAACGTAAAAAAAAAAAAAAAAAAGATCTAGCATTTCAAGATTAAAGTTGAAACATTTCTAGAAATAGTACGAAAATAGTCTTCCGTTGAAGTTGCGTGTGTGTACACTTGTCAGACTGGATGGAGAAATCCAGCTTTATGAATGAATGCATGAATGAATGAATGAGGCATTTATATAGCACTTTCATATATCTAATACACTCTTTACAATCATATCAGAGAATCTCTTCTCAACCACCATTAGTGGATATTAAATATGAGAAAATCACGGGATCCGGCCAAATGATTGGATACAGAATGATGCACTTAAAATATATCCAGAATGTATTTACAGTGAAGAGGGAGACAGAAGGTTTACTGTTGTAAACAGTAAACTCAGATAGTGTTGCCTAGTAGATGCCTACTCTGGCAGAGTCTGTGCGCTCGTCTATAGGCAACGCCCATGTATTCTTGTTGGTAGATTAGCACCTGTGTAAAATTCAGTTGAAAGCCCAGATAAAGTAAAAAGGTACTATTTTGTGTTGATCCATGGCAGTTCGACCTCACAAGTGCATTTCTTTACACACACGCGCGCGCTCTGAGCCAGTGGACGCATACTTTTATTGGACTTTATCGACTTTATTCTTGAAATATTTTGACTTCAATCTCGAAATGCTAGATTATTATTTTTTTTTTTTTACGTTGGCGTTCAGGGCTTCTGTTGAATCTTAATCTAAATGAATCATCTTGCATTTACTGCAAGTGACACAACTGCCTACCTACCATTACCTAGTACATCACCCTCACCTAGTACAATATTGTCTCATGGTTTCCTTTGAATGGCTGGAAATTTGTCGCATTCACTCATCATTGGCAGATATAGACAAATACACAAAAATCTTAATTTTGGACTTTATTTATGCTGCATTTTTGTTTCAGATGTAAAATTCCACATACTGTCATACAGCACCTGATGAATGGATGTAGTTCATTTGTATCCATGTGTATTTTTACCTGCCGTTAATTTCTTAAGGTCAGTAAAAGTCTGTTTTTGTCTCTGTCTGTCTCTCTCTCTCTCTCTTCAGCTGTTAGCTCAGGTGCTGCTGTTCTTATGCATAAACACTGCAGGGATGTTTATCAGCTACCTGTCAGACCGCGCCCAGCGACAGGCCTTTCTGGAGACACGCAGGTGCATTCGAGGCACGTCTCCGCCTAGAGACGGAGAACCAGCGACAGGTTAGTGTTCGCAAACTTCAGTTTCCTTCCATGACTCATATGTTTGTGGCCAGAGTGTTTCAGGAAGTTTCCAGGAAGTCTACGTGTTTGTGCACTAAACAAAATATTTAGTTATACTAATATTAATATACTGTGTGTGTGTGTGTGTATATTAGGCTGTCAAACGATTAATCGCGATTAATTCGCATCCAAATAAAAGTTTGTGTTTACAAAATATGTGGGTGCACTGTGTATAATTATTTTGTATATATAAATACACACACATGCATGTATATTTTAAGAAAAAATATTATTTATATATAAAATATTTATATGTACATATCATATAAATTATATATAAATCTATATACAGTATATACATGAAAATATTTCTTAAATATATACAAGCATGTGTGTGTATTTATATATATAAAGTAATTATATAATGCAACCAAATATATTATGTAAACACAAACTTTTATTTTGTTTTTTTTATTTATTTTTTAATCATTTGACTGCTATACATATATATATATATATATATATATATATATATATATATATATATATATATATATATATATATATATATATATATATATATAAATATATATAAATATGTATTCATATTTATCATTTTAGAAGAAAATTTCAAATGGCACTTAGAGGCTTTTGCATCTAAATCTTCATATCTATATATATATATATATATATATATATATATATATATAAGAGTTCAGATGCAAAAGCCTCAAGTGCCATTTGAAATTTTCTTTAAAATGATCATTTTATTAGCTTGTATATTTAAGTTCAAGTAATTTCACTTAAATGGCAATGGAAGATTACCTATTAATTGTCATTTAAGTGAAATTACTGAATTTAAATATACAAGTCTTGATAAAAATGGTCATTTTAGAAGAAAATTTCAAATGGCATTTAGAGGCTTTTGCATCTGAACTATATATATATATATATATATATATATATATATATATATATATACTGTTATATATATATATATATATATATATATACGGTAACCATGTTCAATTGGTTCATTTAACAGAATTGTCACTTCCAGATTCTACTGGCAGCTTTGTCAATGAATACATACAGTATATTTTTAATCTATTTTTAATGATTTCGAAACAAGTCTCTTAACAAAGGCTGCATTTATTTGATTTAAAATAATTTTAAATAACTGTCAATTTTTATTCAATAACTGTTTTCTTTTAAATAACTGATAAATAATTTTATCTAAAACTAAATGTATTTCCTGTGATGCAAAGCTGATTTTTAAACTTTAAAAGGACAGCATTTATTTGAAATAGAAATCTTTTGTAACTTATTATAAATGTTTTTACAGTCACTTTTTCTCAATTTAACATCTCCTTCCTGAATACTTGAATTAATTTCTTTTCTTTTAAAAAAAACAGACCTCAAACTTTTAAAGCGTACATGCAAGTGCACACACCTCACGTGCATACGTCTATGTTGTTGCTACTGTATATCACACTCCTTTTCCAGCAATGTGTCCCAGTGGGAGAGAGTAATTGATTTGATGAGAACAGCATCTCATGGGGACAGAAGGCTAGTGTAAGAAAGGTTCTTAGAGCTCCTTCAGGGAATCTCACTCCATCTCCTCCCCATCTCTTGTTCTGAGAGCTCTCCGGCTGTTTGCTGAAGTGGGTTTATTTGCCAGTCAAAGTGGAGCCCATGCTGGTACTAGTGTGTGTATGTGTGTGCTTACTCTTCGTTTGTACGTCCATCTATCCATATTTCCCTGCTTTTAGCCCAGCCAGTGGTGAGCACAAACCTTTGGCTTGTTTACTTCATATTTTGCAGTACAAGCTCTTCTATCCATGCAGCGACACAAAGGACAATTAAAGCTGAGGTGTGTAATTTTTTCCTATTTGAAAATACTTTCTCCTACCTCAGCTGAGGCAAGGCAGATGCAAGTAAAATTTCCCCTGAAAAGTGTACACGCTCTGATTCTGTTTGTTTAATGATCTGACTAGCCCACGGTGCACTATTGGTTTCAACCAACTGGGAACTGTTTTGCAAAAACATTATTTTTGCAATTGCTTTTGGTGATGCAGAAATTACGCACTTTGGCTTTAATATACTGTATTTGGCAGATATACCTCACCAGCCACTTTATTAGGTACCCCATGCTAGTAACGGGTTGGACCCCCTTTTGCCTTCAGAACTGCCTCAATTCTTCGTGGCATAGATTTCAACAAGGTGCTGGAAGCATTCCTCAGGGAGTTTGGTCCATATTGACATGATGGCATCACACAGTTGCCGCAGATTTGTCGGCTGCACATCCATGATGCGAATTTCCCGTTCCACCACATCCCAAAGATGCTCTATTGGATTGAGATCTGGTGACTGTGGAGGCCATTTGAGTACAGCGAACTCATTGTCATGTTCAAGAAACCAGTCTGAGATGATTCCAGCTTTATGACATGGCACATTATCCTGCTGAAAGTAGCCATCAGAAGTTGGGTACATTGTGGTCATAAAGGGATGGACATGGTCAGCAACAATACTCAGGTAGGCTGTGGCGTTGCAACGATGCTCAATTGGTACCAAGGGGCCCAAAGAGTGCCAAGAAAATATTCCCCACACCATGACACCACCACCACCAGCCTGAACCGTTGATACAAGGCAGGATGGATCCATGCTTTCATGTTGTAGACGCCAAATTCTGACCCTACCATCCGATGTCGCAGCAGAAATCGAGACTCATCAGACCAGGCAACGTTTTTCCAATCTTCTATTGTCCAATTTCGATGAGCTTGTGCAAATTGTAGCCTCAGTTTCCTGTTCTTAGCTGAAAGGAGTGGCACCCGGTGTGGTCTTCTGCTGCTGTAGCCCATCTGCCTCAAAGTTCCACGTACTGTGCGTTCAGAGATGCTCTTCTGCCCACCTTGGTTGTAACGGGTGGTTATTTGAGTCACTGTTGCCCTTCTATCAGCTCGAACCAGTCTGGCCATTCTCCTCTGACCTCTGGCATCAACAAGGCATTTCCGCCCACAGAACTGCCGCTCACTGGATGTTTTTTCTTTTTCGGACCATTCTCTGTAAACCCTAGAGATGGTTGTGCGTGAAAATCCCAGTAGATTAGCAGTTTCTGAAATACTCAGACCAGCCCTACTGGCACCAACAATCATGCCACGTTCAAAGTCACTCAAATCACCTTTCTTCCCCATACTGATGCTCGGTTTGAACTGCAGGAGATTGTCTTGACCATGTCTACATGCCTAAATGTCACTGAGTTGCCGCCATGTGATTGGCTGCTTAGAAATTAAGTGTTAACGAGCAGTTGGACAGGTGTACCTAATAAAGTGGCCGGTGAGTGTATGTCCCTTTCAGTGTTTTTTGCTAAAGCATTCATACTCCTTATATTCGCATTGTACTAAATAATAAATATATTTCTGTTTTGAGGGGAAATTATGTTAAAACACACCGTTATGCATTTATATTTAGCCCTGTGAGCTGGACGCTTGGGGATATTTGATTGACTGGTGAACCATTAAGGAAACTAGAACTGGATAAAAATGACTTGAAGCTGGTAATTGCAGTAAAAGGAAACTGTCTTGTATAATAATGTTCGGGGTTAAATAATACTGCAAAACAGTCATTATGAAATTCTACCCTATCGTTTGTAATGTAATGTAAAGGTTAAACTGGTGAGCTAGTTAAATTGATAAACTGTTGAAACTCTTTTTACGTGTAAGTGTGCAGTCAGTGGCTAATTGATTTAAATCTGTGTTTAATAAAGTGCTTTACCCACACTGCACCTGTTAGGAACGTCTGGTGTTGTCGGTGCTGCCACGCTTTGTAGTGCTGGAGATGATTAACGACATGACCAACGTGTGGAGGACCAGAACCTACAGCACCAGTTTCACCGTATCTACATTCACCGCTATGAGAACGTGAGGTAACTTCTTCCATTTTGGTACAGTCTTCGTGAAAAGATAGGAGAGAATCAAATGGAATTGAATCAGTCATCGGCCATTAAGGCTCAGTCGCCCACCATTACGGCTCAGTCACCCACCGGTATGGCTCAGTCATCCTTGATTATAGCTGAGTCACTCTCTTTTATAACCCAAAAAAGTAGCCTGTTGCAGCACAGTCGGTCACAGTTGAGCACCAAACTGGCTCTGATTGGTCACAAAAAATGGCCAAATCAAGCCAAACTGAAGCCATTTGACCATTTTCACTGGCTTAAATCAGGTATAAGTTTTAAATATTCCCTTAATGAAAAAGCTGTTTTTAACAGCTGCTACTTCTGTCTTCAGTGTCACATTTTGATTTGATATGGTGCTCAAGAAACATTTCTTATTTTTATCAAAGTTGATCACCATGTCTACTGTCACTTTTGGTCAATTTGATGCGATTAATTTAAAGAAACACGCAAATCTCACTGACCCCAAACTTTAAATGGCAGTGTTGCTTGCATAGCTAGTAATTTAAAACTTATTAAGTACAATTCTCTTGTATATTTCTGAAGTTTTGCCTGTTTTCTCTACAATTACAATAATGCAATCAGCCTGTTTACTGACTGATTGTAGTATTTCAGGGAAAGATTGTGTGATTTTTCAGCTGATTTGTTTGCATGTGTGTTTTATGCAGTATTCTCTTTGCTGATGTGAAGGGCTTCACCAATCTTTCCACCACACTCTCCGCTCAGGAACTTGTTCGTATGCTCAACGAACTTTCGCACGTTTTGACCGACTGGCACACGTGAGTGACCTAACACACTTACACGACAATGCAGGTGTATGAATTTACTTCAATGTCAAGGTCACCTGCTTCCAGATATGCTGGTGCCAACACTTGGATATTAAACAAACAATATCACATGCACATACATAAGCCAGAGGATAATTGTGATATTGGGATTAATTGTGATAATTCATTGCCAACTGCTATTACATGTTGCTATATCCCCTGAATGGTGCTGTGATATGGCTTACATATATGTTGAGGAGGTATTCTGTTTAGGTGTGTTACATGTTTCTCATGTTTGCAGTGCATTCATTTTAGAGCTCATATTAACAGATGCTGAGCATGTTTTGTGCATCATAATTTGAATGGAAAATATAGTGAAAACGTACTGTAACCCTATTAAAAGACCAAAAGGTTAGAGAGGCCAAATCCTTTATCGAGCCATTTCAGACACTGTGAGAAAAGAGGTGATGTGCAATGAATATTTATGAGAAAATTAAACTGTTTTTTGACCTTGGGTGCATGTAAACCCAAAGCAATCTCTTGGCAATTTGTAACTATTTTAGATTATGCTTAATTGGTGGCTAATTCGTACAAGTCTGTATGATCTGTATGATCTAACATCTGTTTAAAGCCTAGTGATGGGTAAGTTTAGGGGTGGATTATTGGTGGTCCTTCATAATGACTTTCCTTTAAAACTCTTAAGATTCATATCGTATCAAATTCAATATCGCCACCTCATAAAATAGTTATTCCCATGAGATCAGGTTGGAAAACCTGTTGAAGGAAATCTCAAAACAAAATGAGGAACCTATAAAAGCACAATAGGAGCATTTTAATCAACGCAGTGTACTTATTTAAAGCAAAGAAATGGAGTGAAACACTCAGTAACTGTTTGAAAAAGATGTTTGTCAGACTTAATGGAAAGTCAAACAGCATTTCTGTTCTGTTCTGTTAACAAAATTCAGATGATTTGAATATTTAATAGCTATTCCTTGGGGTTTGGGTTGTAAATAATTATTTGGATGTAAATGTGGATGTAAATGTGTCTTCTTATGTTCATTAGATTTCATGACAATCAAGATTGAAATAATTATCAATGATCCTCTACTGAAAGCCATTTTAATTGGCATTGTTAAATTGAATACTCCAAGACAAATTCACTGGTTGTTCAACTTTTCCAAAAACTTGTTCAGAAACTTGCATCTTATCCTCCCTTAATCCAGTTTAATCAGGTATTTTCCACACTGGTTTAGAATAGCACCATATTTTATGATGTTCTGTGGGACACACAAGAAGCTATTTTGAAGATCTGTTTTTGTCCATATAATTAGTGTCAGTGCAGGTTCGAAACAACACTGAACCCCACTTGAATTGTATGGGGAAAAAGTCTTCTTGTGTTCCACAGAAGAGAAACAGTCATACCAGTTTAGAACGACATGAGGGTGAGTAATAGATTATTATCCTTTAAAGGAGTAGTTCACTTTAAAAAAAAATTTTTGCTGATAATTTACTCACCCCATGTCATCCAAGATGTCCATGTCATTCTTTCTTCAGTCAAAAAGAAATTAAGGTTTTTGATGAAAACATTTTTCTCCTTATAATGCACTTCACTGGGAACCAAATGGTTCAAGGTCCAAAAGACAGTTTCAGTGCAAACTGTTCAAAGGGCTTTAAACACAATTCCAGACGATGAATAAGAGTCTTATCAAGCGAAAACGATCAGTCATTAAAAAAAATATATAACTAAGTTTAAGTTTTATAAGCTCAAATGCTCGTCTTGTTCTGTGTGACTCTCCTGTTCGAACTCGTTCATCAAAATCGTTCAAGTCAATTCGTTCATTTCGTTTGTTGAATGAACCAAATGACTCTAAAAAAAGATTTGTTCATTTTGATAAACGAGTTTGAACAGGAGAATCACAAACGCGCATCACAGAAGATAGCAAGGCGACTACTTGAGCTTATAAAACTTAAACTTTTTTTTTTTTTTAACTTGATAAGATCCTTTTTCATCGTCTGGAATCGTTTTAAAGCCCTTTGAACAGTTTGCACTGAAACTGTCTTTTGGACCTTGAACCGTTTGCGTTCCCAGTAAAGTGCATTATATGGAGAAAAATCCTGAAATGTTTTCATCAAAAACCTTAATTTCTTTTCTGACTGAAGAAAGAGTGATATGGACATCTTGGATAGACATGGGGGTGAATAATTATCAGCAAATGTTTTTTTTAAAGTGAACTACTCCTTTAAGTCATTGTCATTCAACACACTACCTTTCTATGTAAATTATGATTATTTTAGTGCTTTATTTACATTAATTCAGTGCTGTTTACCTGAAAAATTGCAGTTAGACTGTTGCTTTGCTTGAACATATCTAATGCAGAATGCATGTGAAACTAAAGAGAGTGTTATGTTTGTGTGCCAAGGGCAATGGCAGAGTATCTTGGCTTGGCGTTTATAGTGGCACCAGATAAGCTGAGTTCAGCTAGAGTTAAGAGGAGGCTGAAATGTGTGACGGCTCACACTCCTTCATGTCCTGCAGTGCACTGATGTGCTTAATAGCTAAAGTCACATAAATAAAAATATTGTGACCGTGTCCCCAACATTAATAACACTGATAAATGAGAGATGTGTGAGTACGTGTGTTTGCACAAGGGTACAACTGTTGACGGCTAGTGCAAAGCTTGATATCTGCCCGTGGAAGAAAGAACAACATTACAGACGTATACTTGTACAGATCTGATTTAGTACTTTTAACAAATGTGTTTTTGTTCTGTTGTTCAGAGGGAGGAAATAAGTGCATTATGAAGACTATTAAACTCCATCCTCATGCTGCAACTCTCCAGTAATCTTATTCATGAGTCAGTACAATAATCATTGAAGATCAACCAACCATAAAGTGGCTTGCTGATGCATAATGCAGATATTCAAATGTGGCATATGTGTGCTTGCAGATGGTTGTATCAGTATGTCATATTTAAATATCCTTGTGTCCTTGTGCGTTTGTGTGAATTTGCGATCATACTCATGCGAGCAGGCCTGGTGTTGTATTAAATTCTGCAGCAGTGTTTATCTTGATGAGCAGTATTCATTTTCTCTGCTGATGGCAATGTTTACTCAGAAATGTCACATGTGCGTGGTTAGTGCTGTACTGGTTAACTAGGCAGTTGTGATGTATGTCACATTCAACATTTTCAGACATAATGTTTTTGATTGCTTGCGTCGTGCCTCTTTCTGAAAACACGTTGAAGATCCTGTCTTACAATAGCTTTATTTGTCTCACTCTCTTTCTGTCTGTCTCTCCCTGGCTCTCTCTTTCTCCTACGCCCTCACGCTGCCTGATGGGAAATGTGCATTAACCCTCTCATTATTTGAAGTAGAGTATTATCTAAGCATGTAATATATGCAGAAACATGAAATTTCTTGGTAATCCCTTAACAAAAGGTGGCATATTTTTTAGACGTGCAATTTAAATATATTGTTTTTGTCGACATATACCCTGGTAATACCATGATATTCATGGAAGTACATTGGAGTAGCAGATCATGTTATCAGTATTCCATAAGAAACAAATCCATGACTTGACGCTGCTTACACAGGAACGTATTAAAATGACTATGGAAATCATTGACTACTATGGTACACTATCGTTCAAAAGTTTGGGGTCAGTGAGATTGTTTTTTTTTTTTTTTTACAGAAATTAATAAATCATTCAGCAAAAAGGATGTATTAAATTGGTCAAAAGTGACAATTAAAACATTTATTTTTTTATTTGAATTATTTGAATCTTTTATTTCAAATAAATGCAGTTCTTTTAATCCTGAAAAATAAATAATTATGTAAAAAATAATTCATGGTATACACAAACATATTTATCTATTATATATAAACATAAACTGTATTTTAACATTAATAATAAGAAATGCTTCTTGAGCAAATAGAATAATTATTTTAAACTGTAATATTTCACAATACTGTTTTTACTGTATTTATTTATCAAATAAATTCAACCTTGGTGAACATAAGAGACTTCTTTTAAAAACATAAAAAAAAAATCTTTGGCTTCTGACCCTAAAAATTGTAAACAGTTGTGTACAGTATATATATAAAATACCATGGTATTACCATCTTATTGTACACCTTTACTGTACCACAACGTTTTTCGAATGTTCTCAATGCAACTAAGAGCAAGTTTTTCCAACGTAATTTCACAGAAAGTTTAGTTTTAATGGGTTCTTTATTGGCATCATGTTGTTATGTTGATGTTTAGAGTATGTAGTGTGTTGTTACACTATGCTAGTCTCTATGTTAATATCCATTAAATTGGCCCAGTTTGGTATTGATTATGTAAAAGGCATTCGCTGGAGCTCACAGATTAGCGCTAATGCTTCAAACCTGTTATCATGAGTCAGTCCAGAGATAATCAAGATGTAGGTGTTGTTTTTAGCGATTGACAAATGACGGTTATGGGCGTAACAACTCTTTGTTTCCGTACAGCCATTTACTGAGCTGTGAAACAATGTTAATACAGAAGTAGACATGAGTAATGGATCTCAGAGAGACTGCATGAATGAGTGGCGCTTCTATAATTGCCACCCTCTCTGAGTTCTACACAAAAACCTGGTAGGGTGAGAGATAACTAAAACAGATAGAGACTGCAGTGGAAATTACAGGGTGATTGCAGTTATAATTGCTTGAACCCTCATAAATCCCTCTCATATGCACACAATATTAGGGAAACTGTGGCATTGCTACCTTAAGCGGCTATTTCTACCTGACCTGACCCTTAAAAATGACTTTCATTGGGATAACCTAATGTAGTCTGATTGATTCAGTCATATTATATTAAAAAAACTCTGCCAACAGTTTGACTTCATTTAATGTGAAAATGTCTTTTCGTTTCCCCTCAGGAGCATCATTGTCTGAGGATCAAGATACTGGGGGATTGTTATTATTGTGTTTCTGGCCTTCCCGAGCCTCTGACCGGATCATGCCCACTGCTGTGTTGAGATGGGCCTCAGCATGATCAAAACAATCAGGTAACTGTAAAACATTTCATGGTTTAAACTGCCAGCCAGCACAAAATTATGATTCAACATTGGTTTTATTGCTCAGGTTATTGCAGAGATTGTATCATTTTCATTGCTTAAATAGACACAAATGAGACAAGTGTTGGCATAAATGAAGAATATCGGCAAGAATTTATACAGCCCAGTGCTAGGTAGGGGTGCAACGGATCAAAAAATCTCACTGAATCGGATCGTTTCTCGGATCAAGAGTCACGGATCGGATCATTTTTCGGATCAGCAAAAAAAAAAAAAAAAAAGAGAAGAGAAGACAAATAAACATACGTTTTGTTCTTTTTTTAAATTAACACTTTTTTAACGCTAAATTGTGAGCGGTTAACGTCACATAGCTCTCGTTCCCCTAGAAAGTCCACCCGTCTGTCGTGAGCGCAACAGAGAGAGGATGCTCGGGATAGTTCATCCACAACAGTTCATGTCGTAACTTGGCTCAAGCACTTTCAGCATGTGTTTAAGCCCTCGTTTTGCACAACCGACTATGGCATCATGTCTCATGATTGTGCAACTAGGGGCTGCTTAAATGCCGCGGTGATAAGCGGTTGTTGAGCAGCCTCCGTTTTCACTCCTGTCAGTGAAACACCGGGGTGATGTCGCTTCAAATGCGTGGCCATGCTTAACGTGTTTCCAAGGGCTTTCTTGTGCCACAGTGCCGTACACACTCGGTTTTATCTACTAAACTCTTTCCTTTCACGTTATATTTGATGGGAAACCCAAAATGGTCCCATTTAGGTGATTTAAATGACGCGGGGCGTTCAAGCTTCTCTCGTTCCTCCGCTCGCCATGACGAAGCTTTGTGTTGACTGAACATGCGCACATTATTTTTTTTTTCATAATCAATCCGCGGATCACGTGTGTGCCGAACCGAAGACATCTGATCCGAACGAATCACGGATCAATGATGATCCGTTGCACCACTAGTGCTAGGAAGTACTAGGAAGACAGTTCACACAGTTCAAACTAAATTTTGACCAAATTTACTTACTATCTTGTTGTTCTAAACCTGTACATCTTTTTTTCTTTACATGGAACACAAAACATTTTTTAAACATTTCTATCCCATTATTTTAGTTTAATATAATGAGTAAGAAATGGGTTATTCAAGCTCCAAAATAGAGCCCTGCACAGGACTGTGCTGTTCTTCATCCCACTCCCACCCGCCCGTGCCGTCAAATTTCTGACCATTACCGATTGCTCCTCGCAACATAGTGTTACACTCCCGCCGCGCTCCCGCAATATAAAAATTGCTGGGTTGTTTTAACCCAACTTTGGGCCATTGGGTTACATTTTTGAGTTACATTTTTAACCCAAAGTTTGGGTTTGTCCATATTCTACCCACAGTTGGGTTAAAACAACCCCACATTTTAGTGTATGTCCACTCCCTGCAAAACTCTGACAAATTTAATCCGCACAATAATAGAGATGCATTGATTTTGTGTCTTCACCCGTCCGCAGGAAAAAAACACGTATTTGTATTGCTATTATTCAAGAGATTCATGGGGTTGTTTGTTTCGTTTCCCTGGCCTGCATGTATTCTGACACACTGATAAGGAAGATGAATAGTAGCCTGGCTAGGCTATCGGGGACATCTAAAACGCTTAGGCTACCGCTGTGTTCTCTTTAGACTTCAAGTACTTTGATTTTAGCTATTGAAGTATTCCGTCATAGGCTTTATTTGTCCTGGAGTAAATGTGCAGAAAGCATGAATGAAAGCAGCTAGCGTCATAGAATACAGAAAGACAAAGCACACATAAATGTCAGACTTGCCTTGCTTAGGTTTTGTGCTGTAAATATCTAATTTGAGGTTCTTTTCCACATTATTTATTGACATCTCCATCATGTCGCTAGGCTACCTCCCTAATCCCGCATTTTTTTTTTAGCCGCCCATTCACACCAGCAGCAAAGTTCAAATTGCCCGCTGCCGCGAGATTTGCGCTCAATCTGCCAGCCCCGGCGGGACTCAATCCCAATGCAGCCCTGTACTCCAAACGAGAGAGATACGAGAGAGAGAGCTTGTTCATTCATCTGACACACACACACACAAGCATTCTAAAAGTGATTCATACGACTCATGCACTATATTTCTCATAATTACATTATATTTCACACAGACAATTTATTTATATTTCACACAGACAACTTTTTTTGGTGAAATTATAGAAACTCAAGTCAATATTCACTGATTTTCATTCAACTTGACAGCCACAATTTTGTAGCTGTCCTTATTAACAAGAAAAGTAATGATGCCCACTTTGTAAATAAATCATTCTATTTAGTCTGATCTTGTCAATTAATCAATTGATCCTGTTCACAAAGCTTGTCTGAATGATTCCAGTCATTGACCGTATAATCACAGTGGTAAACAGCCCACTGGAGCAGAAGATTGTCAGTGAAAAATGACTTAAACTTCTGTTTCTGTTTGTCACTCACAAAGGTTTTATATTGTTTGACTTTTTAAAGCTACACTGTGTAACTCTTTTAGTTTATTCTTAGCTAAAAACACTTAGTTCTTTCGAAAATATATGTGCTCATTAATGTATATTTACTTCAAGTTTAAGTAATTCAACTGTTCAAGTAATAAAGTAATACACGCGTGAGTGTATAATATGCCATTGAAAATACATACGGGTAAGGGGTTCTAATGTCGGTCGCCATGTTGCCCCTCCATCTTGAAAGTACATTAGCCAAAGAGGTTAATTCAAGCTTCGCCTTTCGCGTTAACGCTTGAGTTAACACTCATGGACAAGGTCGAACTGGAAGCCATGTGAAGCCATGGACTACATTGGCCATCGTAGGAGTTAAAACGAAATCGGAATTGAGAAGAACAGAAACTAATATTCACTGGATGGTCATATATCTTTTCACCGCTAGACGGGGTAAAAATCACACAGTGTAGCTTTAAAGATACATTTATGGATCTGTAATTTTTTAAGTCTTGACAACTCCAGTCAACTAAGCGCCACATTTTAGGTTAGGGAAATCGAAAAAGGCCGCGGATATGGTGATACGGCTCTGTTGTGGAGAATATTCCTGGCATTTGCAAACTGAAACCTCGAACAAGAAGAGTGTTTGTTAAACGTTTTGAATGAAGGTGATCTTTAAGTTGGAGAGAGAGTGTTTGTGTTATGTTATTCGCCAATGATTTTATAGTTCAGACAAGCCCCCCAACCGTCCCCAAACCCGCGAGAAATAAAAAACGTTTCAATTATGCCATTCCAGACTCTGTCTATGAATCAAAGCGAAGTAGCAGAGTTTGATATTACCAGACTAGTCTATGTTATGCCCGTAGCAAGGAAAAGAGTGAATGACAGGAAAGAGGCCACTAGACCAGTTCTGTTGACCCTTAATAGAGGCTAGATAGCACATGAGAGGCCCTTGTTCAGCAGGTGTGTATTTGTGTGCTGCACTAACAGTCAGATATCACAGCACTCACACTACCTCTCAACACACACACGGCAGTGACAGTATGACCTCCAATTCGGCTTTTTATAAACAGCCACTTACTTTTCTGCCTGTTACCCCGTTCAGGAGTAATAGTATATGATGTGTATTTTCACTGGCCTAAACCCAGTGTCCAACAAGTGTCACCATTACAGAACTGCCTATATAACAGAACCGATCCATCCTAACCTTTTCTATTTGGATGTTTAGGTATGTGCGCTCACGTACGAAGCATGACATAGACATGCGCATTGGCATCCACTCTGGCTCAGTTTTGTGTGGAGTTCTCGGTTTGCGGAAATGGCAGTTTGACGTCTGGTCTTGGGATGTCGACATAGCCAACAAACTGGAGTCAGGGGGAATACCTGGGTAAGATACACACACAAGTGCACACAAAACTTCTCTTTGGTGATCAAATATAAGGGAAGTACAGTAGGATTATCAATTTGCCCTCAAATATGTTCGACCATGATGGAAAAGAGAGATTTTATGTACACCTCCACCTATTGTGTAATGGTGTAGGAGGAAATTAATTGGGTTTCTGTTTATTCTCATTTTGAAAAGGTGTCGTGCTTTGGATGTGTGAGATGAATCTGTAGTTAATTTCGACCCCTTCAGGAGGATCCACATCTCTAAAGCGGCTCTAGACTGCCTGAACGGTGATTACGAGGGTGGAGGAGGGTCACGGTAAGGACCGTAATGACTTCCTGCGCAGGCATAACATCGAGACATTCCTGATCAAGCAGCCTGAGGAGAGCTTGCTCACACTGCCAGAGGACATCATGAGAGATTCCACCAACCAATCAGAGCACAGAACCTCCAACACTTCCTTCACGGAGGGAACATGGAGCCCTGAACTTCCCTTCCATAACATAGTGGGCAAACAGAACGTGAGTGCAATTCACACACACAAGCAAACAACCACACATTAACTGGCATAGTTTAGAAAAAGCATTATGCGATTGTGACCCTTAAACGCAGCTGGTAAATGGTGCTTAAAATTTGGCTCTGTATCTGTTCACTGCACCTGTCTTTGAGTTCAGTGTCAGTTCCTGATTTATTTCCACATCCCTCCTTTTTCTTTCTTGTTGCTCTTGCATGTATATCTATATTTCTTTGGTTTGTTTTGGATGGTTGTGTGTAGTTACTTTGTAATTTATATAGTGATCTGATCTGTGAGGGGCAATACGCAAAGAATGTGTTTTTGCATTCCTTTTTACATAGGTTTTCTACGTAAACTATCTAGACGGACACTTGTATCTCTAACAGCAACTAAAACAATATATTTTAGTTTTGGAACAGCAGTCTAAAAATGAGGCACTTCAGTTAAAAAAAGTTTAAAAAAACATCTTGTGTCCCTGCAAAAATGTGTTCTGTGTGAACGGCCCCTAACTGTTTCTTTACATGATGATTCTGGGAAAGGGGTAAGCAAGGTTGAAAACAGTGTTCTAGTGGGTTCTCATGGTTATAAGATGGGGAAAATGTATTGAAGGTGAAAACAGTGTTCTAGGTTCTAAAGGTTGTAAGACAGGGACAGTGTTCTAAAGGTGGGGACAGTGTTATATAAAGGGTTCTCTAGGTTGAAGATTGAAACAGTTCTAGTTGGTTCTCAAGGTTGTAAGACAGGAAGCGTGTTCTAAAGGTTGGGACTGTGTTCTGAAGGGTTCCCAATCCTGAAGGTTGGAACAGTGTTCTAGTGGGCTTTCAAGGTTGTAAGATGGGGAAAGTGTTTTAAAATTGGGAACAGTGTTCTGGTTTGTTCTTCAGGTTGTAAGACAGGGACATTGTTCTAAAGGTGGGTACAGTGTTCTGAAGGGTTCTCAAAGTTGAACGTTGGAACAGTGTTCTAGTGGGTTCGCAAGGTTGTAAGATGGGAAAAGTGTTCTAAAGTTGGGTGTTCTAGTAGGTTCTCAGGGTTCTAAGATGGGGAACGTGTTTTTAAGTTTAGATCAGTGTTCTAGTTGGTTCTCAAGGTTGTCAGATGGGGAAAGTGTTTTGAAATTGGGAACAGTGTTCTGGTTTGTTCTTCAGGTTGTAAGACAGGGACATTGTTCTAAAGGTGGGTACAGTGTTCTAAAGGGTTCTCAAAGTTGAAGGTTGGAACAGTGTTCTAGTGGGTTCAAAAAGGTTGTAAGATTGGGTAAGTGTTTTAAAATTGGATTTTCTAGTAGGTCCTCAGGGTTCTAAGATGGGGAACGTGTTTTGAAGTTTGGATCAGTGTTCTAGTTGGTTCTCAAGGTTGTAAGATGGGGAAAGTGTTTTGAAATTGGGAACAGTGTTCTGGTTTGTTCTTCAGGTTGTAAGACAGGGACATTGTTCTAAAGGTGGGTACAGTGTTCTGAAGGGTTCTCAAAGTTGAAGGTTGGAACAGTGTTCTAGTGGGTTCAAAAGGTTGTAAGATTGGGTAAGTGTTTTAAAATTGGATTTTCTAGTAGGTCCTCAGGGTTCTAAGATGGGGAACGTGTTTTGAAGTTTGGATCAGTGTTCTAGTTGGTTCTCAAGGTTGTAAGATGGGGACAGTGTTCTGAAGGGTTCCCAATTTTGAAAGTTGAAACTGTGTTCTAGTGGGTTCTCAAGGTTGTAATATGGAGTGTTTTGAAATTGGGAACAGTGCTCTGGTTGGTTCTTCCGGTTGTAAGACGGGGACATTGGAACAGGTTGGAAGGTTGGAACAGTGTTCTACTGGGTTCGCAAGGTTGTAAGATTGGTAAAGTGTTCTGAAGTATTTATACGGTTAAGGGACAGTGTTCTAGTGGATTCTCAAGGCTCAAGGTGGAAACAGTGTTCCAATGAGTTCTCAAGACTGCAGGTCGGGGAATAATGTTCTAGTGAGTTTTCAAGGCTGTAAGGCGGGCTCTGTGTATTCTGGAGGGTTCTCAGTGCTTAATGGCTCATAACAATGTTCTTGAAGGTTTTTGTGGCATGTGCAGCTGATTATGATGCAGAACTCTCTCTTGGTGTGGGCCGAGTTGCCAGGCTGTTGCTATGGTGACATGGTTAACATAAGGGAATGTTGTCTTTGATTAATGCGGTGCTTTTGTTGCCTTTGTCATGCAGTCATCTTAACACATCAAAGAGCTCTCACTGTATGACTGGCAGGGCGACCAGCCAATTACACATCAGCTGAGAGCACAAGCTTTCACGTTGATTAGACAAATGTAAGTGTGTGTGTGTGTGTGTGTGTCTGAGCTATTCAAGATCTGTTCAAACAGAAGTATGCTGACATGTTCATGTGTATATGTAAGATTTTAGGGCTGGTATCCATGACAACAGGAATGTCTGTAAGGCAGTAGCAGGATTCCTTTTCTCCTTCACGCTCCGTTTATCCTTCCCTCGTCTCTTTCATCTGCTGTTCTTTTCTTCTCCTTTATCTCACATCCTCTCCCTCTCTCTTCTATGTCTCTTGTTTAGGCTTTGTCCTCAGTGACGCATTGCAGCCACAGTGTGTATGTGAGTGAGTGAGTGAATGTGTGTTTAAGTGGCTGTTTGGGTGTGTGTGTTCTGCCGAAGGGTGGTTCTGTTAATGGATTTAGTGTCTCACTCCTTGTGTTTTTGCAAATCCAAAACTAAATTGAGAATCAAAAACATACACACACACATATAAACACTGCAACCTGAGAGTATTTCTTCTAGAGTTTAACGGGGAACTTGTCTTAGAGAAACCATTTACTATTGATTAGCCAAAAACAAAAAACCTCTGCAATGTCTGTGTTCCAAAATGTGACTGGAGGTCAAACTAGCCCTTTGTTTATGAGCCAAACAAGAGGAAGAAATGAAAATGCACCTCTTTTAGTATTCTTGACCCATGACTTCATCCCATCTGACTACACTTAAAACAGAAAAAGTAAGCTGCACCCCATAAGGATTGACTGATATATGAAAAGCTTTAGAGCTCTCAAAAGCTTTATTTCTCCACCTTTTATATGGATTATAGAGATTATCTCAAATTGGTTCTCTGATATCTCCACCCAGAAGTTCTTCTTTCTCTTCTGCTCCATCCCGATTTTGTCAGTTTTATTTAGTTCAAAATCTTATTAATAGCTCAACCCGAATGAAAAACCTTGATGTAAACACCTCAGTCAGAAAGAAAAATCGTATTCAGCTCGATTCAAAAGAAAGAGGTGTTGCAATCATATAATCTGTTCACAGTAAGATTTAAAAGTATTTTGCATGCTCATTGATTGTAGTGCAGAAGCAATTTTAGATAGTTATTTGAGAATTAATGAGCATAAGGCTGATTAATATGAATCGCCCTTTACTCACTGGATGATTATGGTTCAATGCGTCAGGAAGTATGATTGGTGGTCATAATTGTATTTTTTATGTTTTATGTCATTTTAAATGTAGACTGATGGCAAAGCTACAGTACATTTTCTGCATCATTAGTACCACATGGTCCTTCAGAAATAATTCTAATATGCTGATTTGGTGCTCAAGAAAGATCAGAAGAACAACTTCATTTATTAAACATTAGTTAATATGTTAAAGGTCCCCTGACATGGGGTTATTTTATTATTTTATAATGTTTCCTGGGTTGCCCTTATAATGTTAGTATGTTTTTTTAGATTAAAAATAGTCATAGTTTAGTAGTAAAAGGCATTTTTCTACTGTATTACATATTACATGTGAAACTCACTCGAATACTTTTACTACAGCTATTATATGTTTTTACTATTACAGCTACTGAGATTACCAAATCGTGAGAAGTTTTTGAAGTATTTAGATCTATTCCAATCACATAAAATGTTGCCGTGATGAGAATTGAGCAAGCAGACAGTCTGTTGATCACGTAGGATGAAGATCTTATCATTGTAATGCAGTTTCTGCACTCTATCTAATGCTTTCACCAATGCAAACACAATGATGTACATACAGTAAGCTTCGTTTTGCAGTGTAACGTGCGTCATTGATTTCATAACGAGTTGTCCAGATAAACTCGCGCTGTGTGTAAAGATTGTTGTTTGATCGCTTTCTGTATAATTTGATCACAATTTAAATAAGATTATTTTCATCCTACTAAAGAAATGATGTGAAGTTGATATTTTAGTCACTTGCTTAACTTATGCATAAACAGTATTGAACGATTTTGAGAGAAAGATTAACTTACCTGTCTGAACTTGAACAATTAGGCTACACATCAGAAATTGTTGCTGGGTAGCTCGATCGATTTATTTTCAGACGTTCATTCGATACCAGTTTTGTATTGGCCTAAGTTGAGGAAACAGTCAGTGGGGAAGTTGTGTTGGCACATTTCCAGAGAAAATAATATTAACCCATTGTTTCTTCAGAGGCTCGGATGAACTAAAAAATACGTTTGTGTTCATTTGTAAATCCGAATACTGATCAACTGCCATGCTTCTCTCGTTTGCAAGACATGATATCTCTCGAGGAAAAACTAAAATCA
The DNA here is from genome assembly GCA_030378365.1 of Hybognathus amarus. Classification (NCBI taxonomy): domain Eukaryota; kingdom Metazoa; phylum Chordata; class Actinopteri; order Cypriniformes; family Leuciscidae; genus Hybognathus; species Hybognathus amarus. Next base: position 189,268 of record JAQIUQ010003129.1, read on the forward strand.
TGCCTGCGTGTTCGTATTTCCTGCTCATTTTCTCATGGGCGGCCGAAATTCTGAGAATTTTTCAGAGAAGAGAAAAATAGCCAAAGCTAGGTTTACACCGATTGGAAATTCTAGACACAATGGGACCAAATACAGACTAGGGGAACTAATATTAATGTTGAAAAAACTTCAGAAAGTGAAAATTTCATGTCAGGGGACCTTTAACTGACCATGAGCAATACTTTTGTGACTGTGTTTGTTAATCTTTGTTTACGTTAGCTAATAAATCCAGCTGTTCATTGTTTGTTCATGTTAGTTCACAGTGCATTAATGTTAACAAGATTTTAATAAAATATTACACTCTAAACAATGCTGAGTTGTCTGAACCCAAATTTGGGTAAAATTTGGACAAACCCAAATATTGGGTTTAACAAAGATTAACAAATGCTGAAGAAATTTTGTTCATTCATAGTGTTAACTGATGTAGTTAACTAATGAACCTTATTGTAAAGTGTTACCAAAAAATGACTGATCCCAAACTTTCGAAAAGTAGTTTATATTGCTTTTTTTTGTATATTGGTGTTTGTACAACACTGTGAAGGTCATGTTGAGTGTCAATGTTATGTCCAATGCAAAACTCTTCTCTATGACTGCCTAGAAGAATAACTCTTATTGAGATAGAATAACTCAAATAGAGTATAGAATAGAGTAGAGAGTAGTTGAAAGTTCCTTCAGGGTCTTCAAGGCGATAAAATATTGTTTTACACATAAATGGCACGCACGCATGCGTGCACACACACACACACAGTCTGCTTTTAAAAACACCTTTTAATCTATGAAAATCCCAGTGCTAACAGTAGATTAACAGATTTAATAAAAGTTGGATTACACAGAAAACATTACACACAGTTCTAACATAACTAACATCTGATGAATGAGAACGTCCATACAGTGTCCCAATAAATATTTTGGGCTCTTAAGGCAGACTCAGAAATGTATGAATCTTTACAATATTTACATTTTTAATATTATTATTTGTTTTTGGTTGTAAATTATGTTGTTGCAGATTAACCACATGAGGTTCAGCATATTACAGTTTTTTACAATCACTTTGTTTCTATTTTAAGAACCTTGATGTCATTTTTTTACTATCTAGACACAAACTCACAACCAATGATCTAAATGCACATTTTTCAAAACTTTAACCCATTTCTCAATTGCTTGGATACAATACACATAAAACTTAGATCATTTGTTCATTCAACATAAATCACCTGTTCAATATGACACAATTTAACATCAAAGTACTACTATTTCAAATGGCAATTCACACCATACATTTCAAATGAGTGTCTATTCATTTCCTTACAATGTAACTATCAATTGATACTGCTCAAAATGATAATAAACTGTTGCATTACTCTTAATGCATAGTTGTATGGAAACAGACACACAATCTTCCATGTTTACAGTAAATCATGAACGTTTCAAGATAAGAGATTCATTGTCTACCAATTAGTGGAAACATGTAACCAATTTGAACTCTACAAAATCCACGGATGTAGCATAATAATATATGCTTTGATTCCAATAAACCCATGTTGTGATTGTAGTGTTTTGCATCAATATATCACACACTTTGTTCAATGATTCCACTATATGTATTCTCTCTACTGACTGCAGTAACTTTTACAGAGATGTATGTTTACATGTAGTACCATAATGAAACCTGTATTATATCACCTATTTTGTTCTACAATATTTAATGATTGTACGAACAATGACACAGTGAAACTATTCGGTTGCTTGTGTGTGGGTGATCTATAGTTATGTTTCAATGGTATTTCAAAGTAAATTTGTTTTTTGATCCAATGATTGTGCAAGTGCAAAATTTCCTTAAAGATGCTGAATGCACAATGCAATGTTTTGAACATTAGACAGCCTGTGTTATAAATTATAACTGTTTTGAGTTTTGTGTCTAGAGTTTTGAAAAATTACATCAAGGTTCTGAATACAGTAAGTGATTGTAAAAGACTGTAACTATGAACATACTATATTTGAACACTTTATGATTGTTAGAGACAGAATGTTTTTTTATTATATCTATAGTTTTATGATTTGAAACCATACAAGCATATTTTTGTAAAATGTTTTGCTTGAAAAACATGTTTTATTATGCGTTCTTGCTTTAAAACAAATGCCATTAACTTTTACATTTTTGTCATTTAATTCACCTAAAAAGTCTGTCATCAGTTACTCACCCCATGTGCCATTCACAACCCATATGACTTACTTTCTTCTAGACCACAAAATATCAGATAAGAATTGCGAATATTCCTGTGTATGCAGAGTGAGTTTTGTAATTCTAAGTGTATCTCTAGATGACTACACGCTCACAGTGACTACAGCTCCAGCTCACGGCACAGATGATAGCCCTCTTTAAAGAAACTTTCAACGGTCAAAACAAAATCAAATGTCTGTGTCAGATCCTGTTTATGCAGAATCCTCTGCTAGTCAGCCTTCCATTTGACCTCCACCCCTGTGCTGACATTTCCGCTGATAAATACGCTCTAATATAATACAACACATGCCTACACCGTGATAAAAGGAAAAAATCTTTCATTTAATTTTTCATTTTTCTTTCAGCTCACATATCTGTGATATATATGGCAGTTACTTGGTTTGCTGCAAAGAAATGTTTAGTGACCCACACACATGGAGGGCTTCTCTCACTCTTCCATGTAATCGCCTTTGACAGCATGATGCTTCTGAACACCCATCTTGACACAGTTTGGTTTGAGCATATTTTTTATATGGGTCTTCTGAATTAGCAAGAGCCACTGTCCAGGAGACATGTAGATATAAAAATACACATTTTATTTTGTTCTACAGTAAAAAAATATATAGTTTCACAATATTTGCATGGGCTGTGTTTTTTGTGTGCTTATTGAGTCATTAGCTTAGCCACATGCTAATAGTTTACTCTGTTTTTCTAACATTTTGCCCTCTTCTGTTTAGAAGTCTGTCACATTCACACAAAGGTAACAGACTAATCGGCTGAATTGGCTAGTTAGACACTTGCTTTAGTCAAGTCTCGCTTTACGTGTTGAGCTCTGTTTGTATGTGCTGTGAGTTTGTTTGTATGGGCCTTGCTGCCTATTTAGAGCATTCCCAGCCACTAAGTTGTCTCATGTAAACAGTAAGAAGCACTACACTGCCAAGAAATATTTTCTTACTTGATATTGTTGCAACCCTGCAGTCTTGTTTTCCAATACAAATACTATAGCAAGATACTATATATTAAGTCTTGTTTTCTGAAAAGGTTACGCTTTAAACAAGAAAAAAAGCGTTAAAAATAATTCAAAGAGAAAACAAGTTTCTTACTCCATAGGGAGATTTTTATCTTGTTTTCAGCAAAAACCCACTTTATTTTTAAAATTTTTTAGGTCATTTAGCAATATTAAGTAAATGTATCTTAATTTAATAATGTTTAGATATTTGTACTGGAAAATAAGACAAAAATACTGAAAAATTTATTTTGCAATGTGGGGTTTGGAAGAGATCCATGGAGTTGCCAGTCTGAGGTAACATTTTGCAAGTCTTTAAGGTTGCCTCCCTTTTGTTGTATAGTCATTAGGTTTAGTTGAATGGCCTGAACTTAGCCAGGTCCCCTTCATGCCATTTTCCATTTATTTCATGATGTTTGTATGGTGTGTTTAATGCTAGTGATATCTTTGTTTAACCCCTTTCCTCATATGAACCTCAGGTATTTGTTGTTGAAATCTTGTGTCAGTCTGTATTATCCTTCTTTATACTAATGTGTGGGCTGTATGACCAAAATCGTGGAATGAGAAAGTTTATATCATCATATAGTAATACTTTAAATGCTGTAAAAATGTAAAGGCACCTTAAAGGGACACTCCACCTATTTGCATTAAGCTTTCCATTGTTAGAAACCCAGTTATACCATTGAATGGTCATGCAACACTCTCTCATTTTCCCCTGACAAGAGAAATCTGCTATTTACCTTTTCACTTCCTCCTACAATGACGCAAAAATCGTCATTTTACGCCATTGTAGGAGGAAGTGTAAGAGGGTGGGATTTCTGTAAAGACTACAAGCACTAGATCCCACCCTTTCAAACCCGCCCATAGGGGGTTGGACCTAATGCGCTAACAGACCAATCACAGATCAGTGCCAGTATGTTTGATTTCACAAGAAACTTTTTGAATATATGGATGAAGGTACTGAATACGCAGACGGATGCATTATGGAAAATTGGGATAACACTTAGTGTCAGCCAATTTTTTTGGAAGCTAAGCTAGCAGGCTCTTGTTCTATGGAAAAAGCTGAGTAGAAGGGGTTACTATCTTCTTTTTCCGGACATGGCCAACTGTCAATGTCCGATTTCTGTAGTCACCATCCATTGTTTACATGTACAGCTTTTGTTTCAATCTAACTGAATTCATTCTGATTGGTAAATCTAAATGTAGTGTTTACATGAACACTAAAAAGTGATTCGGTTGATGTGCGTTTTAACATTGCTAAGAAAATTCCCACTCCTCAGTGAGAGATACGAGACCGGTAACTTACGTCTGCACAGGTGTCGCTCATCGAGATAAGTAATCACGCCACCGGGCTCGCGTCGATCTCCACACAGCCCTAGCCTCGTCCTGCAGTAAACATGATGAAAAAAGCTGAATCCCGGACATTTTGGGCGATCTTGAACATATTTTTGGGCAGACTCACTCATCATGAAGACTCACTAGTAGCCTTCACTGTTGTCTACCTACTGCGCTCTGTTACCGGTAGGCGTGTCCTCCTTTAGCAGCGAAACAAGTGCATTCTGGGAATTGTTGTCTTTTATCCACATAAGCCAAAATTATATTTTCTGACTTTTCTCAGTCTAGAAAGCTCCAAATTCAAATATAATTTCACATTTCTTCTACATAAATGACCCATTTTAAATACACATTCATCTTTCCAGAGGTGGAGTGACCCTTTAACCAAGTCAATCCAGCTGTCTACAGTCGAAGCAGCTCTGGCTGCGTTAACACTTGGCATTAACATACGAACCTGTATCTGGATGTTCCACATACACATTGAAAAGACAAATGTAAACGCGCTTCTGATCGGAATGTCATCCGATCAGCATGTTCAGGTTCGGAGGTAGTCGATGAGCGGATTTCAGTGTTATGTAATTGCAATCCAGCCACCGTATCTCCATTCACAGGCGGGCGTCACACAAAACCCCGCCCACTGTTATTATTCCCCTCCTCTCTCGGAACTGAGCGCTGGGGGATTTTGTGATACAGTCAAGTGCGAAGTACATCGCAAATATTCTTAGGCCCCGTCCACACTACTGCGTTTTGTTTAAAAACTGAGACCTTTTGCTACATTTGCACCTCCCGTCCAGACTAAAACGGGAAAACGAAGACCTAAAATGGAGAAGTTTAGAAACGCTGCAGCTCCTGTCTCGTTTTAGTGTGGACGAGACAAAACGAAGGACTTCAGAAAGCGCTGACGCAGAGGCTCACGCTCGGCTCTATGATTGGGTGTTAACAGTCATGACGTCTCCTTCCCTGATTCGTCAACTACTGTTTACACCGGCACGCGCATGCCCAGTGTTGGTGAATGCTCACGTGATCCGCGTTTTCAGTCGTTTTAATGTGGACGGAGATAATTTCTAATATGCAGATAAAACGCTGGTGTGGACGGAGATCGTATTCGTTTTAATTCTCCGTTTTTAAACGAAAACGCAGTAGTGTGGACGGGGCCTTAGAAGTTTGCTTTCACACCCTGAAAGTTGCAGAACTATTCATTTTCTGTAAAGAACGCGCATTTTCCCACCACAGCTGGCAACGTTCTCAGTAACGTTTCTCTGTAGCATTAACATTACGGGAATCTATACACATTATTAGTACTTACAGCCTCTTCATCGTACCCTGACTAAAAACTGTTTTTAAAAGAAAACCACAACTTCTTCAATTCGACTTCTGCACCGGAGCCATCTTTTTTTTCTTCGCTGTGAATGTCGAGATCTTATCTGTTATCCAGATACAGAAGCCACTTGACAGGTGTAAACGCACCGTGTCCTGATTGGCTTATGATCCAATCTGCTTGATTGGATCACAGTGATCACATGTTAATGGCAAGTGTAAACGCAGTCATTTTCAAAATACACTATAGTTTTTGTCTTTGTGTCGGAAAGACATACCGATGCATTTTTTCATTGGGCTGTTGATGCAGAGTGTTGTACAATCTCTACCTGTTGACATGATACAATTCATGTATAACATCTGCTATGGGGAAAATAGCTTAAATTGCCAGCTAAATGGGGTGTTTTCAGGAAATGATAAAGGGTTCATTCCTGAACCAAAGTGGTGTACCACTATGAATCAACTATCTAGACTAGGTTGGACCAAATAGAAACCATGTAAAAACTGCACTCCTTCTGGTTTTAGGCGAACTAACTGGAACAGCCTCATATTTTTAATCTTAAAAATTCGAATATAAAAGGTCTGATGGCTTTCTGGCATTAAGGCATTGGAAATATTAGACATTGCAATGTGTTGATTTTATTTTTTTAGATCCACTCTAAAAGATGGGCTGAGCTGTAGGCAGTTAGAAAAGCCTATTACTTACAGTCCAGAGCATTCGCATTGCAAAAAAAAATAGCTATGCAAGTGTTTGTGTGTGTGTACTCAGCTGTCAGCTGGGGACAAAACTGTCATGAGAGCGACTATATTTGGCAAAACCACCTTTGTAGGACATTTGGGTATGTTGCACAGTATGCAGGAAAAAGTTCATAAATTTGTTAAATAATGCAAAAGTTTTATTTTAGGGGTAGAGTTTGGGCTAGTATATATATACTTATATAGAAGTCTGTTGTTTGTCTTCATTTAGCTAAGTAAATGTGCATGTGTTCGTGCAGTCATTTTCTAATGTTTATTTGGTTTTCATACATTCATGTTGTGCAGAACTCTTGGATGAACAGATACACACAACACACACACATACACAAACACACACCCTCTCTTAGACTCATGGGCGCTGCATGTGCTTTTCCTCTGTAGACTCTGGCTGCGCTCACACGTCACTCCATTAACCTGCTCCCCAACCACCTGGCTCAAGCCCTGCATGTGCGCGCCGGCTCACAGGAAATTAACGCTCGCATGCAGAGCGCCATCGCCCTGCGCAGCGGGGACAAGCTCCGCCAAGAACATATCTCCCCCTTCTCTCTCACCTTTAGAGAAGCACTGCTGGAGCACAAGGTAGCCTGCTCCCATCTTCCAGCCATCCTGTCCTCCTTCTCTGCTCTCTCACTTCCTCTTTTTTGGTTTATTTTTGTTGTGGAGGTGCAAGAGAAGGAGGCGAGAGAGTGTCATGAGTAAACAATAGGACGTTAAGTGCCATCAATACCAGTCAATACTTTCTCAACTCTCACAGCGGTTTAAAATGTTCCCAATGTACTATATCCCGTCCGAAAACCAGGTTGAGGGGGTCCAGCTGTATTTTGGAAGTTCTTGATAGTCAGCCAGATGGTACACTGCAAAAATGGTCTTGCTTTGCACTACAAATATCTTAACATTTTTAAAGGGTTAAGTTCTCCCATTTAAGACATGAAGTTGTATGCAATCCTTACCAGCACTATAGTGCATACACACTGACCCACTCTGTTGTCACCCCCCTGGTCAGAGTTCTGACCGCTGGAAGTTTTTCAATGAAGTACTCCTGGCTAGTTTCCGGGGCCACAAAACTGCGTTTTTCCTGAAAAAATGATTTGCGTTTCAAAGCTTGATTAATTTACCACTCAAAAACACGCCGGTCAAAATTCATACCTCAGTTTCAATGCGGCACTATCTTATATCCATTTTCATCAATCCGCGCTGCTCTGAAACGTCAACAGTGTGCACGTTACGATCAGCTGTTGATAGCGTGCGACTCACTGACAACATGTCTGACTGCGAAACTTATGATGATGAAACCAATTTTAGCACAATGTCAGACGGATCAGATGATGAAAGTAATTTTAGCACAACGACAAAGGGATACCTTTATGAACTGGATAATACCAATGCTGAACTTTAGCAGAAGGAGATAGAACGTGAAGAGAGAGAGCAAGAGGACAGAGATGAAGTTGTCCAAGTTGATGCTGGGCCCACAGCTGTAGCAAGAGCCAGGATAAACGACAAACGGTGGTGCACTTGTTCCAATTGTCAAGTTATGCTAACAGAGGTTGAAAGCTATTGCTGCCACGAATGGGAACTCGTCATGCCACAGATGTAAAACCTATCGATTGACAAGGAGGCCAACTGTCTGCACTAGCTACATTCAATGACGTTTCCCTGCAATGCTAAATGCAGGTGTCCTGGAGACGTTCTTCTCACGTACCTAAACTCAATTGGCAAAGCGACCCAAACCAGCTGGACTTGACGGTCAGATCGGCTCAGTGTGATCACTCATGTTGCTTTGTAGTTTTTTATTTAAGAATTTAACGTTGTCTTGACCAGTTGGCTATATTATAGTCTATCTGAGTGCATTATTATTATTATACTGAGTGGACAGTAATACAATTATTAATAAATTAATAATTTTGTTACTGACTTGACACCAAATGTCTCATCAGCTTGTTTACTGTACAGTTTAGACATGGGAATCATAAAGTTAGTATATAGAACTTAACCGTGGTACTGGTACAGCAAAACTCTTTTTCCCTTTTCCTCCTTGGTTGGGGATGTAATCGTCTTCGCTGAAGTGACCACTACACACACGGAAATCCTTTATTCTGGATATTTTAGCTCCCTGCAATAGTAGCTGACAGCAACCAGCCAAATATGTCTCATATTAGAAACAGGAAAACGATGGAATCTGAACAGTGATCCCGGCACATCCTTGTGGTCACAGCCTGGGAATTTACAAGTTTGCACCATTGTTAATTTAATACTTTTTACCTAGTTGTCAATCAATTGTGTAAACACTATGGAACAGCTGATCGTAACGTGCACACTGTTGACGTTTCGGCAGCGCGGATTGATAGAAATGGATAGAAAATAGTGCCGACATTAAAGCCGAGGTATGAATTTTGGCCGGGGTGTTTTTTCTGTGGTAAATTAATCAAGCTTCTGAAACGCGATCATTTATTTTTCAGGAAAAAACGCACAGTTTGTGTGCCCCGGAAACTAGCCGGGAGTACTTCATCGAAAACTTCCAGCGGTCAGAACTCTGACCAGGGGGTGACAACAGAGTGGGTCAGTGTGAATGCACTATAGTGCTGGTCAGGATTGCATACAACTTCATATCTTAAATGGGCGAACTAACCCTTTAAAGTCACTATGAAATCAAAATGGACAATTCCTGTTATGAATTAAATATTGCAGTGTTTATTATAAATACTTTATCTATGCACATCATTATTTTAAAAAAAAATGATCTGCCCTTGTAATCGGTGAATCAAAATAACTTCCACTCCCTCACATCTCTTTCTCTGATGACGTGTTTACTGGCGCAAGGGCGGGGCAATAATCTGTCACTCACATGACATCACAGCAAAAGCAAACCACAACCATCCAATGAGCTAAATCAAGTTCCAATGGACAAAAACTATTATTTTCTCATTCAAGAAGCTGTTTCACTCAGATATACGTCACAATAGGGAAGAAAAAACAATTGCAACTTCTGTTTCATGCTGACTTGCAAATACAAAATACAGTACATTTACAAAATTATTTACCAGTAAGTTATTAAAGAAAATGTATTAACATTAAGTCACAAAGCAGGCAGACATCTCATTTCAAGTGTAAAGTTCCTTAGTTTTTATACATTAGAAAACAATGCTTTTTTGTTTTCTAAAACAGGGATAGGGTGAACTAGCCCTTTAAGTAATTATACCTTGATTTAGGGATATTTCGATATTTATATTGTAAAACAAGTCAGAAATACTAAGGAAGAAAATATTTTATACTGAATTTGATCCATATAAAACCATTTGTCACCAGTATTAGATGGATTTTTCCCACTGAGGTGAAAATGCCTGACAAAATGAGTTTACTGATCCGATCAGAGGGTTCTGGCAAAGAAAAAGAGTCATCAAATCTTTTCAAATCAACACTTTCAAATCAACACTTAGGAATAACAACCCTTTGAATCCAGCCGATTGGATTGGTCCCTAAATTGACTTGTTTAATCGCCATCAAACAAACGTTAATTCATCCTGAGCAACTGGGATTTGCTCACACTCTTGGGATTTCAGATTACTGCATGATCCACCACCATTGCATGTTGTCATCTTAGTTAAAAAACGCTTTTTATTCGATTTATTTGTCCCTCACCTCATTTCTGCTCGTTTGAGTTGACCTTCGCCCCTTGCTTGGCCTTTGACTCTGTGCCACTCTGTGCTTGAGTTTTTTTGGTTTGCCCCGCTTCCAGCTCTGACATCACACATCCTCTCACTAACCCAGAAAGCACAGGAGTTGTGTGTATGTGTGTGTATGAGCGCCTACCCTGCTCTCTCCTATGTGGTTAGCATTGCTTTCATGGTGTGGTCAGTGTGGTCGTCATGTGAAGAGGAATTTATGTCCTTACTTTTCTCTGTGTGTGTATGTGTATTTCCTCTACAGTATTCCCAGATGAGAGACGAGGTGTTTAAGTCTAATCTAGTGTGTGCCTTCATTGTTCTCGTCTTCATCACTGGAATACAGAGCTTACTTCCCTCTGCAAGGTAAAACATACACATGTACATACATATACTGGCCATAGCCACCACAGACTTTGAGGATGACACATGGTCTATTTGGGTTCATATATAGAAGTCATGCATGGGTTAATATTTCCAGTAGTGTTCGATGTGGGTTTCACTGAAATTTGGTCTTGAATATTTCATTACATCCACAAATGTATCATATAATATGTGATCTCTCATGTTTGTAGGATGGTCACTATGGTGATACAGTTCTCTGTCCTCATCTTTCTGCACTGTTGCCTTGTTGTTGTTACAACGGCGGAGGACTATAAGTGTTTGCCACTTGTTTTGCGAAGCTTGTTGCTGGGTGAATGAAACGTACGGCTGCACGGAACGTCGTCATCTTCCTTTCCATCCTCATCAACTTCCTGGCTGCCATGATCAACATAGTGAGCAAACATTTGATTCATTTTAATTTTAATATGATCATTATACTCTTTCACACTTCATCAATTTTAGAACCCCACTAAGTGATTTCTATGTTGAACCAATTTGAACTCAAGAATTAACTACTGTGGGGTCTAAATTAATTTATTTTACACAAATACACAAACAGACAACCTGTACAAAATTCACCAGCCTAAAACCACCAAAATTAGCCTAGCAATGTCATATTGGTTATCAGCCGAAATTAGAAAATTAAAATTTGATTAAGATTTGTATATTTGGCTTACTTTTGCTGTCATATAACTCTTAATTAAAGGGATAGTTCACTTTGAAATTAATTTTTGATATGTTTTAGCTTACCTCAAGGGCATCCAAGATGTTGGTGTCTTTGTTTCCACAGTATTTTCAATTTTGATATTTTTAGGTCAAACCGTTCTTGTCTGTCAGTCATATAATGGAGGTATATGGGGTCCACAGAGAAGTTCAAATTAAACATGATTTTATGACTCGTAAATAAAAGTACACATTGATGGCCTAAGACACGAAACGAGCAGTTTGTGTGAGAAAACAAACAGTATTTATATCGCTTTTACCTCTTGTCACCACAGCCACGTCCAACTGATCTGAAGGCACGGGCGCTTTGGTCTGGTCCGGAAGTGATCTCTTGCGTACGTCACTCATTGTTTACACAGAGATTTCAGAAATGTTGACCTTCACTGTGAAGATCTAAACATATTTAGATTTACAGTAAATTGCAATGGAAGACGAATTTGGATATATCAACAGACAACATAGATTTTTTTTTTCGCAGAGAGATCACTTCCGGCGCTTTCCGGCGCTTGCTTTCAGATCACTTGGTTGTGACTGTGATTACAAGAGGTAAAAACTATATAAATACTGTTCGTTTTCTCACACAAACCAATTGTTCATGTCTTAGGCCACTCAATGTGTACTTACATTTACGAGTCATTAAATCATGTTTAATATTGACTTATCTGTGCAAGCTCTTTGAGGTGGACCAGGGTGGACCCCATAAACCTCCATTATATGTAGGGGTGCAACGGATCAAAAAACTCACGTATTCGGATCGTTTTCGAGATCAGAGTCACGGATCGGATCATTTTTCGGATCAGCAAAAAAAAAAAAAGAGAAGACAAATAAACATAAGTTTTGTCTTTTTTATTAACACTTTTAAAATTGTGAGCGGTTAACGTCACATAGCTCTCCGTTCCCTTAGAAGTCCACCCATCTGTCGTGAGTGCAACAGAGGAGAGGATGCTCAGGATAGTTCATCCACAACAGTTCATGTCGTAACGTGGCTCAAGCACTTTCAGCATGTGTTTAAAGCCCTCGTTTTGCACAACCGACTATGGCATCATGTCTCATGATTGTGCAACTGAGGGGCTGCTTAAATGCTGCGGCGATAAGGCGGTTGTTGAGCAGCCTCCGTTTTCACTCCTGTCAGTGAAACACCGGGGTGATGTCGCTTCAAATGCGTGGCCATGCTTAACGTGTTTCCACTGGCTTTCTTGTGCCACAGTGCCGTACACACTCGGTTTTATCTACTAACCTCTTTCCTTCATGTTATATTTGATGGGAAACCCAAAATGGTCCCATTTTAGATGATTTAAATTACGCGGGGCGTTCAGAGCTTCTCCGTTCCTCCGCTCGCCATGACGAAGCTTTGTGTTGACTGAACATGCGCACATTATTTTTTTTCATAATCAATCCGGGATCAGCGTGTGTGCCGAAACCGAAGACATTGATCCGAACGAATCACGGATCAATGATGATCCGTTGCACCACTAATTATAAGACTGACAGACAACAACGGTTTGACCTAAAAATATCAAAATTGAAAATACTGTGGAAACAAAGACACCTATGTCTTGGATGCCCTTGAGGTAAGCTAAAACATATCAAAAATTAATTTCAAAGTGAACTATCCCTTTAAAGTTGATCTTTAAAAACACTAATAATTTAATGACTGTTTAATGCATCTTTAGCAAATGTCAGAATAAATCCATTTTACATACTATAATTAATAAAATAACATTGTGATGCCTAATTGTAGCATTTAATACAGTTGATTTTATTTTTTTAATTATACATAAATATACTATTGTAATACCGTCTACATAATAGTTACTTGTCATTAATACCTATATTTAGAAAGTTCTTGGAAATTGTAATTTTGCTCTTTATACAGGTATATTCTTAAATGCAATCTATTCTTTAACATTTGCACTCTCTCTTTTATTATAGCTTTGGTGTGATTTCGATAAATCCGTCTCATTCAGGGAACCAGACGTTTAATGCATCGGCCTCAATCCAGGAATATCTGCTTTTACCCAGAGGTCTTTTCATTCAGTCTGTTAAAAAGGATTGATAGAAATTCTATTAATCCTTTTGTGTAAACTGTTCAAAAATCAGATTCATTCATCTGTACATCGAGCGATGGGGTGTTAATGATGAGGTTGTCTGGCTGTTTATTGACAGTATTTCTAGTGTTTACTGGAGTGTTGGCCATGGTGACCTGCGCAGTGTTCCTAAGACTCAACTGGTTCTGAAGTTGGCCATCCTGCTGATCATGATTTCGCTATCTACTGGCAGTGCTGACCGAGGCCTTCTACACACCACTGTTCATCCGCTATGACACACTTACTCTCAATAAGAGGTATGTCCGCAAACTCCACATTCATTAAAGAACCAGTTCTAAAGAGTCAAATTATACAGCACACTTTAACAGTCTAGACGTTAATTGTGATGACTCAAATAAGTGCGCAAGATGACGCCGACCAACTATCAGAGAAACAACGTCAGGCTGTTTCTAAAATAGCATTCTGCATGCATTTCAAATAGATTTCCGCATGTTTTAATGTATGATTAACTTTACACAGTCATGAGTTTTCTTCTAGATGTGGGTGGTGTGGCCTGGTGGTAAAACGTTTAGGTTGATAACTTAGTTTAAACCCTTGAAAAGGTGATAGTTGTGCTATCTAGTGATGTTGCAATATTTGAAATGTTTCATTCTAAAATCTAAAGGTGCCCTTTTTGTTTTAGAGTACCTTTCAAATGATTTTTACTTTTATTTAGCATTAACTGCTGGATTAAATTGATCAAAAGTGACAGTAAAGACATTTATAATGTTACAAAAGATTTGTATTTAAAAAATAAATGCTGTTCTTTTATCAAAGGATTCTGAATAAATCACAGTTTTCACACACTTATTAAGCAGCACAACTATTTTCAACATTGATAATAAAAATAAATGTTTCTTGAGCAACAATAAAATGAAAAATGACCAATAATTGTACAAGAGTAACAATGTGTCAGATTATTAGGGGTGTAACAATACATCGATTATGGATCAATGAATGAAACAATACGATGCATCGAATGCCACACATAAAATATCGAATATACACTACCGGTCAAAAGTTTAAGATCAGTAAGATTTTTTATGTTTTTAAAAGAAGTCTCTTTTAAGGCTGCAATTGTTTGATAAAAAATACACAAAAAGCACAGTAATATAGTGAAATATTATGACAATTTAAAATGACTTTTTTATGTTAATATATATTAAAATGTAATTTGTTCCTCTGAAAAAAAGCTGAATTTTCATCATCATTACTCCAGTCTTCAGTGTCACATGATCCTTCACAAATCACTTGATTATGATTATTATCCATGTTAAAAACAGTTTTTTACATTTTTATTTCAGGATTCTTTGATGAATAGAAAGTTCAAAAGAACAGCTTTTATCTGAAATGGAAAGCTTTTGTTACATTAAACACTACCCTTTAAAAAGTTTGGGGTCAGTAAGAATTTGTATTTTATTTTGGGGGGAAATAAATAAGAAATCAATACTTCTATTTATCAAGGATGAGTTACATTGATGAAAAGTTACAGTAAAGACATTTATAATGTTAGAAAAGATTCTAATTAAATAAATGCTGTTCTTTGAACTTTCTATTCATCAAATAATCCTGTAATTATCCTGTTCATTAAATAAAAATGTAAAAACTGTTTTCAACATGGATAATAATCATACATGTTTTTGGAGCATAAAATCATTCATATTAGACTGATTTGTGAAGCATCATGTGACACTGAAGACTGGAGTAATGATGCTGAAAATTAATTACATTTTAATATATATTAACATAAAAAAGTCATTTTAAATTGTCATAATATTTCACAATATTACTGTGTTTTTTGTGTATTTTTTATCAAAAAATTGCAGCCTTGGTGAGCAGAAGAGACTTCTTTTAAAAACATAAGAAATCTTACCGACCATAAACTTTTGACCGGTCAGTGTACGTTACCTTTATTTTGACCTATTATCTATTATCTCTACATCGTCATGTAACTTTGAACCCTTTTTCACAAAATCTGGTATATTTCCACTGTCAAGGCATCGTGAGTTCATGTTTTACAGCAAAAACGACAAGCCCTTATTGTTTGTGAACACAAACCGAAAAGTCTGTTTTAGCGAATCAGTGCGCAGTATTCAGAGTCAGGTGACAAGGCTGCTAGTCACTTTGAAAGACACGCTAGCTTTCAGTTTTCATCAAAGTTTCATCAAAGCTGATTAAAAGTGATGGAGGATGGATTTTTACTAACTTTATGAACCCATAATATCTTCTTCGGGGCGTAAAAGGAAAATAAAAGCTGAAAATTGTCTAAACGGAATCTTGCTAAAACAGCACGTTAATGGTGACGGTGAAAATGGTGAAAAGCTCTCTGTATTTATTGAGTGTACGTTAATCACAACAACACAGTTTGACAGGCACAGTTTGTCAGCTGAGGAGATAATACCAGAATTTGAGGTATCGTCAAATATCGTATCGTTGGCTGAGAGAATCGATATTGTATCGTCTCGATGAGGAACTTCCCGATTTACACCCCTATCAATTATGAGATTTTCTTTAGTAACTGGGCAGAAATTCATAAATTGTGCTGGGTAACAGCACTACAGCAGATCAGAGGAACTGAAAATGTTGTCATTTTTTAATAATTTTTTTAAAGTGTTTTTTAATTGTTCATCATTTTTACTAAATAGCTAACTTCAAATAATATCATGGTTTTGCCATCCCAAAAAGAGAGGGTAAAAATAGAACATTTAAAAAATGGATAAATACCGTAAAAGCAAAACAAATTATTTTTTCTATGCGGTCACCCTAGCTAAGGTCTGTGCATCAGTATGCACATCATTAAGCGCTTAAGAGGCATTGTCCTTTTGATAAGACCACTGTAAATTACTTCTTAAATAAGAGCTAAACCTCAAACTTTAATTCAGAACCAAGTCCTGAATAAGGTTTGTACAACTTTAAGTAGTTTAAAACTTTATAGGCTTTTTTACTTTATTAAAAAAACAACAAATCTTTATTTTTCATATCAGATATCATAAGTGTTTAACAAACAGTGTACGCTGTTATTGTATAATCAAGGCTCTTTATGACATTTATGACAGATGTTTGTCTTAACTAACTGCACTCTGGACATTATAAACACATTGTGGAGCTCATGAGAGTTTCTGTCTTGTTACCCTGGTTACAGCAAAAGCTTCCTGGGAACCAAGGAAACGTCTCTGCTTCTCATGGCGATGTTCCTTTTAGCTGTGTTCTACCATGGCCAACAGGTAACACACACACACACACACACACACACTAACCTGGATCAGGGGCCATTCAGTTCCTATTTTATAATGTCACGTTTCTAAGAAACAGAGGCAAGTTATTGGCTGCTTCATAAGGTCTCACAGTCAATATATAAAAGCCCTGCTCTCTCTGACGCACAGTGTGTGCAAAGCTTTTTAAGTTCACTCTACTGATTGTTGTCTTTGATGCCGTAGATCAGGGGAAAGAGTCAGTCCAAGTGGTGATGAGTGAAAGAGATAGAGAAATGAGCAATGTGTGTGTGTGTGTGTCGACGTCGCTCTGATTAAGGCACACAAAGTCTTACATATGACCGAAATGTTTTGTGCTTGTGTGCAGCTATAAACTGGCTGTCCATATTTACCCCCTCCCCTCGTATCCATGGCAACGGTGTGCCATTTAGGCAGGTACTGCCACTGGCATTGCTTGGCCTATGGATTGGGACTAGGCGTGTGTTTCTTGGACAGTGATTTGATCATTTCTTATTTATGCTTATCTTGGTGTGTGTGTGCGTGTCGGATGAATGAACAAGCTCTCTGTCACTGCGAGTCAGTGTCTATGAGGGATTACTTTTCATATGCAGTTAAGTCTGAGACCACAATAAAAATTTGGAATTCAAAATCCCAAACCTTGAAACCTTGAAACCTTGAAAACCTTGTAATATATATATATATATATATATATATATATATATATATAGTGCTGTCAAACGATTAAAATATTTAATCGCGATTAATCGCATTAATGTCATAGTTAACTCGCGATTAATCGCACATTTTTATCTATTCTTAATGTCTTTTGATTTCTTTTTGTTACATTTTTTTCTCATTTTAATGCTCTTATCAACATGGAAAAGTGGATTGGCTTGTTTAGTGCAAATGTTTTTTTAATTATTATTATTGAAAATAACATTGGAATAGTGTTCAATTTCACTCTAACATATATAGCCTAAATAATCTCTCACACAATGCAACACTGTCCATCAATAAAAGGGTGAAAGAAATACTGACGAGGTCCTGATATTGACGAGGGGGTGGAGAATTTGCATCATCTGTGTTTTGTGTGTGTGTTTGCTTGGCCATCATCAAGTGGTGTTTCAGGCTGGACGTGCTGCGATGATGATAGCTCAGTTCATAATGACAAAACATACAGATCGCTTTGGTCTTGTCAATGGGACAATTTGGCAACTTTTTAAAAGTAAACTTTACATTCAGAATCTCATTGGCATCCATTTCGGCGTCTCGCGCCTCGTCATCCACTCAAAACATAACGTTACTATTTGGCCGGCTCGCAAGCTGAAACGAGTGTGTGCGGCACAAAACGTCCTCGCGCTGCGCTCTGAAACCCATTCATTTCAATTGCTTGCGCGCGCGAGGACGTTTCGTTGCTTCTTCGACCAAAGCGCAAGCGGATCTAGCTGAGACCGGAAACAAAACATCAGGCACGCCGCACACACTCGTTTGGGCTCGCGAGCCGGCTTTGAGTGGATGACGAGCGCGAGACGCTGAAATGGATCAGGACGCATGCCGCGTCCTGTTGCAAAAGTATGTGAAAAAACTACAAAGTTTGCTGAGGACAAAAGAGACCGTTAATCGCGCGATAAAAAAATTAACGCCGTTAAAATGGGTTTGCGTTAACGCCGTTAATAACGCGTTTAACTGACAGCTCTAATATAGTATATATATATATATGTATATATATATATATATATGATATATATATATATAAACCTTGTATATATATATATATATATACATACATATATATATATATATATATATATACATACATACAGATATATATATATATATATATACTCACCGGCCACTATTAGGTACCCCATGCTAGTAACGGGTTGGACCCCTTTTGCCTTCAGAACTGCCTCAATTCTTCGTGGCATGAGATTCAACAAGGTGCTGGAAGCATTCCTCAGGGAGTTTGGTCTATATTGACATGATGGCATCACCAGTTGCTGCAGATTTGTCGGCTGCACATACATGATGCAATTCCCCGCTCCACCACATCCCAAAGATGCTCTATTGGATTGAGATCTGGCGACTATGGAGGCCATTTGAGTACAGCGAACTCATTGTCATGTTCAAGAAACCAGTCTGAGATGATTCCAGCTTTATGACATGGCGCATTATTCCTGCTGAAAGTAGCCATCAGAAGTTTGGTACATTGTGGTCATAAAGGGATGGACATGGTCAGCAACAATACTCAGGTAGGCTGTGGCGTTGCAACGATGCTCAATTGGTACCAAGGGGCCCAAAGAGTGCCAAGAAAATATTCCCCCACACCATGACACCACCACCACCAGCCTGAACCGTCGATACAAGGCAGGATGGATCCATGCTTTCATGTTGTAAGACGCCAAACTCTGACCCTACCATTCGAATATCGCAGCAGAAATCGAGACTCATCAGACCAGGCAACATTTTCCCAATCTTCTATTGTCCAATTTCGATGAGCTTGTGCAAATTGTAGCCTCAGTTTCCTGTTCTTAGCTGAAAGGAGTGGCACCCGGTGTGGTCTTCTGCTGCTGTAGCCCATCTGCCTCAAAGTTCGACATACTGTGCGTTCAGAGATGCTCTTCTGCCCACCTTGGTTGTAACGAGTGGTGATTTGAGTCACTGTTGCCCTTCTATCAGCTCGAACCAGTCTGGCCATTCTCCTCTGACCTCTGGCACCAACAAGGCACTTCCGCCCACAGAACTGCCGCTCACTGGATGTTTTTCTTTGGACCATTCTCTGTAAACCCTAGAGATGGTTGTGCGTGAAAATCCCAGTAGATTAGCAGTTTCTGAAATACTCAGACCAGCCCTTCTGGCACCAACAATCATGCCACGTTCAAAGTCACTCAAATCACCTTTCTTCCCCATACTGATGCTCGGTTTGAACTGCAGGAGATTGTCTTGACTCATGTCTACATGCCTAAATGCACTGAGTTGCCGCCATGTGATTGGCTGCTTAGAAATTAAGTGTTAACGAGCAGTTGGACAGGTGTACCTAATAAAGTGGCCGGTGAGTGTATATATAAAGTATATACATGCAAATATTTCTTAAATATATACATGCACTGAGTGTGTATTTATATATACAAAATAGTTATACACACCACACACACACACATATATATATATATATATATTATGTAAACACAAACTTCTATTTTGGATGCAACTAACTGGAATAAATTAATTGCACCCAGCCCTAATATATATATATATATATATATATATATATATACATATATATATATATATATATATATATATATATATATACATATATATATATATATACAGCTATGGAAAAAATTAAGAGACCACTGCAAATAGCAGTTGCTCTGGATTTATTATTTATAATAAATCCAGAGCAACTGCTGATTTGGGAGTGATCTCTTAATTTTTCAGTAGCTTGTATATATATATATATATATATATATATATATATATATATATATATCAGTGATTTATCTTCATATATTATATCATGAATATAAGTGTATTTTACCTTATTGTACACGCAGATGTTTTTTTCACTTGTTTCCTATTTATACTCACAATGTGTTCATAAATTTAAGTGCTTTTGTGATCTCTTGCAACATTTTGCATATGGTCGCAAAACTAAAAGAAAAATCTGTTTTAAAGCTTTTGCAAGCAAGTCCAGCGTTTCTCAGGGGAACACAATACTTTTGCGAGAGAACTCAAAAGTTTTATGAGCAAACGCAAAAGCATTCTCCTTCTGTCCCACAATTTTTTCATCACCACGTACCCTTAGGGCTCGGTAAAAAAAAAAAAGATCTACTTGTACTAAAGATACTTTGAGAACAATTCTTCATGTACAGAATGTAGTATGTAGCATGCATTGTAGTAGTATGCATTGTTGCTTCTCAATAATGTTTTTAAGGATTACAAAATGGATTAATAAAGATATACTACATTATTTTTGCATTGTAGGCAGCTCTGAGATTAAAAACAGAACAAATGGCTGAAGTTTTTTTGCTTCAGTCTGTTTAGACCTTCTAAGGGATTTAATGAGAAACTTCTAAGGGATTTTATGAGAAACATAGGACAGAGTAAATACTTTCTATAAATTGAAAAATCCACTGAGTCTACAGGATCTGAAAGGGCAATAAAATGATCCTCTGGGGCAAATTCAACACATGTTCCCCTTGATTAACCTGTGATTACAGGTACGTGCCTTACTCAAGGGAATAAGGCACAACTGTTGTATTATCTGCTGACTGAGCGAGAGTCTTGACAACCAGCAGCACGCCACCTCCACATAGCTTAGCACATCACTTTATCATGGATAAAACAATGCATTCATTTTGGTCTCCTTTGTAATAGCTGCCAGACTTCAGCTGTCTAAATTGCTTTTTGGACAGAGATAAAGTCCCGAACACCTCCAGACACTGGTGAGATTCAAAACCGGGCCTCTCAAGACACCAAAAACTCAGAAAACTCATTTGTGTTAAACCCTTTTCAAACAGTTTGTCAAAAGTAATTTAGTTGATATGCACTGCTTTAATTGTCTCCTGTCTGAGTGTGTGTGTGTCTGTCTCTACATCTTTGTGCATCTGTTTTAGAGGTTAATGGAGGTTACTCTTGTTGATGTGTTTTTAATAATCATTCGGACAGTCATATACCCCGTCTGCCCCACTTGCTTAATTACTCCTCATAAAATCATCTTTCGCTCCATATTTAGTCTGAGTGCATACATAAATAAATGCACACACACACATGCAGTTTACACTCTTACACAAGCAGAAACACTTAAATTATGCCCTGACTGTTAGTAAATTAATTTTTCAATCTGGACGCAGCTTCAATTAAAGCTGGATATTAATGTATGCAGATGAGCGTGTGTTACTGCTTAATTAGGGGAGGCCTTGTTGGAGCTCTTCGTTTGGAAGAGAGCTGATGGAAGCCAGGCAGAAACGCAACTCACTTCCTGTTAAAGCATTCTGGGTACTCACTTGCTGCATCCAAAATCTCCACTCAAAGCACTACTCCCTAACCCCTATGTTGGGGGTAGAGAGCAGAGCACTATATAGTGAGCTCACCAGCATAATAGAAACACCACTTTCGGACACTACTCGATCGTCTCTCGCGCCGTTGATTACATCATCTGTCAGCTGGTGCCGAGCCGGCTCTGGGCTAAATAGATTTTTTAAAATAAATATATTATATTATATTGAGCTTATTTCTCCAAAATGTAAAAACTAAAAGTGATTTCTGGCCGTTTTTGTTATAATGTGCTACTCCACACATGATTATAACTTATTTTTACGATCAGCGCAATGCATGATGGTATGTAGGGCTTAGGTTAGTGACCATCGGTTGTACACTACTTTTCAAAATGCATTCTGGGATACATTGAGTGGACTATATAGGGTATAATAATCATCACTATACATTCGGACAGCACTACAAAATGAAGAGCTCACTATATAGTCCACTATATAGTGAGTAATGGGAGATTTCGGACGCAGCAGCGAGTGCAGTGTATGAAAAAAAATTAAAATGGTGATGTCATCATCTACTCATGTTGCTTGAAATATGCGTGATTTTATAAAATGTATGAGCGTAAACTAATGACTGCTCATCAATAATATTTAGTAATGTAGTTGTTAAGTTTAGTTATTGGGTGGATTAAGAAATGTAGAATATCATGCAGAATATGGCATTAAATTGATCATGAACTGGCTTTTTACGTTTTTTTATATTGTCAACTTATGACGTTTACTTGGTTTTTACATTAAAAAACATCAAAATGAATAAGTAATAGGCTATTTTCTTCCCTAGTTTTGAGCCTAGCTCCAAAATCACTTGGTTTTTATGGGCGTCTCACATTGAAGACTTGAAAGTAAATGCCCACTGCTGTGAGTGGATAACAGTTTTGCATATTATAATGAGTTTCACTCTCGATCAGGTTTGTCATCACAAGGAAGGCAGGCCCAGCCTGGGAAAACTCAGACAACTTCTGGCAAATTTAGATTTCGTTACAACTGAGAATGATCTGGTTTTAACCAGGCTATGGCAGGCCTATGTTATTTAGCTATGCGAGTAATGCACCAATTGGTGGGCAGGGCTAAACCGGCCATGTTAAAGTAGGTGTTGATCTTCTTCTGCGGGCGTGGTGTTTTATCCTCTTTGACATCATAGTCCCCACTTTGAAAAATGAGTCGTTTGCTGAGCCTGGTGTCAATAAAAGCTTTTATTGGACTAACAAGGACGTTTCAGTTCTGAAACTTACAGGATATTCGTATAATATGATGACCTCTTAGATGTCAAAAGCTCAAGGAAAATGTGATTTCTCAGTTCATCACCCCTTTAAAATGTTCTTACTAATTAATAGATAGTATCCTAGTAATATGTATGCTAATAAGCAACTAGTTAAAGGGTTAATTCCCCAAGAATGAAAATGAAGTCATTAATTACTCACCCCCATGCTGTACCAACCCCGTAAGACCTTCGTTCATCTTCGGAACAAAAATAAAGATATTTTTGATTAAATCTGAGAGCTGGATCACTCCTCCATAGACTGCCTAAGGGACTGGCTCTTGGCGGCCCATAAACTCATTAAAGAAAATGTTTAAATATTCCATGTGCCTACAGCGGCTCAATTATAAGTTTATCAAGCGACAAGGCTACTCTTTGTGCGAAAAAAACATAAATAACGACTTTATTAGACTATTCCATTACTTCCTTATGGGGGATGCACGAGAACTGATATGAGGACGTTCTCATTCGACTACTTCTTGTTACCGGCTGCTCACCGCTTCAGGAGTATTACCGCCCCCTACCGTATAAGATGACGTGCTGATATAGCTGGAAGCGCAAAACTTTCTGTTTACAAGCAGAGGAAGATGTGCGCTGTACATACGCTTTTCAATTACCGTATTTTCCACACTATAAGGTGCACTTAAAAGCCTTTAATCTTCTCAAAAAACGACAGTGTGCCTTATAATCCGGAGCGCCTTATATATGGATCATCATCTTATACGGTAGGTGGCGGTAATACTCCTGAAGCGGTGAGCAGCCGGTAACAAGAAGTAGTCGAAGAAGAACGTCCTCATCTCAGTTCTCGCGCATGCACCCATAAGGAAGTAATGGAATAGTCGAATAAAGTCGTTATTTATGTTTTTTTCGCACAAAAGTAGTCTCGTCGCTCTGATAAACTTATAATTGAGCCACTGTAGGCACATGGAATATTTAAACATTTTCTTTAATGACTTTATGGGCCGTCAAGAGCCAGTCCCTTAGGCAGTCTATGGAGGAGTGATCCAGCTCTCAGATTCAATCAAAAATATCTTCATTTGTGTTCCGAAGATGAACGAAGGTCTTACGGGTTGGTACAGCATGGGGGTGAGTAATTAATGACTTCATTTTCATTTTTGGTGAACTAACCCTTTAATAGTAGAATTGGACACTAAAGTGTTACCAATACATTGTGTTGTTAAAAAAATGAAGTTCTTTGAACTTTATTCATCAAGGAATCCTGAAAATGAAAAAAGTTCCAATAAAAAGGTTTTGAACGTTGATAATAATAATAAAAAATGTATCTTGAGCACCAGATCAGCTTATCAGAATGATTTATGAAGGATCATGTGACACTGAAGACAGGAGTAATGAATAATTTGGCATTGCGGGAGTACATTTATTTATATATTTATATAATTGATTTGAATTAACTTTAAAATACATCCATATTTCATCATATTATTATTTTTACTGTATTTTGATCAAATAAATGCAGCCATGGTGAGCAAAAACAAGACTTTTTTCAAAAACATAAAAAAAAAATTTGATTGACCTCGAACATTTGAACAGTAATCTATTGTTGGAGGAGAAAGTCTTAATCCTCATTAAACTGTCTCAGACATTTTATTTCAAAACATGTGACATTTTATATTGCTCTGGTAGTCTCAGATGAAGGATCTCTGATTTAGCTCTTAAGCTGAAGGATAGCTGGGAATGTAGACTGAGTGTTTCAAAGTTAAATGGAGTAAAGCAAATGCATAAATTGGACAGAGGGCACAGGGCTCTTACAGGAAATAGAAGTGACCCAGATGCAGGCTGTCCCGCATATCACTGTGTGCAAACGTCCGAAATCACGTACTGCCTCAATAGGTATACTCTGAATTTACTAAGTGACCGTTAAAAACGTATGTTCTACATATTGTATCAATGTATGTACTAAATCCACCATGGTACTGTCACGTGACCTACTGAGCGTCAGGTGTGTCGCTTCGCTGCCATTCCGGGACCTTTTCGCCTACTGTTTTCGAATATGTATTGAGCCATACTACTCTTTTGGCATACTGTTTTTCATATACTAGATAATAGAGAAGTATTTAATACCAGGCACAGAGACTATAGGAGTCATAGCCATCACTTAAAAAACACACCCGAAATTTAGGTTAATTTCAGATGATCTAATCACGTGTAGTCCAAAATTGTTGTAATCCAGTTCTTGAAAACACATAGCCTACTGTACAGAGGTAGTCAGAAGCACCTGTGATATGTAGTGTAAAAGCTAATCTGTCCTGATGTATCCTACAGCACTTTTTGCACTTTGTCAACATGTAGTAACACTGACGTTAAGAGTGATGTGTGTGTTTATGAAATCAGAGACCCTCTGCTGAAATCTGAACACAAGTGGTCACAGGAGACACATTTGAGACACTTGTGAAGATATAAACCGCAAATGTCTCGGCTGACCACTTATCATCGGATAACCCGAGATGGATCTTAATGCCAGGAGGTGTATATAGAGCCAACTTACAAACTGAAACTTAATTTATATGTGTTGTGCAAAACTAAAGCTTATTATGCCCACAGTGTAGTTTGGTAGTAAGGCGGTGGCGTACTTGCTGTGGACTTGGCTTAAACAGAGGGGGCAATAGATGAGAAATCTGCCAAAAAACTGATGCTTTTAGCAGAACAATAATCCTAAAACCTAATTAACTTTTTCATTAATTTACTGGAGTGGCTTAAAAACAACAATGTAAATAACCTTTAATGACCTATAAAGGAGAACATGTGGCACTGTTTGAAAATGATGGTGTACAAACCTGATTATCCTCAACAAACTGGGGCAAATGTGCCTGGAGCAATGGGGCAAAATCACACCTAAAATAAGCTAAAGCACTTATGAATGTTGTCATTGCTGCAAATGGATGGCACTATGAATAGTTACATGTGGGGATTTATTACTTCTCTAATATCATACAGATTTTTTTGTTGTTTTTACATTTAATGAAGAATATTACATTCAATTAACAATAACCTATAGAAGGCTGATTAGTGTTTTTAAAGCATTTTTCTGATTGAGTTATTTTCCACATTTAAGAAGAACTTGCACCTCTCTGCTTTCCTGTCGTTGATTACCAACAGATGCTTTCCTCCTCTAGTTGCTAGGATTTTTCTGTGCCTTTTTTTCCAGTGACTGGATTGTGTTTGCTGAGTGTGTATTTGCTATTCATCTGCTTAGTATTGCTGACAGTTATTAGATATACATTCTCTTTTTCTCTCTCTTCTTTGCCACTTAAAACGTTTGTCCTTTTTTATTAGTTATATATATTTATATTGATCAAACGTGTCAGTAAAAGGCATTTTACTGTAATTTCCATTTAAAATATATTGTTGTTCATTTGAACTTGCTATTCATCAGAAAATCCTGAAAAAAAGTATCACATTCTCCATCAAAATATTACGCAGCACGTTTTAACATTAACAATAGAATCAACAAATCAGTGTGTGTGTGTGTGTGTGTCTGTGTGTCTGTGTGTGTGTATATATATATATATATACAGTATATATATATATATATATATATATATATATATATATATATATATATATATATATATATATATATATATTTATAAAACGGGTAGTTCGAAATCCTTGATTCTGATTGGTCAAGAGCTGTGCTTTATTCACGATAAAACACGGCTACGAGCCGCTTCACCCCAACGGTTCTATCGATCGCTGCGCAACACTGTGGTTCTATGTTGTTTTTATTTGAGCTTTCATGCATTTTACACATTGGAACGTTGTTGCTGTTCACACTTGGGGACTATTTTTTCCAGCGGAAGGTAAGCTTTTAGTGATTTTACTTCAAGAAAGTTGCACTTATATTGTTTTTTACTTTAATATTGTGTGGCAACCGTTTTATAAAAGCAATAAGATACTCGAGGCAAGTGCTGTATCAGTGAAATAAGTAACAGCTGAAGGGGTTGCAGGCACTCCGCTACGTCGTGCCTAACAACGCCCTTCAGCTGTTACTATTTAACGATACACACAGCCTCGTACCTTATTGTCTTACATATATCAGGGCTGTTAACGATTAATCGCGATTAATCACATCCAAAATAAAAGTTTGTGGTTACATAATATATGTGGGTGCACTGTGTATAATTAATTTGTATATATAAATACACACAAATGCATGTATATTTAAGAAAAAATTATATGGATTTAAATTTATATTTAGATATGGAAAAAAGATGGATTTATATATAAAATATTGATATTTATATATAATATCAATTATATATAAATCTATATATAGTATTAAGGGATGGGCATCGATTAATCAACGATCGATTATTGATCATTAAGAATTTCGTCGATCACGTTTATTTGTTATCTGATTATCATTAAACTAATGCTGCTGCGTTGCGTAGTGTGAGTGGAAAGTGAACGTGTTCCCCGGGCTGGTCATGTTAGCGCGGAGGTACCTGTGCATCCCGCCGCAACATCAGTCCCCTCATCAGAGCGGTGTTTTCAGCGGCTGGACTGAAGCATTTGTTTACACTCGACGCGTCCGCACGAGGGAGGTGCGCGCGCAGTCTGCAGAGACTCGCGCTGAAGTGCCAGGCGAAAGTGTAAACAAGGCTTGACGGTCACCATGCAGGTTGCGAGTCGCGTGCTGACCCCAGATCATGTCATCAACATGCTTATCTTTCTCAACAAAAATCAGTAGACTGGAGCAGAAGTTGTATGTGAGTTATTTTTTATGAAGCTTTAAGTAGCCTAACGTTAGCCGGTAGGCTAATCTCTCTCACCCTTTCTCGACTCCGTGCCTTGATTGAGTTACATTTTGACAAAACCTGCTGTCAGATCTAAATGTTATTATGTTTTTGATTAAGTTATTATTATTTTGGAACAGACAAGGGTCTTACGAATGCCAACTCGCAGCTGCAGGTTCAGTTGCGTTGGTTAGTAAGTTAACTGAGCACCGCCGCGCATACTGTATCTTCAAATTCAGCCTAACCGAACGCCCAGTTTAACTGCCACAAGTTGATCATCTTGTAATAAAGATCTAATTGAGGAAAAACACGCTGTATTTTTGTATTTTCATAACATTTTTAATTTATAAAAAGTTAAATAAATAATACATTTGAATTTAAAAATATTAATGATTAATCGATAGTCGATCGTTAATTCTTCCGACGATCGAACTAAGAAAATTTAATCGAATGCCCATCCCTATATAGTATACATGAAAATATTTCTTAAACATATACAAGCATGTGTGTGTATTTATATATATATATTAGGGCTGTCAGTTTAACGCGTTATTACGGCGTTAACGCAAACCCATTTTAACGGCGTTAATTTTTTTATCGACGCGATTAACGGTCTTTTTGTCACATGCTTTTGCAACAGGACGCGGCATGCATCCTGATCCATTTCGCCATCTCGCGCTCCTCATCCACTCAAAGCCGAAAGCGTGTGTTTGTGGCATGCCTGTTGTTTTGTTTCCGATCTCAGCTAGATCTGCTTGCTCTTTGGTCGAAGAAGCAACAAAACGTCCTCGCGCGGCGCAAGCCATTGAAATGAATGGGTTTCAGAGCGCAGCGCGAGGATGTTTTGTGCCGCACACACTCGTTTGGGCTTGCGAGCCGGCCAAATAGTAACGTTACGTTTTGAGTGGATGACGAGCGCGAGACACAGAAATGGATGCCCTAAGATTCTGAATGTAAAGTTTACTTTTAAAAAGTTGCCAAACTGTCCCATTGACAAGACCAAGTGACCTGTGCGTTTTGTCGTTGTGAACTGAGCTGTCATCATCGCAGCACGTCCAGTCTGAAACACCACTTGATGATGGCC
The DNA here is from genome assembly GCA_030378365.1 of Hybognathus amarus. Taxonomy (NCBI): domain Eukaryota; kingdom Metazoa; phylum Chordata; class Actinopteri; order Cypriniformes; family Leuciscidae; genus Hybognathus; species Hybognathus amarus. The sequence goes on from JAQIUQ010003129.1 coordinate 218,166, forward strand.
AAGCACACACACACACAGCTGATGCGAATTCTCCACCCCTCGATCAATATCAGGACCTCGTCAGTATTTTTTGCACCCTTTTATTGGTAGACAGTGTTACATTGTGTGAGAGATTATTTATATAGTGTGAAATTTAACACTATTCTAATGTTATTTTCAATAATAATAATAAAAAACATTTGCACTAAACAAGCCAATCCACTTTTCCATGTTGATAAGAGCATTAAAACGAGAAAAAATAATGTAACAAAAAGAAATCAAAAGAAATCAAAAGATATATAGAATAGATAAAAATGTGCGATTAATCGAAGTTAACTATGACATTAATGCGATTAATCGCAATGTGACGAAAATTTAGAATTAATCGCATAAATGCGATTAATGAGAGGTGACGAAAATTTAGTCTTGAAATGTGATCAGAGGCTGGTTGCATAAACTGCAGAGATGATTCTTAACAAGTTGAAATAAAAATATAGATTGGTCTAATTTGATTTTGAAAAGTTGGTCATACTAGTTCTCAAGACACAGTTTTAACATAATGGCTGTCGCTGCCTGGCCCCAGCTGGGGCTGTAACGATTTGGGCTAAAATCATAATCACGATTAATCGAACAAGTCACCTCGATTACGATTATTGAACGATTTTTTTTTCTTTCTCATATGTCACTGGCAAGGCTTATTCTGTAAATATGTATGTATTTTTTTTAGTGCATAATCTTTGAGATTCTAAAATAAGGAAACACACAGATAGCGTTTAATGCTTATTAAATATTTTAAAATAATAAAAAATGTAGAAAATAGTTATTTTTGTAAATAAAACAAATTATTGTAAATATTGCCATCTAAAAAGTAAAATATAACTTGTATAAAACTAAAAAACTAATCCTTTTCATATTGTATGGCATCTGTAAATGCCTGTGTTATCGTGAGCTGCTTTGTGGAGTGGAGGCACTTGTTGCTGGGCGTTTGTCTGTCTCTCTCTCTCTTTTTGCGTGTTTCTTTGGTAAAAGCAGCTCCTGTTGCTGAGTTGACTCAGTATTCTCAGGAATCAGAGAGTGCGTTCACACACAAGTTACCCGCAAAGACACTTGACATGTCTCAGCAGCGTCTATAGTTTGCTTATGAGTTGCGAATTTCTTTTCGAAAAACCACGCTTGCGCATTTGTTTTTCTCTGATTCGATAATAAACTCAGCGCATTACGTACCGTTTCACGCTGGCGAACGATCCCGGCTTAAACGGCATCATTAGGCTGCAACGCGACATTGATTACATTACGGCTTTTGTTCACACAGCGCGCGCTCCGTGACTGAACCATGGACTGAACACAGCAATTGTTACTCTGTCCCCAACCTGGCGGCACCAATCCCGGGCCGTGTTTGCGCTCACACAGGTGTTTGTTCTGGCAATTTCCCGGGATCAACGCGCTGTGTGAAAGGGGCTCATGTTGTTTCAATGTCGCTGACTGGACGGGGTGGAGTGACGTGACTACTATGTTTAAGGGGAAAGTACGTTAACACACAGTGGGCGGATATATTAATAGTATTCAAAAACCGAAATAACCGACATGGTAAAATCACGTCGGTTATAGGCTCTGAATTTCGGTTTCGATTATTTTTCGGTTAATCGTCCAGCCCTAGCCCCAGCAGAAGATAAAGGCAGATATTGACCTGTACAGCAGGTCTTCTCTGCCGAGCCTGATGAATGCTGTCTAAAATACTGCCTTGGTGTCACGGGTGGTTGAAGGTAGACAGAAGAAGATAGAGGTTTAATGGGAGTAATATACAAGACAGCAGAACAGGCAGGAACACACTAAATACAATGGAGATTGGACAAAGACTGACTGAACAGACAGAACATGACACTGATTAACGGAGCACAGGTGATACAGATGACGATGACCGTTTCTCAATACGCGTTCTTGTCTGTACTTGTGCTTCTTGTGGACTTGTGAAGCTGCCCAAGTACTGTTCAATTTAAAGTTCACATCTAGCCAAGTCTAGTTCACGCATCGAGAGGTGACTTATGCAAACTTAAGACAGCCAGGTATCCCAGAATGCATCTCGCACCAACCAGCAAGCGTCAATAGCAGTGGAGAAACACATGAAATATCAAAATACTACAGTTATTGTGGCATGAAATGTAATTTTAAGAGTGTTTCAGGCGAGAATGTAGTTGTTTTTGGAGTTGTGATATCCAGGCGTTCACCGGCGCTCATCAACCCCGACTGGAACAGCTTTTGCCACATTTGCCGCTGGCTCTGATGTCTCTAGTCTAGTGAATATAATTTATGTATTTTTCGTCTTATTTATAAGTCGATCTTTGGTCTCATTAGTTTGTTCCATGGCAAAGTGGGCAAAGTGAAGTTTCATAACTTCATATATTTAGGCCTATTAGAAAACTTACTTGTTTAACTGAATTGTTTGCTTTATTTCTCATTGTAGCTTCTATACCTTTCAGGCTAGATATTATTGATCATTCAAACTCACATTTAACAAAAAGAGACAAGGTTGTGTCATTTTTTTTTTATATATACTTTAAAAGATACATATATTTTTATTAGGGCTGGGCAATGATTAATCGCGATTAATAAAAATAAAATAAAATAAAAGTTTGTGTTTACATAATATATGTGTGTGTGGTGTGTATAACTATTTTGTATATACTAATACACACTCATGCATGTATATATTTAAGAAATGTTTGCATGTACATACTTTATACCGAATTAATATTATATATAAATATTTGATATATTAACAACACATTTTTTAAATATATACATGCATGTGTGTGTATTTATATATACAAAATAGTTATACACACTACAGACACATATATTATTTAAACACAAACTTTTATTTTGGATGCGATTAATCATTGCCCAGCCCTAATTTTTATATTTATTTTAACATTCTCTTCACTATATGTGCAATAAAATAGAATGACTGTTTTATGTAACTGTTTTCATTTAATGTTTGTTAAATGTCACTAAAAATCAATAATGTTTCATATTTTTTAAATGAAAACAAAAATATCATGTTTTATATATTTATCAGTTTTTATAAATATATGCAGTGAAGATAATCAATGTCCACGTTGCCTGAATCACATGGCCATTAGGCTAATATGTTTAAGATTTTTTTAATTGAAAAGTGTATATTTCGTTTTATTGTTGCCTAAAATATTCCTAAAGAGATAACCGGAGTAGCCAGAGCGTGCCGAGCTGACATGATCAAAATTGACGCTGTTCCATATGCAGAAGAACTGGACTTGCGTCCTCCGTCCTTCTGGAGTTTGCTCTCCTGAGTCGAACTTGGCAAGTCCGAACTACCAAGAGCGACAAGTCCAAAGTTTGCGTACTTGGTATTAAGAAACGGCCGATGACTGACTAAACACGGGTCATACAGCTGAACTGATAATGACAGTGAAGATGACACGTGACGTGAATACAATCCAAATAAAAACTAACTAACCCAACACTACACTGATTGACTATCCTGTGTTTTTGCTTGTTTTTGTTGATTTAATGTATCTTGTGATGCTTTTTATTCTTTGTTGTCTGACCTGCTTCGTTCTCTGTCTCTCAGCTGGAGTATACTGCTCGTCTGGACTTCCTATGGCGTGTGCAGGCGAAGGAGGAGATAAATGAGATGCGAGAGCTACGTGAACACAATGAGAACATGCTCCGGAACATTCTCCCCAGCCATGTCGCACGCCACTTCCTGGAGAAAGACAGAGACAATGAGGTAGAGAGACAGAATGGATCTGGGCGTCTCACTTCTTTAGTCTGACAGGAAAAACATGGTAGCACTTAGATGGCAAGAACATGTGAGGAGAGGATGAATCACTGCCACTCTCTTTGTTCTTTGTTGTACTTTATTGTATGACAAGCATTTATTTTTGTAAGCATTTGCAGAGTGGAAGTCAGAACCAAAAGAAATTTGCACAAATTAATAATTAATATACACGACAAAGCAAAAAAAGTTTTAAACACACCAAGTGAGCTTCCTAAATAGGAAATAAATTAATACTATTATTCAGCAAGAACACTTTGAACATTAAATTGATCAAAAGTAATTGTAAAAAGATTTATAATCTTACAAAATATTTCTATTTCAAATAAATGCTTTTCATTATTCTAATCCTAATTTCTATTCATCAACAACAAAACAATTGGTTTCCGCACAAATAAAAGCATTGATGATTACGATTTCTTAAAGGGATAGTTCACTTTGAAATTCATTTTTGATATGTTTTAGCTTACCTCAAGGGCATCCAAGATGTTGGTGTCTTTGTTTCCACTGTGTTTTCAATTTTGATATTTTTAGGTCAAACCGTTGTTGTCTGCCAGTCATATAATGCAGGTATAGGGGGTCCAAATTAACAGAGAAGTCCAAATTAAACATGATTTAATTACTTGTAAATGTAAGTACACATTGATGGCCTAAGACACAAAACGAGCAGTTTGTGTAAGAAAACGAACAGTATTTATATCGCTTTTACCTCTTGTAACCACAGCCACGTCCAACTGATCTGAATCAGTTATCCAATGTCCAACTGAACCGAACTGTACCATGTCCAACGTTCCGCCAGAAGTGATCGCTTGCGCGTCTACGTCACTCACTGTTTACACAGAGATTTCGGAAGTTTTACCTTCGGAAGAGTGACGTAGACGCGCAAGCGAGCGTCACTTGCGTGTGCGGTTCAGTTCGGTTCAGTTGGACATTGGACAACTGATTCAGATCACTTGGACATGGCTGTGATTACAAGAGGTAAAAACGATATAAATACTGTTTGTTTTTCACACAAAACGCTCGTTTCGTGTCTAGGCCATCAATGTGTACTTACATTTACGAGTCATTAAATCATGTTTAATTTTGACGTCTCTATGCTTGACCCCATACCTGCATTATATGACTGACAGACAACAACGGTTTAACTGAAAAATATCAAACTTGAAAATACTGTGGAAACAAAGACACCTACATCTTGGATACCCTTGAGATAAGCTAAAACATGTCAAAACTTATTTTCAAAGTGAACTATCCCTTAAAGGATCATTATGGTGCTGACTAATAATGACTGACGATGCTGAAAATTCAGCTTTGCCATCACAGGAAAAAATTAAATAAAAAAAAAAATTTAAATAGTAAACAATTGTTTTACAATGCAATAACATTTCACAATATTACTGTTTTACTGGGATTTTTTTATTATAATTATTAATTGCAGTTTAAGAGACTTCCTGCAAAAACATTCAAAATATTTTGAACAACTCAAAATTTTGAAAGGTAGTTTAAATTCTCAAAATAATGATAATAATTATACAATGAAATTCTGATATTTCCTTCTCCTTTGAATCTCCAGTGTTGCTTTAGAATTGAGCTAATTGAGCATAATCAAATTTGTCAAAAAAAATGCTTCTGGTTCTGATTGTGCTCGCAACATAGATTGTTAATCATGTGGCATCCATGTTTTTATGTGTCTATATCTTTTTCCCAGTGTCTTTTTTGCCTTATTCCTTTGTTCTCTCCGTTGAGTTTGTAGAGGCAGTCTGTGTGTGTGTGTGTGTGTGTGTCTGCTCTCTTGTCCTGATGTGACTCGCCTGTTTATTTCTGGAATGTTCTGCTGTCAGTCAATCAGACAATAGGGAGAATAAATAATGGAGCTGTATAACTCACGGATAAAAAATGCATCCATTAAGCCTGTGTGGGTGAGGGCATTGAGTTGCTTTAATTATCCCATTAATTTATAATCAGGTGGAGTATTGAGGTTTGATTTAACTGGTGACACTAAATGTGTGTGCGTGTGTGTGTGTGTGTGTGTCTCTGAGTGTGTGAACCATAATTTACGCCACTCTCTGCTATTATTAAGATGAGAAAATGATCCCTCTCCCTCACACACTTACACAGTCTTGCTCACAAAACCTGCCACTCTTAAAGGGCACTGAAGTCATTTGGTTCAGTGACTAACACTTATTACATGTATTATTACCTGTTTTCTGCACTTGTCTTCAACAGTCACTGACATTTTACATTATGCGTCAGCAGGGCGGATCAGTGTGATGTTGAATGTTTAGGGTGTATGGAGAGAGTTTAACCTCATTCTAATGACCACAGCTTCCTCTTTAAACAGCATAGTTAGGGCTGTGTATGGCCTTATGGTTTGCACACATTAGACCTCAAATATAGTACATAATTGCGCATGTTGTGATATATTATGTAGTGCGGATGAGGTCTGTTCATAACCACCATGTGTATATGGGAAGTGTGTGTAAGCCTTGGACCATTCACACAGGACCGGTTCTGTTTTATAATTATTGTACACGTGCAGAGAAACATCATTGCAACACTTTTTTTGTAACACTTGTTTTTAAGTTGATTAATTATATTTAAATAGTATGCTTTATATTATATTATATTATTTGGTAACACTTTACAATAATGTTTCATTAGTTCAGAAGTACACTACTGTAGTTAACATGAACTAAGAGTGAACAATACTTCTAAGGCATTTATTAATATTAGTTAAGGTTAAACTGAACATTTACTAATACATTATTGAAATCAAAAGTTGTATTTGTTGACAATAGGTATAGCACTGTAAACTAACATGAACAAACAGTGAACGACTATATTTTATTAACAAACATTAACAAAGGATAATAAATACTGTATCAAATGAATTGCTAATTGTTAGTTCATGTTAGTTAATACTGTACATGTTAACAAATGAGAACTTGTTGTAAAGTGTGACCACGTATTTTATAGCATACTATAATTACTAACATTGTGTAATATATTACATGTAAACAATCATTTTTATAATTTTGTATTTGTTGTTTTTGAATTTTATTTATGCTTGCAAGCAGTGCTATTGTAGTGTAATTGAAAATTAATTAATATTTTGAAATCATTTTTATATTTTCCATTTTCATTTTAGTCATTTTTTTGTAATTTTTATTAGGTCTAAATTGATTTTTTTTTTTCAGTTTTAGTTTGTTATTTTAGTATGAGACATGATGCCTTGGCAACCAGCTAAAATAAAATAAATTAACTTTTATATATTTTATCTCAGTTAACTTTTAATTTATTTATAGTAACAGAAATGTTTTTTTTTTATGATTTTAGTTCAATATATGTTCATGCTTTGTCATATACATTATGAATTAATCAAGTGTGTTTTTTAAAGTTATTGTACACATGCAGAAAAACACTATTTACCTTTGCAACGTTTTGTTGCTACACTTGTTTTTTAGATCATTAATTATATATATATATATATATATATATATAAATATACATGTATTTGTTTATATATTTATTCTTATATATTACATTGTTATAATATAATTAATAAAATATAACGTTGCTAATATATAATAGCCTATATTAACATATTGAATTGCATACTATATTTAACATTATTATATAATATATTATATGTAAACCATGTTTTTTTGTATGTTGTATGTGTTGTATTGACATTTATCAGATATCAGCCTTATCAGAAGCATCTGTTCTGACTCCCATTTGTGAGGTAATCAAGTGTGTTAGATATAAAGCAGCATTGCCCTCTAGTGGTCAACACATTTTGCATACCACGTTCACTGTATTGTTGTTCTGACGTTCATTGGAATCGCATTTTTGTATGTTTTTACATGTCATATTGAACCAAAGTTATCTAAAGTTGACTTCATTCCAGTGATGATGTTTCTAATGTTTTGTCTCCATCCATAGGAGCTTTACTCGCAGTCATATGACACGGTGGGAGTGATGTTCGCCTCCATCCCGGGCTTTGCTGATTTTTACTCTCAGACGGGAGATGAATAATCAGGGTGTGGAGTGTTTGCGGCTGCTCAACGAGATCATTGCTGATTTTGATGAGGTCAGATTTCTTCCATCACTCACACACACACACACATATTTACTCACCCTAATGTTCGATCTAAACCCATTCTATGACAGTTTATTTTGATCAAAAAACAGCATACAGGTAATGACATGAGGGTGAGTAAATATTGACAGAATTGTCATTTTTGGGTGAACTATCCCTATAAAGTGCCGGTATTATCCTTTTCAGAAATTACCTTTCATGCAGTGTGTAATATAGCTGTTTTTTGAATGGAAAAGATCAGCAAAGTTTTAAAGATCAAGTGCATGATCAATAGTTATTCTCTACTGAACAAAATAATTTATTCTGAACTGCCTAAAACAAGTTGCCAGTAGTTCCAGTCTTACCTCCAGTTTCAAACGTAGGTTTGTAACACATTTACATAATTCCAGGATATGGTCTTCATTGGGTACCTGTGAACTTTGACCCGATGTCAATCACTGTGGTTGTAGCAGAGGCTTGGCAGAGTTTATATGTCAGTAAGAGATTGTTTCCTGTGATGTGAAAGTAAATCCATTTTGCATGCAATTCCAAAGCATGAGAACTTAGAATGATACAGTAAAACCGACACCTTCATTATGGTTTTGAATCAGTGTGCAGAGGAAGTAGAGAGGAAGCTTCAAGAGCTGAAATTCAGGATGCAAGAGTGAAATCGTTTCAGACACGCGCTGTAACGGTAGACCAATAGAGAGCCTAAGTCCCTCCCCTTGCGGTCGAAAAATTGTTGTCCTTATTTCGGAAAAATATTGTATGGTAGTCAATGGCGAGAGACAACAAATATTTTGATCTCGTTTGAATTGTGCCCTGAATTACACATGTTTGTCAATTTTAAAAAATACATTTTAAAGTCAAGAAAGTCGCAGTTTGATGTGAAACTGTTGAGGTATAAGACTGTGAAAATACGTAATTACAAAGACTACAAACCCCAAAGGCGCACATTTTCTCTCAATGAATGAAGCGAACTTTACTGAGGCTAATGTCTGTCATTGTTTCTATAGTCTTACGTTATAATCGTAACATTACCTTCATGAGTGTTTTGTTCCAGACTGCACATACACGAGCAGCGGATCTCGCTTGTTTCGCTTCCCGGGAGATGTAGTTCATTAAGCGATTTTCACATAAAACTAAAAGTAGCTCTTCTGTTTTATGACAAACTGCGACGTTTTCTATTTTCAGAATTATCTTTTAAATTGACAAACATCATATGTGTAATCCAGGACACAGTTCAGACGGAATAAAAAGATAAGTTGTCTCTCGCCATTGACTACCATTCATATTTTTTCTGAAATAAGGGTCCCATTAGCCGGAAGCGGAGGGGCGGGACTTAGGCTCTCTATAACAACAGACTGGGGCATCTGTCCAATCAGTGCAAAGTAGTCGCTCGGAATCCTAGAGAGGCTGAATCCTTTTTCGAACTGTTTCAGACACTGTTGTCACAGTGTCTGGTTTGTGTTTCCCTGGGTAACCACCAGAGGTCCTCTTTCACCACGGTGTCATTTACTCATACTATATTTCCTATAATCCTGTTCTGTCACTCATTGATCATTGCACACAGCTGTTTCCCGTCACCTTGTTAGTTTCTGTGTGTATATACCCTGTTTGTTCAGTGTTTGTCACGGAATCCTTGTTACACGTCATGTCACTTCCGAAGTTCTGATTTGCTGGTTTCTTGTTTTTGTTCTTGTGTTTGGATTGACTATTTGGAGTTTGACCCTTGCCTGGACTGGTTTTTGTGAGTACGGATTACCCTCATAAAAAACTGCAAGGATCTTACCGTTCCCTGTGTGTGTATCATGACAACTGTGAGAAAATTAAAGGGGACATTTTAATGCAAAATTCACTTTTATAAGGTGTTTGACTTTGAACACGGATGTGTGTCTAATAAAAGATATACGTCTGTGTCAAAATCTTGACAAATGTTCTGTTATTGGATGTACCAACGAACATAAGTCTACATAGACTCCTGGCACCTGAGGCACGGCTGACACCAAAAATTATTAAAGCTACACTGTGTAACTCTTTTAGTTTATTCTTAGCTAAAAACACTTAGTTCTTTCAAAAATATACGTGCTCATTAATGTATATTTACTTTGTTCAAGTAATAAAGTATTCTCGTGAGTGTATAATATGCCATTGAAAATACATACGGGTAAGAGGTTCTAATGTCGGATCGCCATGTTGCCCCTCCATCTTGAAAGTACATTAGCCAAAGAGGGACATACCCGTTAATTCAAACTTCGCCTTTCGCGTTTACGTTTGAGTTAACATTCATGGACGAGGTTGAACTGGAAGTCATGTTAATCTTGGACTACATTGGCCACTGTAGGAGTTAAAAATGAAATCGGAATTGAGAGGAACAGAAACAAATATTCACTGGATGATCATATACCTTTTCACCACTAGATGGGGGTAAAAATCACACAGTGTAGCTTTAATAAAGGAAGCGTGCCAAAGAAAGTCGTTAAAGTGTTATATATTTGGGGAAATTATTTTACCCCGGACTGCTTCACAAATGAGCATCAGTTCAACGCTGGATTTGCACAAAAGTTGTTTTTAAAAGATTTTTAGATTAACATGATGGTACATTGTGTATAATGAGTGGAATCAACTTTACATAAATGTATCCACTAACCATTAGGAATTAGGGAACATCCAGTTGCATTTTAAGTTGTTACTACTTCCTGAGTCTCTCCATCAGAGACTTCGGGTTGAACATGTGAGGCTGAACATCGCTACTGACAATTTCAGACATTTTGGCTGTGCGAGACAATTCAGTTTTGTTGTTGCCGGAGTATCCGAAGTATAAGCTGTAAACCTCTTCTGGAAAGGGGGCTATAATAGATGATCGGTGGGTGTTTTAAGCTGAAACTTCACTGACACATTCTAGGAACACCAGAGATTTATATTATATCTTGTGAAAAGGGGCATAGGCATCCTCTGAAGTGTTTTTAAAATTAGGAACCATTAAAAAAGCATAATATGGGCACTTTTAATTGATGATTCATCTATGATGCACAGTTCCATCACACCTGCTCAAAAGCTGCTAACAAAAGTTTAATGTTACATATGTAGACTGTCATACTTGAAAGATTGTCTCTCTACAGCTGCTGGGGGAGGAGAGATTTCAGGACATCGAGAAGATAAAGACCATCGGCAGCACATACATGGCTGTGTCAGGACTGTCTCCTGAGAAACAAGTATGAAAACACACACACATACACACCTACAGAAGCATACTCACACATGCTACAACATTATCTGATGTCTTCTTATAAGCAGTGTCTGCAGTTTGAAATCTATAAAAAGGGTTAGCTTGTGCACTAATCTTTCTATATATGTGTGTGTTACCATAGCAATGCGAGGATAAATGGGGGCATCTGTGTGCGCTGGCAGATTTCGCCATTGCTCTGAATGAAAGCATTCAGGAGATCAACAAACATTCATTTAACAACTTCCAACTCAGAATCGGTAAGAGTCAAATTATTTCAACAATTTATTTAGAAACACATTTAAAAGTGACAATGGAGCGCAACAGTGACTGCCAACTTTTTTTATCAGCCTTGATTATGAACGTATTTTACCTGTTACCGTAAATTTTAACCGCAAGATTTACCGCAATTTTGAAACCAACCAGCTCTGAGAAGATTGAGAGCATTTCAATAAATAAATCATTTAAAATTGGGAAAGAAATGTTTTGATGAAATATTCAATACAAGGTTTTTGAGGTTGTAAGGAGCCGTACTTGATTACAGGTATGTCTTTTGCAATGCTTTGTGGGAGTGGGCAGTCACTATTCCCGTTTCCATGGTTACTGATCCTTTAAGGATCTTGGGTAATGTAGTTCTTAGTTTAGTTTTGTTTTTATCACATCGAAAACTTCTAGAATCTCAAATGTACTTAAAACTTCAGATACTTTCTGTACACAACCATTTAAAAATGTTGTTTAGAAAGAAATTCATACTTTTTATTCAGCAAGGATGCATAAAATTAATCAAAAGTGACACTGAAGAAATTTATTAAGATTTAAATGTCAAACAAATACTGTTCCTCAGAAATTCCTGAAAACAATGTATCAAGGTGTCCACAAAAATTTAAGCAGCACAACTGTTTTTAACTAATAATAATAAGAAATGTTTATCAAGCATTAAATCAGCATATTACAATAATTTCTGAAGAATCAATTCAGCTTTGCCATCACATAAATAAAAGATATTTTAAAATAGAAAACATTTAATTACAGAACGTCCCTAAATGTCCTAAACTTTGTATATTTAATATGTTCCCTGTAACTTGCACTCTAACTAACTCTGATAAGAAAATGTTAACCTTCTGTTTATTACAAGCAAAACTTGTAGTTGCTCGTCATTGGAAAAACACAGAAATCCCTAATTTTAAACAATGGTTACAGGAATTATCAGGTTGTTTGGCTTTGGAGAAACTCGCATACATTGTTAAAGGAAAATCTGGAAAGTTTTTCAAAGTATGGAACCCCTTTATAGAATTTTTAAAGGAAGCTGAACCAAATAGTTTATTTTCAGTGTAATCAGGAATAATATTTACCATGTTATGTTATTAATGTACCATAGTCTTGATATTTGTATAGTATAATGTTGTTGTTGTTTTTTTTTACTTCTATTTTTTTTTTTCTGTGTTTGTTTTAATGTAAATGTTTCTAAAATCAATAAATACAATGTTGAAGAAAAAAAAGAAATTTATATTAAATTCTGTTAAATTATTCTTCCTGTTAATGTAGCCCTTATCTTACCCTGAAAATAACATTTTTGATCCGAACATGTCATAAAACAGTCAAATAAATAAATTGGAATCAATGACAGCTTCAGGACTCGTAATTATTTATTATCACACACACACAAAAAGTGTTTTGTAATTTGTACTTCCGGAACTGGGCCCTTGCGCTCTATTAAAAGCCTGAAAAGTACTCCATTGCAGTTTGCACCATCATGTCTTTTCATCAGGGTGAGTTTGCTGATGCTGACTCTGTTCGCTCTCTCCCTCAGGTATGGCTCATGGCTCTGTGGTGGCTGGAGTCATCGGCGCTAAAAAGCCGCAGTACGATATTTGGGGGAAGACGGTCAATCTGGCAAGTCGCATGGACAGCACGGGTGTCAGCGGCAAGATCCAGCTCCCAGAGGAGACCTACGCCATCCTGAACGAGCGCGGCTTCGCCTTCGAGTACCGAGGCGAGATCTACGTGAAGGGCATCAGTGAACAGGAAGGCAAGATCCGCACACACTTCATGATGGGTCGCGTACAGCCCAACCCGCTCATCCTGCAGCCGAGGAAGCTCACGGGCCAGTACTCGCTCGCGCCGTGGTGCTCGGCCTGGTCCAGTCCCTCAACCGGCAGAAACAGAAACAAATCCTCAATGAAAACAACAACTCAGGCATCATGAAGGGCCACCACTACAACCGCAGAACTCTGCTCGGCGCCGGGCGGCTCAGACACCAGCCACGCTGAGGTCACGGACAAGAGCGACCTGGCCTAGATCTTGAATGAGGAAAAAGACTGCGTACTGAACCAAAAGACTGAGCTGTACTTCAGACTGCTGCCGCTGACTGAGTGTCTCTCTTGCTGTCTGTGTTTCTTTTTTGTATTTCTTTTGTATTTGAGAAACAATAAAGGGGTTTAATTTTTTTATAAAGGTCTGAGCTTCCTTTTAATAAAGGTCCGTATGAATGGTTTGATCTAATGCTGGTTCACGTCATGTCGGAATTGTTGTGACTCTGAGATTCTCTTCAGAATTGTTAACATCCGCAGACTCCCCAGACATTTCTTAGGCAACGCTTCATAACCAAAATGGTCCCACATGAATTGATGTTGATGACCGCAAAACATTTAATTACAGATTGTTTATCATTTACCTCATATACAAACCTTAGTCTTTTCTTTCCTAATGTGATATCCAAGTGAAACGGCTTCTAAAACAAGAAAAAAATCAGAGGGTAGGACGTGATTTTGTCCATCAAGACTATTTAGAGTTTAGACCATTGTGGTTTGCTATTCACTCAAAAAAATTACACTCACCGGCCACTTTATTAGGTACCCCATGCTAGTAACGGGTTGGACCCCCTTTTGCCTTCAGAACTGCCTCAATTCTTCGTGGCATAGATTCAACAAGGTGCTGGAAGCATTCCTCAGGGCCCATATTGTTTGGTCCATATTGACATGATGGCATCACACAGTTGCCGCAGATTTGTCGGCTGCACATCCATGATGCGAATCTCCCGTTCCACCACATCCCAAAGATGCTCTATTGGATTGAGATCTGGTGACTGTGGAGGCCATTTGAGTACAGCGAACTTATTGTCATGTTCAAGAAACCAGTCTGAGATGATTCCAGCTTTATGACATGGCGCATTATCCTGCTGAAAGTAGCCATCAGAAGTTGGGTACATTGTGGTCATAAAGGGATGGACATGGTCAGCAACAATACTCAGGTAGGCTGTGGCGTTGCAACGATGCTCAATTGGTATCAAGGGGCCCAAAGAGTGCCAAGAAAATATTCCCCACACCATGACACCACCACCACCAGCCTGAACCGTTGATACAAGGCAGGATGGATCTATGCTTTCATGTTGTAGACGCCAAATTCTGACCCTACCATCCGAATGTCGCAGCAGAAATCGAGACTCATCAGACCAGGCAACGTTTTTCCAATCTTCTATTGTCCAATTTCGATGAGCTTGTGCAAATTGTAGCCTCAGTTTCCTGTTCTTAGCTGAAAGGAGTGGCACCCGGTGTGGTCTTCTGCTGCTGTAGCCCATCTGCCTCAAAGTTCGACGTACTGTGCGTTCAGAGATGCTCTTCTGCCCACCTTGGTTGTAACGGGTGGTTATTTGAGTCACTGTTGCACTTCTATCAGCTCGAACCAGTCTGGCCATTCTCCTCTGACCTCTGGTATCAACAAGGCATTTCCGCCCACAGAACTGCCGCTCACTGGATGTTTTTTCTTTTTCGGACCATTCTCTGTAAACCCTAGAGATGGTTGTCCGTGAAAATCCCAGTAGATTAGCAGTTTCTGAAATCCTCAGACCAGCCCTTCTGGCACCAACAATCATGCCACGTTCAAAGTCACTCAAATCACCTTTCTTCCCCATACTGATGCTCGGTTTGAACTGCAGGAGATTGTCTTGACCATGTCTACATGCCTAAATGCACTGTGTTGCCGCCATGTGATTGGCTGCTTAGAAATTAAGTGTTAACGAGCAGTTGGAACAGGTGTACCTAATAAAGTGGCCGGTGAGTGTATATGTTGGCTTTAATTAATTTTAATTTGTCAACAGGTTCCACATAACTGGATTTCGTTCAACAAACATAATTTGTTCATGTAACTTCAACATAATGGAATTACGTAATTTTAAATTACCCAATTTAAGTAGTCTCAACGTGAATTTTTAAAGGCTTCCTGAAATGATTCAAAGGCATTTTAATACATTCATTCATCCATTTATATTTCTTTTGATTCACTGACATTTAATGAAATTGATAGACTTTAGCTAGCTATTTGCTAGCATAAGCACATACTAGCATCTTGAATGCTAAGATTTATATGCTCCTTCATCCAAGGCAATAGACAATAATGAAATCAGTCGACAGCCAAACAAAATGCTCCACTCTTCTCCACAATGGTAACCCACTGTAATTTAAATGGTTTAATCATTCCAATGTAATTTAACATTAAACACAATTACACACTATCAAGTCTTCCCCTTTTCTAAATTTCTCAAAAAAACAAACAAACATAAAATAACACTTAATTTTACCATTTATTCTCTCTTAATTCAACCATATGCAAAGCATGCTGGGAACTAAAAGTACTTCCCAGTTTCAGTTAAGGAAACACAAATCAATCATGTAATCCAACACAAACGGATAAAGTAAACTTAAGTTGTTCGTAGATTTAAGCAGATTGAACACAATAAAATTAAGTTGGGCTCGCACTATACTGCCACCCTCTGGATGTACACATTTTTTTTTACTTAATACAAATGGTTTGTGTTTAGACAACACATTAGGATTTTGTACTGTTGAGACACAATTACATAGACCATAATAGAAAAAAAAACATTTAAAGTAAAAAAAATACAATTATTATAAGTAAACTATATATACATATGTAAAGTGCACAACCTACTAGTTTTTTTTTTTTGTTTTTTTTTGAGTGTTGCTGCAAGGGGAAGTTATTTTGACTGAAAAAATATTGAAGGCATATGAATTAAAAAAAATGTGCAAGGATAAATCATTTATAATAGGCCTAAATACTCCAATATTCCTTAAAAAAATAGAATTGTCAATTTTGAAAGTTTCTGTACACTTGGCAGATATTGCTAATTTGTCCTGGCTTCTTGCCAGGTATTCAAAGAGTTTTCTAGTGTTCTACCTGGTTGCTTAGCTTTCCTGACTGGTTGCTAGGGTATTCTATTATTCTACAACACATATATCAATGCTGCCAACTCTCGTGCATATTTAGCGCGAGACTCTGGATTAACACTGTTCTCACCCTTACTGTCTGTTCTCACCACGCTCTCACGCTACACATCCATTTTCTCCAGCAGTGAACAAACATGGTGGAGCAGAGATGACACTGACAAGACAGAGCAGGAAACAAACTGCCAGCTTTCAAATTCTGTCAATTTTGTTCAAACAATAAATAGCCTATGTTTTGGCGCTCTTTAATGTACAGCGCCAAGTTCAAAAGGCACGAGTACTGTTCATCACTTCATCTTCACTAGGCCTACAATATAGGACAAAATAAACATGACTGAACTTCAGAAGGTAAGATAAAACATACAGTGCAACTTAATGTTAATATTAATGTAACATAATGGATCAATCAGTGTTTAAACCCTATGGTTTCAACCGCGAAAGACGTCAAAACAGCTTGTAATGTCACAGTGTTACATTTACCTCAGAAAAGCCATTCAATGACAATAGCATAGAAAACATAACTGTAGAGAGAAGTATTTTGATAAATATAAGCACTATATTACATATAGTACTCATTCTATGTTTACTTATATCTCTAAAATATATTATTATAAAAAGTGTCTGATATTAGGCTGATTATAGGCTACAAATCTGTTGTTGATATTATATTATTTTTATACTGCAGTGCAGTAACATTAATAACATAGTATTAATATTATTGTAATGGATATTGATATTTATAATGCACTGAAATATAGGCTAATGTAGCCTAGCTGCCAGCTGAAAAGGTAGTTTTACACTCACTTCAAGTTGAACTCAAAAGTTGGCAGGCCTGTTGTAAGTTTACTCAAACTGACCTTTAAAGGGATAGTTCACTTTGAAATAAATGTTTGGTATGTTTTAGCTTACCTCAATGGCATCCAAGATGTTGGTGTCTTTGTTTCCAGCATTAGTTTCAATTTTGATATTTTTAGGTCAAACCGTTCTTGTCTGCCAGTCATATAATGCAGGTCTATGGTCACCACCTCAAAGAGCATGCACAGAGAAGTCCAAATTTTACATGATTTAATGACTCGTAAATGTAAGTAGCTACACATTGATGGCATAAGACTCGAAACGAGCACTTTGAGAAAACGAACAGTATTTATATCGTTTTTACCTCTTGAACCACAGCCACGTCCAAGTGATCTGAAGGCACGGGCGCTTTGGTCTGTGCAATGTTTAATTTGGACTTCTCTGTGCATGTTTTTTAGGTGGTGTCCATAGACCTGCATTATATGACTGACAGACAAGAACGAATTGACCTAAAAATATCAAAATTTAAACTACTGCGGAAACAAAGGATGCCTTTGAGGTAAGCTAAAACATAAATCAAAAATTTATTTCAAATTGAACTATCCCTTTAATAGTTTATGCTGCTGTCATTTTTGTTATATATGTTTTACATGATGGTCAAATAAAAATCGTGTTTTTTTTCCCGTATGCATCGAAAACTCTCAAACACGAGAACCCCTACATCCTACCCTATACTCACGACCAATTCGTACGAATTCGTACGAGTGATTAAAAAGTGGCTAATTCGTACTAATTCGTACGACCTCACTCGTACAAATTTGTACGATTTGTCTAAACCCACGTGACGGTTAAGTTTAGGGCGGGGTTAGGGGTAGGTCATTCGTACGAATTCATACGAATTGGCCAATTCGTAAAATATGTACGTTTTATCAAAATCGTACTAATTTGTACGAGTGAGGTCGTATGAATTGTTACGAATTAGCCACCTCGTAAAATTCGTACGAATTCCCGTGAGATCGGGTTGCTACATCAGGTGTGCCCAACCCTGCTCCTGCCGATCCACTGTCCTACACAGTTTATCTCCAACCCTAATCAAACACACCTGAAGCAACCAATTAAGGTCTTCAGGGTCACTTGGAAATGAAAGGCAGGTGTGTTTAATTAGGGTTGGAGATGAACTGTGCAGGACAGTTGATCAGGAAGGAGCAGTGTTAGGCACCCCTGCCCTACATAAAGTGAATGCTTCATAAATGTATTATATAGAATGCTCTGTTATTGTTTTGACTATCGGTTTGCAAGAAGAACCCAATGTCGAAGGTATGTTATAGCAAATTCTTTGCTCAATCTTTAGCTTCATATAAATAGGCCTATGTTTTTACAAGCACCAACACCTAGATTTCTATTACAGATATATTTTATCACAGATAGTCTACAGAATGCTTTTGCAGATAAAGAATGAAGTTGTAGGAGAATATTATGCCTCAACACGAACAATCGTACAAATGAGAACGACAAATATTGTCTAGGATTTTCCGATGAAAGCTTTTGATTTTAATCAAAGCTGGCAGATGTTTTAGCTTCTTTTTTTAAAACCATTTGGGCTTAGTGAAGTTATACTGAAAGCTGAAATTGATTTTATTTTCAGCCTTAATGTAGCCTGTACTTATGATTATCACCTGTCTAAATCAGCTCTGATAAATAAAGTTATTTAGAGCTGATCAGGTGGAAGTACAGGTCTGTCCTGCAGAGGGCAATGTTGGCTGAATATTAAGTGTCAGATCAAACATTGAAAGAAAACAGTGAGTGAATATTTATGCATGTGTCTACTGTGATTTATCTATTAATATTAGAGTTTTATGTTTTTAATTCAAAAGTCAATTAGAATTTATTTGATATTTTATTGTTTTAATTATTCACATAATTTTAACAGTGATTTATTTCACTTTTCACTTTTTTCTTCTTCCCAGTCTCTTACGTAGGTGTAAACAGATCATCGTCTTGTCAGTCGATGGGTGGGCATGGCTAATATGCTAATAACCACATCACTCCTGTCGCACTCTAGGATGTTGTTATTCTCGGCTCTGTTTTTTTTAACTGACGAATAAAATTGAATGGAGGCAGTTGCCATGGTGAACAGTGCAAAGCTTTGATGTTGAGAGTGACAAAGTGGTATATGTTAGAGAGAGGAAATGAAAAGATGGGAGAGAGAGAGGGAGAGAGAAAGGGAAGGGGGTATGAACTGATTGTTCAAAGATCAGAGAGTTAAAATGCCTGAAAACTGGCACAAATACGACCTCAGCTGTGGCACTGTAGGGTGTGTGTGTATGTGTGTGTGTGGAATGATGATGTGTTTGTTACTTGACAAGCCATCTGTGAACAGTTTGCAGATTTTTTCTTAGCATTGGATGCTCACACACGGGTAGTTGACACACAATGTCAGTAGAGAATTTGTGTCTGTATTAATATTTCAAATTATATGAATGTATAAGGGAAGTTGATAGGGGATAGTTGTCACACTTTTACTTCTGGTATTTTCTCAAAGGTTTTTTTTTGTTCGTTTTTTTGTATTTTGACAGTCAATTTTTGTTGAGATGCATACAGTAACATCTAAGCTAAAAGTAAATAAATAAAAGGATGTCTCACATTATATGGGGTAAGTTGTCACAACCTACCATCACTTGTTACCTGACAACTAAAGCAGAATTAAAACAATTTGGAACACAATTTCACACAGAAATAGCCATTTTATGTGTAACTCTCTTTCTCATTGCTCACATACAGTCACAATTATGAGAATGGTGTATCTTCTGTTGCTTGGCAACAACAGTGAGACCCCCTCACCCACCAATGTGCAGCTGTTTTGGATGTGTGTGTGTGTGTGTGTGTGTATTCCAGCAGATGGCAGTCCATATTGATCATTCTTTATGGCATTTGTAATCATAAATTCTGAATCCATTATCATATTTCCTGTGACAGGAGGAGGGAGGAGCTGAGTTCCCATCGGCCTCTCAACAGAGCCGGATCACCACTCAGGTAGTGTATTATGCATGAAGCCTTATGAATATTTAAATAATGTTAGAATGAGCCACTGACAGGATATGTTTAATATAGGTAAGGTGTTCATCATAACTGCCTGGCTGATTTTTCAGGAGATGATCATTATATTTAAAGGCCACCTGCAACCAGCTAACTAGCGAATTAGATTTACTACTGACGTCCTGCTCAAACTTCCTGTTTCAACAGGAAATGCGTCATCACAGGACAGAAAACTGTTTGTCAAATCAAGTTCAGAGGGTCGTTCAAGGAATAACAAAATTCTGTCATAATTTACTCAACGTCATGTCGTTCCTCTGTATGACTTTCTCTTATAGAACTTTTTTATACAATGAATTCAAGGGTTAGTTCACTCAAAAATTTCAATTCTGTCATTAATTACTCACTGTCATGTCATTCCAAAATGGTACGATTTTCAAAAAAATCTCCAACACGGGTTTACGATAGCACCACAAAGCATACGTGTTGGCACAAGAGCAGAGAGTCAACACGCTTTGGAGATTAATATTTTGTAAATAAAATGGTAAATTATGTTTTTTTTCTTTTGTGCTAACAACAGGGGTTCTTTGCGGTGGTCATGGTGCTATATAGCACCACTAAGCCCAGTTTGGTTCTTCAGCGGTTCTTCAGTGGTTCTCTGGGGTGGTTAACGTGCTATATGGCACCTCTTATGGTTCTACATAGCACCATAATGACAAAGATAATATGGCACTTAAAGTGGTTCCCCTATGATTACAAGTCAATGAACCACTTTTAGTTCTATTTAGCAACATTTTTTTTAGAGTGGATAAACTTGAGGTTAAACCATAGGAGTCATATGGATTACTTAAATAGTGTCTTTACTACCTTTCTGGGGTGTGAAAGTGGTTGTTGCGTATGCTGTCAATGGAGTGACAGAAAGATCTCAGACTTCATTTGTGTTCTGAAGATGAAAGACATGAGGATGAGTTATTAATGACTGAATTTACAATTTTGGATTAACTAACAATTTTATATAATAACCTGCAGATATGCAAAAAAGCACCACAAAAGAAGTACAGATTTGTGGTTAAAGGTCCAATATGTAACTTTAGTGGCCACAAGAGGGCGCCGTTTCCAACAATAACAAAGGCAAACGTAAGTGACGCAGTAACGAGCTGAATGATGGGACTTGCTGTCAAGCTGATGAATCTAATAATGTTTAAGGATTAGTGAAAACACTCATGTTTTTTAACATTACAATGGTATGAAGCAGATCGCGATTGCTAATAAGATACATATATCACACGCGAGTCCGCGGATATAAGGAATAAGGAAATTTCATCCTATTGAACTACACGCAAGTGCTGGATTACTCACACAGGTCAGTTTATTAGATGAATTAAACTGTGTGAGAGAAACGCAGCGCTGTTCCACTGTATAACGTTACACTATCACACTAAACGGCATTTAAATGTGTGTTGAAAGTTATAATATTATTCTACGTGTTACTGTAGTTCGTCTGCTATACGAAACTAGCAGCTTGATCAACATAAGAATAACATACTGACCATATTCTAACATTTCATCATGTCAAGCTAACGTTACAACATTGATTTGTTTTATATACTTTTGCTCACCTGTCTAATAAAGCTGTAAAGTCGTGACTCGTGAAGTTTTGTCAGTGTCAAGTCCAAATTAGTCACGAACGCTAGCTCTCTGTCGAGTGGAAGTCAGTCTCGGACGCTAGCTCTCGGCATCTCAGAAACATCACGCTGATATTGATCCTCATTCTAGTTCTCCTTGTTTTTTCCCAAAGTCTGCTTGCCATGGTCTATGATTGAACGAAACAAGAACTGGGTGCCGCTAAACGTTACTCACTATGCAGTTGTCCGCGTCTCTCGCCATGGTTTACGTCATGGCTATGGCAATACGAGTGGAAACGAGGATAGCCGAGGATAGCGCGGATATTGCGGCATTTACAGGCGACATTTTTTTCCTGGACGGACACTTATTTAAAATTGGAATTTCTCTGAAATAAAAGAACTTTGGAGACTTTTGGGATATTGTAATTACACAACTGCAGGAAATACAGCTATGGAAAAAATTCAGAGACCACTGCCAAATCAGCAGTAGCTCTGGATTTATTATTTATAATATAAATAATAAATCCAGAGCAACTGCTGATTTGGCAGTGGTCTCTTATTTTTTCATAGCTGTATATGCACACTGTGCAAGTGATTTTTGGATATTTCAGTTACAAAATCCTTATATATTGGACCTTTAACACATAACCAAGACATGCTGCTGCTTTGGAGTGTGAATATGTGAAAGATTTACATTTATTCATTAAGCCGACGCTTTCATCCAAAGCGACTTACAATTGCTTTATATCTCAGAGGTCGCACGCCTCTGGAGCAACAATGGGGTTAAGTGTCTTGCTCAGGGACACATTGGTGTCTCGCAGTGGATTCGAACCCGGGTCTCTCACACCAACGGCATGTGTCTTATCCACTGTGCCATCACCGCCCCATCAAAGATCAAATGATATTTGAGAGCTTAAACTTATAGAAAACAAAATCTATACATAGACAAAACATATGGATACATAATGCTCATTTAAATAATAAATAAAATGATGATCAAATAATTATGTTAATAATAAAAAATAAACAGGTTTTTAATTAGTTTCTTTAGGAGATCACAAATCTATTGAGGTTTGGGATTTTCAACTTTAACATTCGTCCTGACATTTTCAGAAATTTTTTCTACACCCCTGGCCATAGTAACCTATGCACATGTGAACTTGCCCTGCCTCATTTGAACACACAAGACGACTTTCATCTTCCTGTGGTCTCTTATATCAGTTATACATCAGGGAGTTCTCTGTTAGTACTCCAGGCATAAATGTGTCAAACTGTCATCTTTAATTTGTTTACTTTGGGCTAAAACTTCATGAAATGACATTAAGTCTACCGCCATTGCAAAATGGTTTTGTACCTGTCAATCAATAACAAATTCTGTAATGTGATAAATTAGTGAAATTTTCAAAATCAGGCCACTATGTTAAATTATAACATCATTTACTCTCCCTATTGTTGTTCCAAACATGCTTTACTTTCTTTCTTCTGTGGAACAACAGAAGATATTTTGAGAAACTAACATTCTTTAGAATATGTGTTTTGCAGAAGGGAGAAAGTCATACAGGTTTGGAATGAGTAAATAATGACAGGTTTTTTGACTATGCATGACCATTTAAGCTCCGTCAACACTGTAAAAAAATTGTTGGTTTAACTTAAAAAAAATAAGTAACCTGGCTGCCTTAATTTTAAGTTCATTGAACTGGAAAAAGTGAGTTAATACAATGAAGGAGATTGATTTAATCATCAGAAACTCAAAATAATAAGTTATCTGAACTGAATAAATTATTTAAGTTGATTTGACAAAAGAAAAAATGTTGTGATAACAAATCTTGAAAATATTTTTTTACAGTGAACAGCATTTGTTAGTAAAAATGTTTATTAGCACAAAAAACTAAATGTCTCTCATTTTGCTTTTATCAGTTGTTTTTATTATTGTAAAAATCAGAGTTTACATTGAGGCGCTTACAATGGAAGTGAATGTAACCCTTTTTGGTGGCTTAAAAGGAGTTCATTTTTTAAAAAAACCTTTGCTGATATTACTCACCCCCATGTCATCCAAGATGTCCATGTTTTCTTTCTTCAGTCGAAAAGAAATTAAGGTTTTTGATGAAAACATTCCAGGATTTTCTCCATATAATGGACTTCAATGGGAACCAAACGGTTCAAGGTCCAAATGAGAGTTTCAGTGCAGCTTCAAAGGGCTTTAAACGACACCAGACGATGAATAAGGGTCTTATCAAGTGAAACGATCGCTCATTTCGAAAATAAATAAAAAAGTTTAAGTTTTATAAGCACAAATGCTCGCCTTGCTCTGTTCTGTGATGAACGTTCATGACTCTCCTGTTCAAACTCGTTCATCAAAATGAACAAATCTTTTTGGAGTCATGACTAGATAAGACCCTTATTCATCATCTGGAGTCGTTTTAAGTTTCACTGCACGGAAAGCCTTCTTTTCAAGCCTTCTTCGTCTTCTCAAAATGTCGACAACACAAACCAAACTCTTCCAGGCTTCAGCTACAACTACAGTGTCTGAAGACCATAGGCTGCCATTACATTTTTTACATTGTAGGTAGGTAGGTATGTAACAGGATTCGGGAACTGGAATTCCTGATTAGTTTCGGCAGTTCAGAATCGATTTTTTCTTAACTTTATTTTTCGTGTGCTTTTATCTTTAAAACTTTGCAGACCTTTTTACATTCACAAACCGCTATATTACACGCCTCTTCAAAGGTAATATTCGAAATAGCATTGTAGGGGCATTTTATGATGAAACCTTATCAGTGCATTTTTCTAGTGTATTTACTTTTAACTTCAGGTCGTGTCAGTGGTGACCCATTTCAGATATGTCTAAAATTCCAACAACGGGATGGTTACATATAAATATATTTGAATTGTTTGATCAAAATTATAGGGACGCTTCTATTCTGACTGGATATTGGTAGTCCCTTGTTTGGCATTAATAAAACACACCTGCACAGGTGACTGAAGTGAACTCTCATCTCAGTTTACAGATCTGACAGCATTATTGGCTGGAACGAGATTTACACACACTGTGTTTCTCTGTCGCATGCACGACCACAGCTGCAGCTGCATCACCATGGAGATGCAGTTAGCCAATGACAGGCGGCAATTTTCCCTCCAGGGACCCTGCTGATCCGAGCTGGGGGGAGCATGGGGGCGTAAACAGGAAGAAAAAACAAGAGGTGGGTGGATAGTGACAAATGAGAGACTGTGTGTGCGAGCATGTGCAGGTATGTGTGTGCGAGAAAGTGCAGGTATGTGTGTTCTCTCAGCTTCCTTTAGGTAGGCGGGGTTTACAACTGCATTTGAGCCTGTTGCTAGGCAAGACCAGTATCCATGGTTACCTCCATACCCAATCAGGTGTTAATGTTGATGTTGGCGCCTGTTTCATTCACGTATGTGTGTGTGCTATGTGTGGAAAGTGATGAAACTGAACCTTTCTTTTATGGTTATCGCTTCTGGATTCTGATCAATCTATATTTTTTTTGTGATAGTGGACCACTGGAACTCAAATAATCTATTTTTATAAACAGAGCTGTGGTTTGCGTTCACAGAACTCGTTTCGCCAAATGGAAGGGAACAGATAGAGAACTGTGTAGGCCATAGTCAGCATTGATATCCGTCAGAATTGTAGGAGTGTTACATTTGGTTTGATGTGTGTTAGAGTGTGTGCGTGTCCTCTCCTTCTGCCTTACAAAACCAAGTGACCGGTTGCTATGGGATCAGAGGCTTGGCGAACCGTTACTAAGGCCCAAAGGCAGTCATACATGAACCCAGTCAACCCAGAGAGGAGACAGTACAGAGAGAGAGAGAGAGGAGAGAGAGAGATACGGGGAGATAAAAGGAGAGAAGACCTGGAATATTTAAACAAACAACCTCATATTTATATTCAGGGCTAAGTTCTGAATCCTCTAAAAAATGTGGCTTATTAAACTGTCAGTTTATATATTTTGTTAATAAATCGAAAACAACCAAGACAGTGCATGGATAAAACATAGCAAACTAATAATGTATGTATAAACTAATAACATAGGCCATGAGTGTCCATCAGGAAAATTCATTATGATTAAAGTGTGATAAAATACAAATATTACTTTTGGCTCTGTTAAGTAAAATAATTTTCATTTTACACAAAAGATAATATTATGGCAACTGGTCTATAGCACAAAAATAAGCCGTGACAGCGTGATCATAAAGGGATAGTTTGAAATGTAAAATGAAAATTCTGCCATTAACCCTCAGGTGCTCTTCGGTCATTTCTGTCAGAAAAATTTTCTGTTTTGAAATTTTAAAAATCACAGCTTCATCGGAATGATATGAAAATTGTTGACTTTTATGGCATTGGGTATGTGAACACACAAAAAAATTGAGGTCATGATCCGAGCATGCTAAGTGGTCGTAAAAAAAATAGTCACACTTGTGCTCTTCAGTCAAAAATGACCCCCATAGGAAATTAATGGGAAATTGTTAAAAAAAAATATTTTAAAAAATGTGAATTTTTGTTTTTTGTCAATTTTTTTTAATAAGAAATAGTTTTTGAGATTGTTTCAACTATATATTCAAATCCACCAAAAAAAAAAAATGTGTTCATAAACAGCTGGGGAATTCACTCATAGAGCTGTACATGCCATATAGTGGTTACACCATGATTCTACGCTTTTTCTCTATACTGTAACCAGATGGTGCTAATTTTCTTCAAAAAAAATTTTTTTTTTTCTGAAGGCCTAGACTCTATATTAAACTAAAATACTGCATTCATATTTTTTTGAAAAAAAAAAAAAAATATATATATATATATATATAGAAAAATATATATATTTTTCCATGGCAAAAATAAACTATAAATATTAATAAATTCAATTAAATTGTCTCAAAATACCAAATTAAAAAGAATAAATATTATAGAACAAAAATAAATTGCATTGGTTTTACTGGGATGGAGAAAGTTTCATTTTTAGCCAGGTGTCTGGTCACTTTTGACCGGGAAAGAAGTGTGATCAACGAGAGCACCTGAGGGTTAATTACTCACCTCTCGTCGTTCCAAACTCGTAAGACTTTCGTTCATTTTTGGAACACAAATATAGATCTTTTTGATAAAACCTGAGAGAATTCTATCCCTCCATTGAAAGCTATGCAACCGACACTTTGATGCTTTTCACATATGAACATTCATAAGCGCACACATTAGTTGTGGTAAACGGAAGCTCAAGCATGTTTGCTTGACGTGCGAGAACCAATGAGGTTCCACGTTTGGGCTGCTGCTAGAGGTTTGTTTTTGCAAGAAAGCTTTCAGATTTCATTAAAAATCTTGTTCCGGAGATGAACTAAAGTCAGGTTTTGAAAGACATAAGGATGAGTAATTAATGAAAGAATTAAACATTTTGGGTGAACTATCCCTTTAATTTCATTACTCAAAGAGCCTGTGTTTTTGAAGATACCAACAATTTTGTTCGCCATTTTATTGCTAAGTTAAGGTTGGTTCACACTACACTTTGTTTCATTGACTTCCGTTTATATACGCGTGTGAATGTGCCAGAAACACAAGCTAATGCGAAAAGTTTCCATGGTCTTATATTGTGAGATACGAGTTAGAGCCTTGACGTCATTGAATTTTTGTTAAGAGTTGTGCGACAGTGGATCACTGTTTGCAGATTCCATTGAAATGAATGAGAAGTGCCATAAACTCAATCCTACCTGACACGCAATTGTCCATGACTCATAAAACAGTGTTTTGTTTTAGTGTAAACTCTTAAAATAGATCAATCCAAAATGGATGTTTAAGAGCAAACATGTTGAAGATTAGCCGATAGGCTGTCGATTCATTAAAAGATTCAGCGGATTTCCCACAAAAGCATGAAAGCATGAATTCATGTTTATAAAATGTGACATCATATCACTACCATTGCTGTGTTTTGCATGCTAGTGTGACCGCGGAAAGACCACATCTTTTGTTGATCCTGGAATAGCATTCCTGTCCAAATTACTTAATCCGAACCCTATACTATCCCTAAACCTAACCCTACCTTTAACTTATCCCTAAAATCAGAGGGAAATGATATATGAATAAGAATGGGGTAAGAAGAAGACTGGCTGTAAGCCTAAACTTGACATAAACTGTAAACTTGCCCCCGAAATCTGATTGGTTGATTTGAAAGTTGTTCCAGGATCAACAAGGATGTTGAACATGTTTTATTTGGTGAAATCAGGTTCACTGGAATGGTCATAGCACAACCGATTCTCGTCTCAGCGCTCAGGAGACTTCTGGCACCTCCTTTAAGACATTTAATAAATGGTTTTATACTTATAGTTTAATAGTTTATTTATTTTATGTGTAAGTAAATATATTAGTAAGAGACAGTAATTGTTTTGTCTGTGAGACCAAGCCAAACCAAGCAGATTTCTGTTGATCAATGAATCCATGTGTCCAACTTCAACCAGTTGTGAAATCTGCGAAGGGACATCTTTAGCCTTCAAATGAAATTCCAGATAGTGTGGATTTTTTTTATAACGTGTGGATTATCTTAGCATTGGTGGTTACTGAAACTATTTACTGTGGCATTTTGAGGCACATCAGTGATGCTGTTTACGACTGATATTAAAGTGATGAAATTGAAGTTACGTAGTCTTTTCTTCCTTATTGTGACGGTAACATGACAGGTAAATCAAGCATATAACAGTACAAAGTGCATTTACTGTACGCTATTAAATGTACTGTTAAATGCAACAATCCGTTCAATGAAACAGTCAGGTGTCTCAGATCTTCAAATCATTGTTTGTTGGCTGCTAAAATAAAACAAAAGGTGAAAACGCTCCAATTTTATGGAATAGTTTGCCAATGGATATTAGATCGGTAAAGTCTTCAAGTCTCTTATAGAAACGTATTTGTATTAATGTTCTTGTACTACTTTGTGAAGTATTTGGATTCAGTATTTTTTTTTTACCAATTATGTTTCTGGTTTTATATTTTGTAATGCTCTCCATGCCTTTTTGTCATGTGTGAGGCACTTTGTGCTAAGAAGCTTTAAAAGTGATATATATATATATACATACACTCACTGGCCACTTTATTAGGTACCCCATGCTAGTAATGGGTTGGACCCCCTTTTGCCTTCAGAACTGCCTCAATTCTTCGTGGCATAGATTCAACAAGGTGCTGGAAGCA
Organism: Hybognathus amarus; assembly: GCA_030378365.1. NCBI lineage: Eukaryota > Metazoa > Chordata > Actinopteri > Cypriniformes > Leuciscidae > Hybognathus > Hybognathus amarus. The sequence goes on from JAQIUQ010003129.1 coordinate 247,139, forward strand.
TTCCTCAGGGAGTTTGGTCCATATTGACATGATGGCATCACACAGTTGCCGCAGATTTGTCGGCTGCACATCCATGATGCGAATCTCCCATTCCACCACATCCCAAAGATGCTCTATTGGATTGAGATCTGGTGACTGTGGAGGCCATTTGAGTACAGCGAACTCATTGTCATGTTCAAGAAACCAGTCTGAGATGATTCCAGCTTTATGACATGGCGCATTATCCTGCTGAAAGTAGCCATCAGAAGTTGGGTACATTGTGGTCATAAAGGGATGGACATGGTCAGCAACAATACTCAGGTAGGCTGTGGCGTTGCAACGATGCTCAATTGGTACCAAGGGGCCCAAAGAGTGCCAAGAAAATATTCCCCACACCATGACACCACCACCACCAGCCTGAACCGTTGATACAAGGCAGGATGGATCCATGCTTTCATGTTGTAGACGCCAAATTCTGACCCTACCATCCGAATGTCGCAGCAGAAATCGAGACTCATCAGACCAGGCAACGTTTTTCCAATCTTCTATTGTCCAATTTCGATGAGCTTGTGCAAATTGTAGCCTCAGTTTCCTGTTCTTAGCTGAAAGGAGTGGCACCCGGTGTGGTCTTCTGCTGCTGTAGCCCATCTGCCTCAAAGTTCAACGTACTGTGCGTTCAGAGATGCTCTTCTGCCCACCTTGGTTGTAACGGGTGGTTATTTGAGTCACTGTTGCCCTTCTATCAGCTCGAACCAGTCTGGCCATTCTCCTCTGACCTCTGGCATCAACAAGGCATTTCCGCTCACTGGATGTTTTTTCTTTTCGGACCATTCTCTGTAAACCCTAGAGATGGTTGTGCGTGAAAATCCCAGTAGATTAGCAGTTTCTGAAATACTCAGACCAGCCCTTCTGGCACCAACAATCATGCCACGTTCAAAGTCACTCAAATCACCTTTCTTCCCCATACTGATGCTCGGTTTGAACTACAGGAGATTGTCTTGACCATGTCTACATGCCTAAATGCACTGAGTTGCCGCCATGTGATTGGCTGCTTAGAAATTAAGTGTTAACGAGCAGTTGGACAGGTGTACCTAATAAAGTGGCCATAGAGTGAGCTTAGAATTATAATGTTCTATCTCCACTTTTGATTGAAATTGAGATTTTGACATAATCTGATCCATTAGGTGTTTATTAATGCCTGTGTGGTGTTATTTTTGAAAAAAAAGAAGAATAGATAAAGCTATAATAGAAGATTATACTACATAACAGTTTTGCCAGCTGTGATGTAAAAACTTTGATGCTCAATATCTCAGAACTACTCTAAACGGAGATAGAACCTTATAATTCTAAGCTCACTAATATATAATATATATATACATATATATATACACACACAATTAATATTATGCACTTTGAAAATAGCCTGTATTCGACAGAAATTCCAAAATTATCAGCAAGTTGACTATGTCGACAGTGCAGTGAGTTATTACTGCATATGGTTGTCAATGAACGGGTCGCTAAATGTCTAAACGGGTCACTCAATTTTGGATTTAATAAAATTTCCCCAATAAACAGGCAAGAATAAACCTGGTGTCCTCCATGATTCCTTGTCCAATTTCCGGCACCAAAGCGCTTGAATGCGACCAGCTCATGATAATGATTAATAGTAAATTATTAGTAGCTTGTGCAGTTTCAGTTAGTGATTAGCTGAACATTTCTTTGTGTGTAATCTCATGGGGATCATTTGGGTATATATGCTACTTCAGATGTGTCTTTTGTGCCTCTATCGAAGTGACAGCTTATATAACAGTTTAGATTTGTTGCAGATAAAATTAGACAAGACTTCTTTTTTTTCAGAGATGCAGGTTCAGAAGTTTTGGTTTGTTTGAACTGTCACTGTCTCTTAAGCATTAAAAAATAGATTAAAGATGTGTGTTGGGGAGAAACATTAAAACTGCATTTATCCATAAAAACAGAAAATCAAGACATGTAAGCTGATTTTCAATCTGTTTCTTTCATTTTATTAATGTTGCTCCATGTATACAAGTACATATATCTCAGTTCTTCCATTTTATTTGAATTTTTTTATTTAACCAGGGAATTTTGGAAAGAAAAGGAATGATAGAGAAAGGAACAGAGAGAAGAGAGAGAGAGAGAGTGTGCTAATTCAAATGAAAAATCACCTGTAGCAACATTATCTCCACAGCAACCAAAAATACACAATAGGGCAAACCACTGACATGCAAAACACACACACACAGCCTCACACATATAGAAACACACAACGCTCACATTGTTCTGTCAGTATATTGAGAGATCTGTGTGTGAAGTGTGTCCTGTTTGGTGAGTTTGGATGTCTGTCTCTCTCTCTGTCTCTCTGACATCATGACAACTGCTGCTTTACAGTACAGAAAGACCAGAACTCGACACGCACACACACACACACACACACACACACACACATGCAGAAAATGCATGCTCATACCATGCAAAACTCCATATGTACACTCACATAAAACCCTGGATCCTTCCACACACACGTACACACTTTAATTGAACCTTCAAACAACCAAATAAAAGAATAGTTCACCTTAAAATATATAACATAACATAATTTACTCATCCTTGTGTTATTCCAAACCTGTATGACTTTCTTTCATCTGTGTAACCCAAAAGGAACCATTTTGAAGAATGTTCATGCTGCTCTTTTTGATACAGTAAAAGTGGATGGGGTCCAAAGACTGTGGAGCTCCAAAAAGGACAAAATAGCACCATAAAAGCATCACAAAAGTAGTCCATACGGCTCATGCACTATATTCCAAGTCTTTGAAATCTAAATTATTCTTTACTCATAATCTTGTATTGAAAATCTGCCTTAACAATTGTAGTCCCCATTCACTTATGCATAGAAAAGAGCTATATTTCTCCTTTAACATTCTGCGGTAGACAGAAAAAAAATCATACCGGTTTATAAATACATGGCCGAATTTGCATTTTTGGGTGAACTGTTCCTTTAAAAACCATTAATACTGCTAACATTCAATAATGTGCGTGTGTGTATGTGTGTGTTTGATGCATTGTGCTGTACACTGATTTTGTTTTCACTGATATGTGAGAAAAAGAGAGAGAGAAACAAAGAAAGTAGGAAAGTCAGGGGATAAGCAAAGACACAATGCCAATCACTAACTAGAAAGCAGCAAACAGGAAATATGAAGTATGCATCAGGGAGGCTGGACTACTACTACTACCACTCACGCGCACACACACACGCACACACACACATACACACACGCACATATAATAACCCCTCCCACTGCCATAACATCACACTCAAATGGAGGGAAGTGAGAATTGGAGGGTGGCAATGAATATATTCCATGTTTTTATTCCACCCCTCATTGAATGGAGGTAGAAAGAAAGAGAAAAGAGAGAAGGAGTTGGGGGGCTGGTGGTTTGTATCAAAGTTCAATTGGATATTAAAGATAATATCATCATAACTGCCAGTCTTATTCACCATGATCATGTCCATCACCAACACAATGATCAAAGTCCAGCCTGTTAAAATCATTACTGTTATTGTTACTATTATCATTATTCATTTTATAATTACTGATATAATTTAAAATGGGCGGGCTAGTTTTATTATTTAGATTTGATTTCGTTTTTCATTTGTCATTAATCTTGTCGTTCACTGCTCCATCTGTTAATCCTGCACGCGACCGCTTGCTCCTTATTGGGGCGGGGCTGGTCTCCTTGGCGACTGGCTCTGCGGGGGCAGATTCCTTTGCGGGCGGAGCCTCAGTCTTTTTAGACTCAGTGTCGGGCTTGCTCTCCGTCACTGTGGCTACAGGAGAGGGCGGGATCTTTCAGCGGCAGGGGCGGGCTCTTTTGCAGCCTCTTTCTCACTTGCCGGAGCTGCAGAAGGAGTGGATTTTTCTTCCGCTTTGGCAGGAGGGGCATCTGGACTTTTGGCGGGTTCTGCTTTAGCAGTCTCGCTGGTCTTACCGTCAGAGGCTTTCAGGAGCGTTAGCGTTTGCCCGCAGGCTCCTCCTTCTCTTGGAGGGGCGGCGCTTTCTCCTCCTCCTTGGCTGCGGTGGAATTGCTTTCGGCAGAGGGTGCGGCTTCTTTGGCGGCTGCCGCCGTGTCATTGGTTGTCTCAGTGGCAGCAGGAGCATCCTCCTTGTTCTCCTTGGGAGCTTCGCTCTCCTCCGCCGACGCTCCCTCCGTCTTTGCGTCCTTCTCTTTGCTTTCTCGTCGTTCACATTGTATCCCTTCTTCTTTTTGCTCAGCTTCCCTCCCATTTTACCTCTGACCTATGAAAGAGAAAACAGAACAATCAACACTGGCTGCAATGTGCAGAGAGACTTTTGCAATCCAAAACGAGGTCTTTAAACTGCAGAAGGATCTATTCATGTGCTTTTCACCTTCATTAAGTTGAATCATTAACACCTGTTTACACCTGGTATTAAGATGCGTTTTGGTCGATCAGATCACAAGGAGACGAGGGAGACATATTCCTGGTGTTTTAATCTGTCTCTTCGACCACTTTCAACCACTTCTGTCTTGATTTCTATGGTTGGGTAAATCTTCGTTGGCTAGATCTTTCGATTAGAGCCAGACCGATATATCGGCAGACCGATATTATCGGCCGATATTAAGCATTTTCCAAACTATCGGTATCGGCAGTTAAAATGGCCGATAAATGAATATTTCAAAAATAAAATAAAACGGACGAAACACGCTTGAACCATGTCATGAGTGTTGGAGTTGTATAGTTTGTCCACCAGAGGGCACCCTACACCGTCCCAGTTGGCAACACTCGTTGAGTTAGTCACGGTATATACCTTGCTTGAATAACAATTAAAAGAACATCCCCATCAGTTCTCTTAACTCAAATAAGCATGACAAAATTTGTGACTATCATGTCCAGTTTTGCTGCTGTTAAATAAGCTGAGAGTGAAGCGGAATTAGTTAGTAATAGTTACGTTACATTGTTACAGTGTAGTTGACTGACTGTCCTTTTAACTTTTGACAATGTGACTGAAGTATTTCTTTAATAGCGCGCGACAGTTATAGCAATGAGACGTATCATCTATCCTTGGCCTGTTATATTGAAAATGTATGTTTTACAATTTGCAGTATGACGTTATCCATTGCTAAATTATGGCTCATCATAGACTAGCTAACCATAAAGCTAGCTAATGCCACTATCATCAGTCTGTTCTGTTGTGACAATAAAAGAAACAAGTTTCTTTTTAAAATGTATTATCATATTATTTTAGTTAAAACTCATAAATTACTACAAATAACTAATGTTTGGGAAATCTGTTAAAGTTTTGTTGCGGGTTTCTGAAATAAAAAAAATTATAAAAAAATATCGGCCGAAATATTGGAATATCGGATTTTTTGGTACCGATGCAAGAAATATTTGTATCGTATCGGCCTTCAAAATCCTTTATCGGTCGGGCTCTACTTTTGATCTAATAGACAAAATAAGCTTGCACAATTTATATATGAACACGAAAGGAGATGGCGGAAAACATACAGTTGTCATTTCTACTCTGACAGTCGCAAGACCAGCCGAGTGTGTGTTAGAAATCAGGAATGAGTAGGGCTGGATATCGTTAAAAATTTTTCGATACCGGTTCCTGAATGATAATGAAGAACAACATTACATTACCTTAAAATAAATTGGTTCTATTTGTTCAGTTTGTTGACTTCTTTACACTCAGCAGTGTAAGTTTTTCTATGTATCTTAATCATTTGACAACATGTATTATTTACTTCAATGAGCTTGTTGTTTCTGCCGTAACTTGCATTGCATTAAATTTATTAAAATTGCTTGCAATCTGTATTTCTCCTGCTTAATTCTTGTCTTTTAATGGGTTTAATTTCAGGTAATGCAATCATTATGTTCACATGGACAAATCAGTATTAACAAGATTATGATTGTATTTACACAAAGAAAATCTTAATAAAAATATTTTGGCAAAAAAAAATTGCTTGCAATGCATTAAATGCATTACTTACACACAGTCACCTCTGATAACAGATCACTCTAAATTGTCATTTAGACACATGCATTTTCTGTCAAGCTGCTTTAAAATGACATTTATTTTGAAAAATGCTATGCAAATAAATGTGAATTGAATTGTGCCTTAGGCTGGCCACAATAAAAGGCCACTCGACAATGTGCAGTTTTACTGTATTGGAAAAAGTGGCCAAGCTCAAAACGTTTTAGACCACTATTACAACTGTATTTAGCATTGCCCACTTGATTGGATTGACGAAAACGCTTCTTAATACAGGTGTAAACGGGGTCCGTTACCTAAATTTCAGATAATCCAATGAAATCTATGAAATCTTTTGGCTAACTCTGCTTCCTTAAAGAGAAGCAAACTCTCACGTCTTTAGATCTCAAGAACTTCTCAGATTGTATTCAAATTTGCTAATATGTACCAAAGTCTAGAAGTATTAAATAATGTTCTTTCAACAAGAACATTTTTCATCCATTTGTTTTAATTTTCGGTCATATGGTAACACATTGTAGACTAAACCGTTTTTTAATTCTTAAAAAGAACAAATCGTTGTATAATTTACAGTGAAAAAACGTAAATTGACATTCCCACAATTCCCTGTGTGACGCTTCATATTTTATGTATTTTTGTCGAAATAACTATGGTTCCTCATAGTTTTATTGTTTTTTTGCTAATCAGTTATGTACATTAGGGTTTTATGTTACATTTAATGTTGTTAAAGTAATGTTTATAGTATTTTTTTAATTTTATGTGTGTTACCATGATGGTGCTTAATGTTTGTGTGAATGACACTTTGCAGCTTCTCTAAATAAGTATTGCTTTATACAAGCATTCACTTGTAATGAGCTGTGATTGCTCATTTAATTCTCATTACTGCTGTGATGATTGTTGGTTGTCAGTGTATTACAATGGTCTAAAACAGATATCAATACGTCAATAAGGTGGTAAATCCACATTTTATCAAAAAATAAAATACGGTTTATTACTGTAATTTTTAAGTTAAGTCTGTAAAACCATTAACGTTCCTACCGTATTTTTAACGGTAAAGTTCTGGCAACCACAGCTGCCGTTTTTATACCGTAAAATTCACGGTTTATTTTTTAAAGTGTTGAAACTACACAGTACTATATGAAATCATATTATACTATCTTAATTTTAGAAGAAACATCAAAGACATAGATGTACAAAAGGTAAGTATTGCTTCCCAAGCCATGAAAGAGCAACCACTGAGCAATAAAATATTCCTCTGGGATTATTTGTGGAAATTCAAGTGTAGCATGTCAAACGCAACATGTCTTGCATAATCAGAATGACATACTGAGAAGAAAAATGCAATTAGTTTGTTTAATAGGTAACAAAAAAATCAGGTCACTGTTAGGGATGCTCCGATCAGGATTTTTGCAGCCGATACCGAGTACCGATTTCTTGTCACTGGTGATCGGCCGATAACGAATACCGATTCCGATGCTTAATTGACTTAATATAAGACAAACACAAAATGGAACAGTTTAATGCAGCTCATAAGGTTTATTTAAATGTCCAATACTGTGGAGGACAAAATAAACATTTAGTCTCCTAAAATGGAGAATTACTCCTGATGTAACTTAAACATCGTCCAATACAAGTCTGAGCAGGACAAAATAAATAAATAAAAAATCAAACAACATTTAAACTCCTAAAAGAACAAATTGAAGTGGTTTGATACAACTCATTAGGTTTAATTAAACATTGTTCAATGTTAAAGAGAATAAAATAAATAGAAACATTTAAACTCCAACATGGAGAAGTCTGATGTAACAAATAAGGTTTAATTAAACATTCTCCAATATAAGTATCACGTACGTCCTCACTCGTTGACATCATCAAATCACGATCGGTTTGTAAGATCGGGCCAAGTTAGTGAGTACCGATCGAGTCAAAAATTGTTATGATCAGCCAGATACCGATCTCTGGCCGATCGATTCGGAGCATCCCTAGTCTCTGTGCAAGGTGGCATAATGGAGAATGTAGAAAACACCTTGTATGTTCTGCTCTGGGTTAATTTTAGTACATGCGCTTTTGCTTCGGTCTTGATACAGAGAGCTAATAAAAGCTCAGCAGGCTAACTCACTTCTCTGAGACAGTCTGTCAAGATTCTATCATATCAAGCATCAAAACTAGATCATTAATCAGAAATCAGACTCCAGCGCTGATAGTTATCTGGAAAAATGGAGGGGGTTTTAGAGGACAGCATCTCTGAGCCATACTACCTGCAATTCAGAACCGCAGTTACCAAGGCAACCGGGTGGTCACGTGACCCATTCCGAATAAGGAGCTGTGAAACACATTCTCGCTCTCTCTCTCTCACTCCAATCTCCCTGTTGGCTGCTTTAGCGTTCCTGAGCTCAACAACCATCTGTGTAATGACACACTTGCACACACACATACAGTTTTCCTCCAGACAGAAGGAGAACTGTAATCATGTGAAGCCAACATGTGAGTTGAATACATATGACAACGCAAACATGGAAAGTCTTTCCTTTCAGTGTGTAAGAGAACAATAGACACTATCTGTCCTGTCTCCACTGAGTCAAGCAGACAGGAGCACGCTGTTTCAGCGTTAAACAATACGCTGCAGTGTGTGTGCGTCTGTGAGCTGTCTCATCTGTACAGGGGGCTTGAAATTCACTTACTGAGTGAAACCTGCTGATTGGTAGTAAATGCGATCCTGCTGTGGCTTGTAAACTGTCTGTGCATAAAGTGTCAGCGTGTGTACATCACATATTCAAAAGCCCTGTCACAAACTTCGAAATTAAAGGAGCGGATGAACAGCACTTTTGGCACCTGCTCCAATACAGAGCAATACAAAAGAGTTCAGTTCAAGGGAAGACAAGCATTGGAGACTGAATAATGAGAAACAATGCATCAGTAAGATTAAACTTTCAGATGAAGCTTAATCATGGAGGCTAGGCCCTACGACAGAGCTCTACTGTGGAGGCTAGGCCCCATGACAGAGCTCCATCGTAGAGGCTAGGCCCCACGGACAGAGCTGCGCAGTGGAGAGAGTAGGTGACAAGAATTTACTGGTCATTAGAGCTGCAAAAATTTATTAAAAAATCATTATTGAAATCAGTGTGCAATTTTTATTTAATTTTTAAATTAATCACAATGAGTTTGTTCCTATATATAAAGCGAGTAATGAGTTATATCTTACTTTGCGTTTTAGTTTTTATTTTAATAAATTGAATTTTTTTCAGAAACGCTACTTTGAGAGTTTTTTTGTTGTTTGCATTGCATATTGCTTACATGGTTTTATCTGCACACCTTATTTTAAATATTTAAAACAATTTGCACACAAACATAGATTGCACAAACATCAATTTGCAATTTTTGAAGTTCGGAGAGCATTGAGCAGGATATCTGTATCTGTGATGGAAAAAAATTAACTTTTAAAGTGCAATGTATTCCAGAGATGGCAGAGGCTGAATTTTTTGTATCATTACTCCTGTTACTTCAGTGTCACATGATTCATTCTAATATGCTGGTTTGGTCATCAAGAAACATTTTTTATTATTATTTATCATTGTTTAAACTGTGCAGCTTAATATTATTGTGGAAACCATGATTTTTTTTTTAAGAATTCTGTGATGAATAGAAAGTTTATAAGAACAGCATTTATTTTTAAAAAATTATTAACAATAAAAATATCTTTATGGTCACTTTTGATCAATTTAATGCAATCTTGCTGAAAAAAAAATATGTATATATATATATATATATATATATATATATATATATATATATATATATATATATTAATCTTACTTCTTGGTATCTCGATATCAAACTTTTGAATGGTAGTATAGATGTATGTGTGTTGCACGAGTAACTTTGAATCGTAAATTGCTTATGTAACTCCAAAACTCCAACACACACATACACACACTGGCAGGAGAGGGGGAGTGGAGAACTGGAGCAGAAAATCTGACCCAATCACTGTGCTGTAACAGCAGCAATGCATTCTGGGAGCAAGCACACATTCATAGCACTTTATATTAAAAAACAATAAACTTCATTGCATATGAACAATTTTTTTCTAGTAAATTGGTATTAGATGTATTCAATCCGTATTTGAATAATTTAGCTGACATGTGTTCTGTTTGTATGCAACCAATCTTCTCTTGCATATCTAAATGTAACGACTCTAAAGTTTATGTGTATATCTGGATAATATAAAAGTGAATGAGCATAAGTTACTTCGGTAATATTCATCTTCATTCAACCATTTTTATCCGTCTGTCTCTCACAAACACACTCTTATGTGCATGTGTGTGTTTGTATGTTGAATACAGATGCAGATGGTTTTACCTCCAGGTCAACAGGGGGAAGTGTGGAGCCACATCCCGAGATGTTTGATTGAAGACCGGACTTGAGTGGAGGGGCAGAAAAGACAAGGAGAATGTGACAGCTCGAAGTGTAAGACACACACACTAATAACCTCAGATCTGTCCCCCAAGCCCAAATACACACATACACATGCACACAAGCTCACCTTAGAGATGTACTCAAATAAACCCCACACACTAGCACATTGTTGGCTAGGGCCCGGGCCTCTACGTAAACACAAGCTCAGGCTAATGAATAACTCCAGACCAGAACACAGAGCAGACAGCGAAACTGGACGCTTTTGTTCTTTTGTTTGATTGGCCGAGATGATTTGAAAAGTAAATGTTATGATGATTATTCTGATTGTTTTATTGATTATTCTTGTTTACACAGATCATGATTCAAGCACCAAATTGTGGATGACTTTCAGGAAGACTGACTGTTGACAGAAAGAGTTGGATTTCCCTCCAGGTAACTTGTTCTGTTTAATTTCTAAACTTCCTCCACCAGATAGCCTAGATATATATATTTTAAGGTCATAACTGTGTTGCAAGTGATCACTACTTCCTTCTTGATTCTTCCTGATTAGTGCACATGGTTTAGACTCTTAATATCCATCTGAGAACCAGAGGTTAACTGACACACTAACTATGGAACTAAAATCGAAGAGAGAAACTCTCGAAACATGAATTGCGGCTTCTAAAAACAGTTTATTTGAGTTCTTTCAGTGCACAATTCAGTAAATGAACTTATGCAAATTAGGAAATGCCATGAAGGCACCTAAAAAATTGGTGATGAACATAATTTGCAGGCTGTAATTCCCCATCTTACAGGCCGCTTCTTAGCCGTACGTTCACACCGCCGCCGACTTGAGCATCAAAGAAGCTCTGGCCGCTCTGTCAAGGACGCTTGTCAAAAGTACGGGGAAGCTTGTTGACGCTTTGGACGCTTTGAACGAAAGCGTTTGAATAGAAGTGTCACAACATGAAATGTAATAAACAGAAAAAAACAAGCAATACATTGAAGAAACCTTTTTTAATGACCGCATTTTTATAACCGTTTTGGTCACATTTGGTTGGGAAAAAATAGTTAGCTATTATTATTATTATTTGCGGTCAAATCGGTTTAACCATGAGCAAATTATTTGCATTCCCGCTTTAAAACGAGCGTTCGTAAATATTTCAAATATAAGTTGCGCTCATGCGGTCCCTATATGCTAACAACGTCATGTCATAAATGATACCAAACCAGCAGGAATCGCAGCAACGGCGATGATTAGCTTCTCTTCCATTTTCTCGGAACTAATGTTTTGGTAGGAACGAAAGTTTACATTGTGTGTTTCTCCGGAATCAGCCAGCGTGAAGGACGTCTATATTCCGATTGGTTGCTGGCTTTTGCCGCTGAACCGCGTCACAGCTCATTACCATAAAGTTGAGCTTCTTTCAACTTTCTGATTGACGCTCAAAACGCCCAAAACGCGACGCCGAGGAATTTGACGCTCCTTGCAGCTGAGAGAAGCCAGCTTCCATTGAAAATGAATGACTTCCGGCCGCTTTGGAAGCTCAAGTCGGCAGCGGTGTGAACGTACAGGTAACGCTCAGTGGAGGATAATGCAGACTACTACAATCTGTCATACTTTATTCAAACACCTTAATTGGCTCTTTCAAATGCAGAAAGTGTGTTTGACCACACCACAGTCTGGGTGTCTTTTTAAAGTGTTCTTCTCTTGTCAGAACCAATAATCTAATGTGCAGCGCTCCGACATATATAGAGCAACTGTGCCTCCGGCCACCTGAGTTCAATTCCTGGCTCGAGGTCCTTTGCCGATCCCGTTCCTCCCCCCATTCTTTCCTGTCTGATCTCTACACTGTCCTATACAATAAAGCCATAAAAAGGACAAAAATATAACAAAAAAGTGTTCTCCATCATTTGATGAATTACTACTGTTATTATCAGTAGATAAATCTACTAAAAAATGTTGGCTATTTGTGCCAGGCAAACAGCGCTGAGCTCTCTATAATGATCCTAATTTACCTAGAAAGTTTGAAGCCATATAGAAATGGGATTCACAACCATTCAAATGATTTGGGTCAGTAAGATTTTTTTTGAAGAACAAAAAAACTAATACTGTTTGTCCACAAGGATGCGTTAAATTGTAGTGCTTTATTGCCTTTTTACCTTAAAACAGGCAATAAGCCACTCATTGGGTCTCATTCATGAAACACGAGCAGAACAAATTTTTGTGTAAATCGTGTGTAAAGTGGTTCTGGCGTAAATTTTCGGATTCATTAAAATGTTCGTATTTTCCAAATGTTAGTTGGTACGCAAGAAATCTACACCTGCTCCCAGCCACGCGTAAATGGTTTTACTCATTAATAAGGCTGCATTTTAATTCACCTTAGAATTGGGTAGGCTACATATTTAAACAGCATTTTGAAAAAAATATTTGATATAGTAGCCTATATTATATAGTATAGTATTTTATATATTTTATATATATAAAAAACGTTTGTTTTTTTTTTTACTTCTATTATGAGAGCCAGTAGGCTAATTTATGGAAGCTTGTTTCCGCCACTGAAAAAAAAAAGAATAAATGCGACTTTTTATCACACAATTGCGTGTTATAATTGCGAGATATAAAGTCAGAATTGCGAGTTATCAGGCTAATTCTAAGGGGGGGAAAATCCTAACTTTCCCCTAACCCCTCAGAATAGTTTAAATCTCACAATTCTTACTTTATAGCCTATCATGCATTTCTGACTTTATATCACGCAATTGCGACTATGTCACGCAATTCTGAATTTATATCTCGCAATTCTGACTTTACATCTCACAATTCTGAGAAATAAAGTCAGAATTGCGAGATGTAAACTCGCAATTGTGAGAAAAAAAAGTCAAAATTGTGAGATAAAAAGTCGCAATTACCTTTTTTATTTTTCATTCTATGGCGGAAACAAGCTTTCATAAGTAATAGCAGATCTGGTGATCAATGGTGGTCCTTCTCCAGTTTGAATACGATTTTTTAACTCATTTGTTTTTTTGCTGTCAAGCTTAATGTCGAACTATTTTCTTCTCACTTCTGGGACTGTTCGATTAACAGATGAAACTCCATTAACTGCATCTGTAATATGCTGCCAAGCTTTCTTTTTTAGGACCTGATAGGCCACTATATACGCTTGAAAATAAAAGTGGCGTTTTGAATGAACTTCTGATAATAAAACTTCAATTTCTGCATCCAAGAAATCCTTCTTTTTCATTCGCATTCATGTTATTATATGCCTATATATAGTTGTCAGTCGAATATAATGGGCGGGATTTATGGTAATTGAGAATGAACGTGCACGCGCATCCCATTTACGACTGGTTGGAATTCACTCACACACACACACACATTTCACTATCACATCTGACGTTTACGAAGTATTTGTGAATCAGGAGAAGAGTTTTCGGGAAGATCTCTTTACGCGCAAATCACTCTCATATTTACTCGTATATTTACGAATGTTTCATGAATGAGACCCAATGTATTTAACAATACCCATTCTTAACTGTGTAAAGCCCTGTAATGCAGAACATGTCATGCCTTTTTGCTTTATCAGACTGAAGACTAAAATGTGTATCTTGAGTAAATGTGCTGTCATTTTAAAATTCTAAGAAACCAGCTGTTGATTATGCAATTGAGTTGAGTTTAATTTATAGCTCTATTGCGAAGCTTGAAGCACTTTACAAGGAACAACCGAAATACATCTGTTCAAGTAATAGGTGAACTTCCCGTTTATTGAGTCTATAGTAGGAGATAAACCTAGAATGACAAGAATGTGCCTTGCTGATTCATATTGGTTTAGTTTGTTTGTTTAATATATGGTAAATATTAGGACGTGTGTGTGTGTACTTCAGAAATACAGACAATAGCGTGAGGGAACGTTTTAAATTAACACGAAGTGCAATAAAACGTTGCCCCAGCCAGTACTAAAATAAATAGTGTTAAAATGGAAAGAAAGAGGAAGAAAGCAAGAAAGACTGATGTCAAGATGTAAAATTGTTGATTGTGTTTCTAAAAGCACATTTGGAAGTGCAAAGGTGGTTTGCTAACTCGTTTGGACAATGTCTTGAGAACTGTGAAAACTTTTGACCTGGTAACATTCTTCATCCTACAAGTACAGAGCCATCTCTCAGGATGGAAATTGCTCTAATGAAAACAATGGTGAGGGAACATAAACACCACTGGCAGACAAAAACACGCTCGCACATGGAGACCTTGAGATTCCTTCTTCAGTAGTGTACAGACTCCACATTAGTCTGATGACTGTTTAGCGGCTCACCGATTGCAAAATGTACTGTGACTTGAGTGTGTGTGTTTATTTAAGACTGCCATGGTTCCTTACAACTTACTAGAGCCAGTCTGAGATGTTAACACACACACACACACAATCCCTGAGCCTCACCCTGAGTCGCAGCCTTGCTATGAGTGTTTCGTGATAGTGAGTGAGATTTGATCATGCCATGTCCTTCAAGTACAAACATCCATAAATCGTGTTCCTGACAGATGCTTGATAAAATGAAATGTGAGCTCCCTCACCTGAACACACTCTTGTGTAAATGTAGTGCACACTTATGGCTGCTTCTTCAACTATGGACACTTTTAATTTGTCAACTTGCAATGTTAGTATACTATAAATGCATTACAGGAGAATTCAGTTATTTTCTGAGCAAACAATGTCATTTACACCATTCCGTATTGTGTTACTTTGATAACATGCGTTTGATGTGGAAATTACATTTTGAAGATTTTAGAAATAAAACGGCAGATTCATACAGGTTTTTCCCAACAGTGTTACACTTCTTGTGTAATTTTACAGAACTACAGCATGACTGGATAAATTATATTTATGCTATTTTCCTTCACATATCTCTTTTAATATATATAAACCACTGTGATGGAAATGATCCCACAACTGAGGGATAGTCAACATAATTTCTACACAATAAATATTAGTCTTTGTTTAGATTCTCATAGTTTGTAATTATTTTTTATTATTGATTTTAAGATTATAAGATTGATATTTTTTCCTGCGATAAGGGTAAAAACAAAAAAAAAGAATGATGAAAAGATGGTAAAATTTTTCCTAGACTTTTCGATATGAAAATCTGTCGTTTTAATAAAAATCAACCTCTGGGACTAAATAGTTGAAGAAAGCCCACAAAATCTTTTATCAGGTTATTAGAAGGACTTTAGGTTTCATATCTGACTCTTTAAAGAGTCATACAGTTACAAAAGACGTATGTTGTCATAAATATCTGAGATTTATGTTTAGTCTAAATATAATCCACATATCACCAGAAAAAAAGTGTGTTTAATGTTTTCATTCTTTTGGGAAACTTGCTGTCCTAACAAGAGGCGACTGCATTGTTCATTAGGCCTTGATTATACAATCAACGTCCTGAACACAACTCGTCCTGAGTTACGCCTTCACTCCTGTCTGTCCTTTCACAACGCTCTAAGCAGGAAATATATAATGATACATTTATTGTTCTGAATTTGATATAAAACTTCTTGTCTTTCTGTACATTTTTGTCATTGTCATATTTCTCCTGTTTAATGCTCTCATATTGTGTGTATCTTTCTCCAAGGGACTGTAACAGACAGGTGGGGTCAGTGGGGGTCTGGCCTTTGATTGGCTGTTGCCGTAGGAACCATAGGAGAGCTGCCATTCTGGCTCATTCTTCCAGTTCCTTCAGGTCATTGCCATGGCAACCCAGAGAGAGATTCCATGATGATGACACACACATCAACAGAATCAAGGAATCTGATCTGCTAGGTAACAGTTGATAATTAACACATGATTATATAAAAATAAATAATTAATCACATAAAGTTGCCCTGCATTTTGTAGGTTGATAAGTGTTAAAGGGATAGTTCACCTAAAAATGTAAATTCTGTCATCGTTTACTCTCTGCTCTTTCTTATTTTTTCTTCTATGGAACACAAAGTAGATAGGCTATTTCGAAGGATGTTTCAAGTCAATGGGGTCCAAAACAATACTGGATTGCGAATCTCGATTCAAACACCGATGCAATCTTATTCCTAAATGACAGCGATTCTCCCGTGTCTATTAAACCTTAAACAAGATCACATCAGAACATTTAAATCTGTGTTCGCGCTGCTGAGCCACAATATGGTTATTTCTGTTACAAATATACAGATTATCACAGATATACTAGGATAAATGTTTAAATTTCAGATATAAACACTGATGTCTATGGTAGCGATCAAAATAAAGCAAATCACCTTTTGAATGTCAAGCCCCATTCACACTACACGCGACCAAGCGACGCGATACCATTCATTATCAATGGTGAGCGGGCGACTTTCGACGACACGCGCGACAACGACCGTTGGCGACCAGTGTGGCGTGTCCAGCGACGCGACAAAGTTGAGAAAAGTTTCACTTTATGCAAATGAAGGGCGATTTTCGCGAGCGACAACCAATAGGAGTGAAGTCAGTGGAGCGCGTCACTCTTCAGTGCTGAGTCTGACCGAGGCAAGTTGAACGAGAAGCTCATTTTAGCAGTCAGAAACTGTCCTATAATGGATGATATATCTCCGTGTACATACAGTGGTGTTCACTATACTGACTCCGTGACTGAATGGTTTCAGGGAACCCAGATGGACCGGTATTTGCCCGTTTGCTGCAGTTAAATAGCCGCGATGGCAAAGAGCACTCACTGTTTCTCGTTCATCTTTAATATTATGCATTTTATGTACTGATTCCATTTATATTTAGACTTTTCCTTCCAAAATATTTGTTTGTAGCGGCAATAAAACGTATTTTTTGTCTAGCATAGAGTAACTTCCGTGAATGTCACTCACAAACATTACTAGGCAACCAGTAGTGGGGAACGCCCTCCAGCGCAGCCACTGGCGACCTGCAGCGACAAAGTCACGTGTAGTGTGAACGGGGCTTGACTTGAAGCTTCAAATAATGATTGTATCATTACATCGTTACACCAGTAGGTGGCGACAAGTGATTGTTAAAAAATGTAATTGTTAAACGTATTTTTTGTACGTTTTTTTTTTACGTACAATTGTAATTGTTAAACGTATTTTTGTACGTACAAAAATACGTTTAATGTAATTGTAACTTTTTCAACCTTTATAATATTTTCCCAAAACCCTTGAGATGGTACATCGACTTGCAATAGGTTCAATGACAGGTCTGCCATAGCTTGACAGTAGCAGTAGCAGTTTACATGGACCCTTGTAATCGGATTGACGGCTCAATCGGACTAAAAAACCTTCATGTAAACACCTTAATCGATCCGATTGAGCTCGATCCGACTAGAATTTCGATCGAATTGAAAGGGGTGGTTTACTCCTTTTGTAATCCGAGCGAGAGAACATGCAAACACTTGATCGGATTGAAAACCGAAACTAAAAGGACTGCGCATGTGCAATGACGTTGAAATAGCGTAATGACGTATGACGCACGGAACGAGCTGTTCTTCCTGTTGAATAAAGTGTCATATAAATGAGTGTTCTGTTATTAAAAAATTCTCATTTCACTCCATGTCTGTGAAGTGAAGCAGGACAACGTCCCACCAGTGCTTGTTTTAGATTCTCATGCACACACGACATTTGGGCGCGGGTTTTACTGCGTGTATACAATCAGCATGGCAAAACGGTTCATGCACATCGTCTCCAAATCATGACCAGAGACGGATAAAAATTAAGTCTGTTGTTTAAAACAAATACAGAACCAATAGGGGAGAATAGTTATGCTTATGCGTGAACAGTGGCATATTCGTGCAGTGTGCGCATGTCAAAGAATCAATTCCGATTTGAATCTTGTGACATATAAACGCGCACATCAACCCCGATCACTTTATTTATCATTCATGTAAACACCTTGATCGGATTCATCAATCGTATTGATTTCATTCCGATTGTGTCCATGAAAACAGAGCTACTGTCTGTATCGCTTTTTCTGGCACTATGTAACTTCGGGGAGCGGGTAGGAACCCGAGCACAAAAAGAACTACAAAATTCGACTGCTTTACGGCATACGTCACTTCCCCCCACTTCCTCAAATTCCGACGCTAGACCCCAACAAGCGTTTTTTGTTGTTTTTTTCTCCCTTTGTATGTTGTCATGGCTCTGGTTCGGTGCATCAATCTTCCCCCACCTAGCAAATGTGAAGTGCGTCAGAAACAGAGTGCACGCGCGATCAGTTTATTGTTGGTAATGTGTTGTGTCCGCATCCAATGTAGACTGTATTGCTTTCTTTTGAGGGTGCTTAACACACTCAAGCATCCCCGTAGAGCCGGGACGGGCAGCTCGCGCCAGCTTGAGATGTGAAAGTATACTGATTACTGAGTTTGGTAGCGGCTACATTTTTGCAAGTAAATAATACATGATTAGACAAACAAAATAATCGGTCAGGATAACTATCCCTTGTCTGCAGGCTGATAGTCATGTTTGTTATTTATTTTTCTGGTGAAAGTGTCTTGCCTCAGGCTATAATGCAAATTGATTTTTCAAATTTGCAGATTTATTTATGGTAGCTTGATATTATAATATTGACAACATGGCTATTATCTACCAACAAACATTGAATTGAATTAGCATATCCATTATGTAAAACACTAGCCAATAAGGCTAACGTTACTATAAAGACGCTGGCTTGTAAACGTGAGCTACGCGATCTTTTGACGTTTGAAAAAAATAAAGCCTATGAAACTATATTCATATGACATGCTGAAATATATGCCAATGTACCTGGGATGAAGACATTTTACACGCAACACTTGAGTCTGGCCAAGATGTGAGAACTCCTTCCTTCTGAAGAGTTTGGGGGTATCGCTTGTCAACAAATGCATGTGTGTATTCCCTAGTGTAACAATGGCAGATTTTACGACAGTAGTTGGAGACAATACTGTTTCCCAACTGTAGGGGGACTCTCGAGAGCAAAATTTCTAAAGTAACATAAAGCTGCTTTAATGAATCATTCATTCAAGAGATTTTTCAAAAACACTGATTCATCCAGTAATGAAACAAGTTTTTGAGAGAGCCATTGAATCATACATTCAAATCGAT
This sequence comes from Hybognathus amarus, assembly GCA_030378365.1. NCBI lineage: Eukaryota > Metazoa > Chordata > Actinopteri > Cypriniformes > Leuciscidae > Hybognathus > Hybognathus amarus. The sequence goes on from JAQIUQ010003129.1 coordinate 266,615, forward strand.
TTAAAAATAAAATAAAAATCATTCAAACTAATTAAATACTTATACTAGCAACATTTTGTAAGAGCCGTTTACTTCTTTTCTAAATGATTTACTTCTTTTCTTATTTTGATTAGTTGTCTGTTCAGAATCGTGGAGAAATCGTGATCTCTATTTGAAACAAACAAAAAAAATCATGATTCTAAATGTATCCAGAATCGTTCCCAATGACTTTGATTTATTCAAAATCTTCTTTTGTGTTCTACAGAAGAATTTTCTCGCTGTTTTTTTTCAGTTTTGGGTGAACTATCCCTTTATTTCTTCAGAATTCATAACTACCTGCTGTATTTTCTAAGAAAAATGTGGGGAAACAGAAAACAACCTGCAGAAGCACCTGCAACTCCAACTAATAAATCATTTTAAAAGCAAAAAAAATATTCAGAAAGCTTAAAATCTTCAAATGTGAAACAATAGCAGTCTCAGTGGCTCAGTTCTGCAGCTTCTCTCACAGAGAACATAAAGCCACCAATCACTTTCCACACAGTGCACACAGACCGCAAAGGATGATGGGACAGAACCTGACTAGTGACTGACACTAAAACTTATCAAGGTTTGCCGACACTACTAAGGCTGCCTGAGGAAAACATCAAATAATAAAAAGAATGCTCCACTAATCAGAAGTAGTTAACAACGGTGTGACAGAATGGGCACGTAGACTTTGAAATGGCTTTTTGTTGTGTGACCAAAAATAACTGATTTTGAATGCATCTCTAATTTGGGACTGTCTCAGATGTGCTTGAGTTATCTGTCCCTTTCAATGATCTTCCACAAACAAATGCACACACACACACAAAGCTCTGCTTGGCTGAGCTGCCTCTGTCTGTGTCAGTGCCATCCTGTCTCACCGCCTCCTTCCTGTCTCTCTCTTGCTTTCATGTCTATCCCGCTCTTCTTCTGACAAACACTGAAAACTGTGATCGCGCAATCACCTAAATATTCATCTCAAAGAACCTGGTGCACCGAATTCAGTATAAGACTTCTGAAAACGTTTTCACTACGATTTCTTTCAACGATTTTTATGACAATTTTTTATTAGTGGCGCACTTGAGGTAGAACACTGGCTGTCTGGTGGCTTGGGTGTTGTTTGCTATTGGCCCAGGAATCCAGGTTCAAATCTAGCCTGGGTTGTCATCATTTCATTTCCTTCCTCTCTTTCAATTTCCTCAGGGACATTTGTCGAATTACGTATTTTCCGACCTGAATTATGACCCATGTAAATGCGAGGGAAAAATACTGCGTTTTTAATTACGGTACTTTTTTTTATCCCGTGACCCGCATCATTCATTTCAGCCAGCGTGCAAAATGAAACTAAACTGTGTTACTCGGCAACTGACCGATAACTGCGGCTACATGTTACAGAGTGAAGTGGCTTCGTAATAAATGCTGCTTCACGCGAACTTCATCTCTCAAAGCGTTGTGAGACTTGGTGACTTTTAATGTGAATTTGAAACACAAAATGCTCTAATCATCCTCCCAAATTTGTAATAATAAAATCATCTGTCCACAAAAGAGATGCTGGTATCCCAGTGGTTTTCCACCTAAATAAATGCTCCACATCCATAAATATTGCTGCTGTAAATTTACTGAAAAAAAAAAAAAAAAAAAAAATATATATATATATATATATATATATATATATATATATATAGTCTGTGTGTGTGTATATGTGTATATATATATATATATGTATATATATATGTATGTATATATATATATATATATATATATATATATATATTAAATTCTATTTATATTTAATAATAAATAAGTAATAATGAAATAAAAATATTGTTTTGAATAATAATGATGATTTTTTTTTATTGTTGCATAGTCAAATTGAATGGAGGGAAAAAAATAAATGCAAATAAAAAGCCCATAATCCATTCCTTCTCAACTCACTGACTGAAACTAGACAAATATTCACTGATTCAGACTGTAAATCTCCTCTTACATGGATCTGCAATCATGAACTAACCCATCAGACAATACAAATCTTTCTCACCCTCCTGAGTCCTGCTCTTTGCAACTCCAGCTGGCCTTAAAACTCAGCGTCTCACACTGACATGAATCACCTGACCGCTCTTCTTGTTTCATTAGGTGACCTAATACAGGTCTGTATGGAGAATACAAATTTATTCAAAATTATTGCTAATTCAACTCATGAACGTGCATGTGGAACCAATGTGCAGATCTGTAAATGTTGTCAGTCGCTCATGCAGGGTTAATAATGTTTTTGGTGGGTGAGTGACTCCTGTGAGAGTTACCTTCAGGCTCTTCTGTATAATACAAGCTCATTGGACAAATAAATGAGACCCTAACTGATGTAGATATTCATTTATCTCTACAACTCTCTCTCTCTCTGTGGCATGCACACAGAGGGAGTGAACGAGAGATGCAATTTCCAAAGTGTACCAACCAATCCTGTTTATGTAAGATCAATAATCAATACCCAAGACCTTATTTTTCAAATCGTTTTTACACTGGACATTTTTTTCATGTGGTACCTATTTGACAACATTTTGGAGAACATATACTTCAACAATTTCAGGGAAAATTCTGCGCTAAGTTCTCAGTTTGGTTTGATGTTTCCAGGTTGAAACGCATGATTCATTCAAGCGGCGGTTTATTGATGTGAACGTGAGGTTTATGAAGCTTACTCTTCTCATAAACTCACCTCAGTCGCGCCATTTCAAATCATATCCGAAAAAAACACCATAGACCCCATTATTAGGCGGAGACGTTTTACACAGTGTTATTTCAATGTGCGGTGTCTGAGCGCTCTTTTTTCCCTCACGGGAGGCGAGCGCGAGCGCACGGTCACTCGGTTCATTGTCTGCCGCATCGCCGTGAAACATAACAAAGATTATTCTGAAAACAAAATATTCATGAACACAGATGCAGATACATAATATTCGACTCATAAATACAGTTGTACATTATAAAACAATACATTAGTAGCCAATTTGAGAGATATACAGTGTAAAAAAGCATCAGTTGTCCATCCACACCCCACGCGCAATGCGCATGTGCCATGCAGAGACAAAGGATCAGGCAATTACGGTTATAGCTTAAAATGATAGATAAACTAAAAATATATCATACAGGGCGCGTTGATACAGTAAGAAAAAAGACTTAGGCTTCATATTCACTTTACATTAGTGAGTGACAGAGTAGAGATATTGTCAATTTGGCACTGTGTAGCATCTTAAAGTGTAAGGAAATGTTGTGTAAACAGTATTAATTAATTCTAAGGATTTGTCGAGTGTATATTATTTATAAGCTTCAGTTCCGTAATATCTGTATGTGTGTGTGGGTGGGTGGGTGAGTGCGCGCACGCGTGTGCACCAGTTAGACAGCGCTGCGAAATGTGTGCCAGCTCTGACAAAAGAGGCGGTAAGCATAAATCCGCGTCTGTGTTAACATAAAAACGCAGGATTTTTTAATGTAATCATAACAAAAACCATTATCCCATAAAAAAGTATGACTTCTCTGAAAACCCCGTCATTTATCAGTTTGCGCATCAGAAAACACTCTTTACTCATTATGCTTTATGCTAATATTCCATAAGTCGTAACGAATCAATTTTCCTTAAGTACGTTATTTGTATTAAAATAATTATAACCAGTGGAAGAACGACAGCATGCACGCGCGGAGACAGTGCTTGTCTGTTCAGAACACGCCCCTCTCCACTCACTTCAGACGCGTGAATTCCAAGGCTGATTTATTTAAATGTTTATGTGCATCTTAGAAATCATATAGGCTCAGATACATTATTCCTCTATTTGCCGGCTGAATGACGAGCTGAAATTTGCACTTGATTTAGATATTTCCCCAGTTCACTACCGTGCGCTCCGGCACTCCAAATGGGAGCCGCTCTTATTTATCAGAGACGCTCCAACTAGACAAATTCTGAAAGGCAGAGTGTTCATTTAATCTATTAAAAGAGTGAAAGACTCTTACCGTCGGCGGTGGACTTTCTTGTCACTCCTTTCTCGAGCGTCTGCTGTTTTTTCCCAATGTCTTTTTTCCCGTGCGCGTGGATTCGGCGGGGTTTATCGGGGCTGTTCGGTGTGTGTCTCGCGCTGCATTTCTCGCGCGCACTCTCGTATTCGGTTGGGGGGCGGGGGCGCGCGACGTGCTGCGAGCCACTGAGAACGAGACGCGGAAGTGCGCCTCACAGTGATCAAGTCCCGTTTGAAAAATAGTTGTTTTATTACTTATCAGAAGAAAAGTGAATAAGCTACAAACACAAGTTGTTGGTCTTCTGTTTTAATTTGTGGTTTAGTAAGATATTTAAAGCAATGGATTAATTTGTCGAGTAGTTTTAATGCTGGTCAATGTGATGAATTCAATATTCGTAACTTGTACCAGCTATAACCAGCGCACAGGAGAATAAAATGCTCAATAAATCTTTTTTTGTTGTTGTCTTGGCGCGCCCTCTGGCGTCATCAGTTGAAGCTGCAGAGGAAATATGTTAAATGTGAGTTCTATTTTCTTTAAAATCAGTGGTGTGTGTGTGTGTGTGTAGTGTATATATATATATATGTATATATGTATATATGTATATATATATATATATATATATATATATATATATATATATATATATATATATATATATAATATAAATAAAAAAGGGATAATGTAAAAGAAGAAAATTATGCATGTTTACCAAAAATATATGGCAATTAGGTTATATAACATATATATATATATATATATATATATATATATATATATATATATATATATATATATATATATATATATATATATATATATATATATATAATTTATAAAATATATAACAATTTTATAAAACCATTAGGGTCATGCATATATATATATATATATATATATATATATATATATATATATATATATATATATATATATATATATATATATATGAAGAGTTCAGATGCAAAAGCCTCTAAGTGCCATTTGAAATTTTCTTCTAAAATGATCATTTTTTTTATCAAGCTTGTATATTAAAGTTCAGTAATTTCACTTAAATGGCAATGAAGATTACCTATTAATTGTCATTTAAGTGAAATTACTGAACTTAAATATACAAGCTTGATAAAAATGGTCATTTTAGAAGAAAATTTCAAATGGCACTTAGAGGCTTTTGCATCTGGGCTCTTCATATATATATATATATATATATATATATATATATATATATATATATATATATATATATATATATATATATATAAGGTAATCTATATTGTTACAATATGCAGGTTTGGATTCTCCATAAACAGAGGATAGAGGCTCAGTGAGTTAATATAGTGTTGACACCTTTATTTTTTTATCAGGGTACTTAAATGTCAATTGTTTATGCAAATTCATTTCTGGAACAGAGAGAATAAGCTCAGAGCTGTCTGCGCTAAAAGGGGGGGAGGGGGCACATTGAATTGCTTAGTTCTGTGAGGTGAAGAAAACATTTTATTTTATTTTATTTTTATTTTATTTATTATTAAAAGAAAATTTCGGACATAACAAATAAGCCTCACTGCAATTCACGAATAAAATCACTTAATGCTAATGATTACAATTGTGTAGTTGCTTTGAGTAAACATAAAAAATGTAAATAACATGACAATTATATTTTGAGAATATTTCTCACAGTGTCTGTACCATCTCTATTGTTAGATCACAGAATGACACTTTTGAACAAATCAACTGCAATTTGATTGTTAAAATTCCCATAACTCTCAACCCAGGATAGAGCGGCTGAGTGAATGTGGTGTGGACTCTGTGAATGAGGGTCATTGTGTCAGAGACGCTGTAGAAGGACAGAGTTCCTGCTCTGTGATCCACATACACTCCTATTCTAGAGGAGCTGGAGACCGGAGGGAGTTCAGTCTTTTTGTTGTTATGCCAAAATGAGCAACTGATTTCAGAGCAGGACAAACTCCAGGACTGATCATTACGTCCAAATCTACATTCATCTCCCCGTCCCTTCCTTCTGATGCTCTGATATGACATTGATATTTCCACGTCACCACTCCACTCAACCTCCCAGTAACAGCGTCCACACACACTCTCTCGACACAACACCTGAGAATGACCATCAAATCTGTCTGGATGATCAGGATACTGCTGGACTTTGGCAGTGAATTTAATCACTCTGTTCCCCTCAGACAGTACCAGTTTTTCATTCACTGTGTTTGAATCCAAAGACAGCGGACGGGAATCTGTTTAAGGTAAAAAAATCATAAAAATTAAACACCAGACTTTTATTATATTTAGGATTTTATATATATAGCTTTTAGAAAAAAGTCAGTGATGTTAGATCCTTTATGGAAAAAGCTACACAACATCAGCCTCATTGTAATCAACATCATAGCATTGTTGTGTTGGTGTGTCTGTGTGTGTTTGGAACCTACTGTATATCTTTTGATCGAGATGTACTTAAAAGTATAATTAAGTATTCTAAGTATACTTGGCTTGTAGTTGTGTTTAATCTTTTGATTAAATAGCCTATTAAATTCATTTTCCACATAGTTCTATGTGCGGTTTTATAAACTTACATTGTTTGAAAATATTGATATATAAATAAAACAGATAATCCCACCTGGAAAAAGTCTTTGACAAAAATGCCATTTTCTCAGATCTTTTCTCTTTGTTTAAAGTGTTGATTGTCTTTAATATACTTCCCACATTCAATGTTAAATTAAAAAGTATGCATTTAAGATGTAATAAAATGTTTTAAAACTTAGTTAAAGTGCAGTTAAAGGTATATTTCAAGTATAAAAAAAATCAATACCTAAATAAGAACATAGTAGTATACTTAAAGTGCAAAAATAATATAAATAGTAAACTGTAAGTATGATGTTACTGTATGTTCACTTAAAGAAAACTTACAATTATACTTGCAGTATAAAACTACTAAACTAGTTGTTTACTGAGAGTTCAATACAATGTGGTTTGTCTCTTCATGTACATGTATGATCATAGAGACTTACATTGGAGAAACTCCTCATGGGTCTTGGGTTCAGGGGTGCAAATGATGTTAATTTTTCTCACTATGGAAAACAACAGACATATTATTGTAAAATAATATAAAATAAGTTTAATTATCGAATATTTTAAACAAGAATTGTTTTTTACATGACATCATGTGATGCATGTCAGTAAATGTAAGGCTTGCCTCTGCCAGATATCTTTTCTGTTTCCTCTCTGCAGAAATGCTCCAGTTTCTCTCTCAGATGAGACACAGATTTACCAACATCAACAAAAGAGAGACGAGAACTGACAGTGATGCTGGGTGAGTCTGTAGATCCAGGAGGGACTGAGAGAGACTGGAAACTCTACACAGACACAATAAAAACACCAGCTAAAGACACAGAAAGATCTATTTCAAAATCAATTTGTTTGTCAGATCTTTGTTACCTGGAGGAAATGGATGTGATGGTCTGTGTGTGAAAGCTGCTCCATCTCAGTGTCTCTCCTCCTCAGATCCTCGATCTCCTGCTCTAGTCTCTTTAAGTGTCCTTCAGCTCGACTCACTGCAGTCTTTTCCTGGTCTCTGATCAGCTGTGTCACCTCAGAACGGCTTCTCTCGATGGAGCGGATCAGCTCAGTAAAGATGTTCTCACACTCGTCCACTGCTGCCTGTGCAGAGCGCTGTTAGGACACACACACACACGCATTAGAACCAGTCCATTCACTCAGCTCTTACTGGTCCCTCACACAGCCTGTTCCCCACAGTGGGCTTCAGGGGGACTGAAGAGCTCCAGCACTGGCTCGTCACAGACTGACTGGAGGAGAGTCCTAACTGAGTGTGAAACAGCTCTTCCAGCAGTTCTTCTGCTCTAAACTCACCTTGTGAGTCTCTACAGCCTCTCTCAGCTCCTCAAGCTCCTTCAGTTTCTCCTCGATTCTCTGCTGGAATTTCCTCTGGGTTTCCTCCAACTGTCTCTATAAGATTTAGTATACAGTCAATATACAACTAGTACATGCGCCTCTTCGAGAGAATGTCACACAGAACTGTTTCAAACATGAGCAAAGAGTAGAAATTATATTATCTCCTTCGTTTAAGAACTGTTTGAAAATTATCTTTGAATATATATGTTATATAATTATGAAGAAACATTTATTATTCAACATAACTACTCAGTTCATACCTGTTTCTCAGTCCTCTCTGCTGCAGCTGAAACAGTGTCATGGTTTTTGTGTTCATCCATTGTACACAAATAACATATACAGTGTTGATCTGTGCGACAAAAATCTCCAGCAGTTTCTGATGTTGAGGGCAGATTCATCTCCTGAAGTCGTCCAGTGGCGTCCATTATATTGTGTCTCTTACTTTTGAAGAAAATCTCATGTTGTTCCAGATGATTTTGACAGTAAGAGTTCAGACACACCAGACAGGACTTGATGGCTTTGTTTTTGTCTCCAGTACAGACGTCACACTCCACATCTCCAGATTCAGTGTAACACTGAGCAGGACGAGCTTGTAGTTTTGTCATCTTGAGTTTCTCCACCACTTCAGCCAGCATGGTGTTTTTACCTAAAACAGGTCTTGTAGTGAAGGTCTGTCTGCACTGAGGGCAGCTGTAGACTCCCTTCTGATCATCCTGATCCCAGCAGCCTGTGATACAGTTCATACAATAACTGTGTCCACAGGGAATGGTCACTGGATTCTTCAGTAGATCCAGACAGATTGAACAGCTGAACTGATCCTGAGCCAAAGAAACACTGGATTCTGCCATTTACTGCACAGATAGAGAGACCTCTACAATGGTTCGACAGCAGCTTGAGCTTAGGTTTCAATTTCTCTGAACTGAAACATTTCCTGGTTTTAAAACGTGTGCAAATGTGCCAATCATGTAATAAAGATGACCACTAGAAGGCAGTCTTATACAGAAACTCATTACAACAGTTGATAGATAGATAGATAGATAGATAGATAATAATAGATATGATAGATAGATCAGATCAGATAGATAGATAGATAGATAGATAGATAGATAGATAGATAGATAGATAGATAGATCAGATAGATAAATATAGATAGATAGATAGATAGATAGATAGATAGATAGATAGATAGATAGATAGATAGATAGATAGATAGATAGATAGATAGATAGATAGATAGATCACACTTGCACTGCAGTTCATCTCAAATCTGACGGCATACCATATGCATCTATAATATGGTTTGTTGAAAATAACAATGTGTAATACAGACAGACAGAGTTAGACTAAAGTATGTTTCAGTTGATCGATACGCATTCTGGCTTCCCCTTGTGTTCAAAAGGAGTGCCCTAATATGACCTGTCATTTACACCGTCATCACCCGGGTGTTGATGGCGCAAGATGAGACCTGAACAGCACATGTTGCTAATCTGTGTTTAAACTGAACTCATTTAAACCATGCCAATTTAAACACTAAAGCAGAGAAGACGCTAATGAGAACCCGGGTGTACAAATATTGAGTTCTCTTTCAAATCTTGTGCTTGAACGGACAAATTAACACAAAAGAATACACGGTACGTGAATATGACCCTTCTTAGCAAGTATAATTGTTGAGAAAGACAAATGCATGTTTGCCGTATCAGTGTGCTGGATCAGTGCATTATGTCTTAAAGTGACAGCAGCCTTATATTCCTGTTGTTTATGTTCATAGTTGTGCTATCAATCAATCAATAATAAAAAAAACTAGATTAATCAGTTTTTCCTGTGATTAATCGCAATTAAAAACACTTACGTTTTTATAGGTTAATATTTAGTTTATATATTTTTAAATGTTTTTTCATTTTTTCATTTATTAGGCTTCAAAAAATATAACTTTAAATTTAAGTGAACTTCAAACTATTCTCACATAAACCTATAAAAAATGTCCTATTTACCTTTGCCCTTCCTGTCTAACATATCCAAAACAATATACAGAAATATAATGAAGTCATCAAATAGTCTGCACAAAAAGTTCTTTAGTTCTACAAAAGTTATTTAGTCATGAGCATTTTCTCTGTTTCCTTTGTTCTTTGATTAACTTTACTGACAAGACAGCTTTATTGGCTGCTTTCCCTTTAAAACCATCCGCTGCTGCTGCAGATGTTTATCTCACATGATCACACATGTGCCTCATTCTCTCACAACTCTTTACGTTCATAAGACTTGATTTAACTCATTTAAGACTGCTTTTATGAGGATACTCGACTAAAATGACATTTTGTCAGAAATGTGTTATGGTTCGTTTAAGCACCGAAAGAGAACTACTTGGTTACTGAACGTAACGTTGGTTCGCTGAGAGTAGGGAACAAGTATTGCGTAGCTATCATAGACAGTATAAGAAGTGGACAGAGCCATCTTATTGGAACTCCATTGAGACAAGTGAAGCCCGTTTTTGGAGATTTTTTAGCACTTCCGTTCCTGACGTGCAGACTCAAACCGACTCAAACAGAGCTTGACGACGTAGATGTGACGTGACGCGAGCGTCTGTCTTCTAGTGGCTGTGGCATGAGAAATCTGAATCATTCCCTTCCGAAACTTGCAGAGGTGGAGAGTGTGAGTAGGAGCTGTCCATGAGCTAGGAGCAGGAGAAACTTTTGCTAGGTATTCTGATTAATTATTTTGTCATTTTGCCTCCACGTTTCCCCGATTGCCCGCAAGCTTCTCCTCCTGTCCATACGGTAATCTCTCTACTGTGCGACAGAAAGTCGCTTGGTTATGACGCAATTGTTAGCCTACTTTTACAAAAAACTGCTTCTACAGGGCCATAACATAAGCTACAAGGTAATGGAACATTTTATACACTGTCGTGTTTCTTTAGAAATAAATAATGGACAAATGGGTTCTTCAAACGCCTCAGATGTAAAGTTATTCGCCGTCAAAGTGACGCCAAAATGAATGGGAGTCAATGGAAATGCTAATGCAAGTGAAGTTCTGCTACAAGATGGCAGCTCCCGCGAGGCTTCAACTTCCGGGTCTGTGGGGAACACAGTCTGGATTTCCAGAGGACTGAGATATCCGCTCTCTCTGACCCATTCGATCTGGGGTATCATTGAGACGAGGGAAATGCATTAAGGGGGAGGTTGGGCCAATGATGGGCCAACGCATCCATTTCCTTCGAGAAGAACACTGCGCAATGAGTGTTCTTCCTCGATGCGAAGAGGTCGTTGTTCCTCGATGCAAGAGGCCCCGCCAAATGCTTCCCTTATCAGGCGCACCATCTGAGGATTCAGGGACCACTCGCCTAGGGGAGTGATGTCCCGTGACAGCATATCCGCACCCAGGTTGAGGATGCCTTGGATATGTGCCGCTCTCAGATTTGCTTAGAAAATAAGGAGGTCTCTCGCCAGGGCATACAGGCTGCCCAACCTGACGCCGCCTGGCAATTTATGTAAGACACCACAGATGTATTGTCCATCTGGACTAGCACCTGATGTCCCCTGAGGTTTGGCAGAAACGCTGTTTAAGGCTAGACAAACTGCTTTCATTACCAGGCAGTTGATATGTAAGCTCTGCTCCGTGCTCGACCAGAGGCCGGAGACAGGCTCACCCTCGTGCAGTGCTCCCCAACCTTGGTTGGAGGCTTCTGTGAAAACCACCTTCTAAGTGGAAATCACAACCAGGCTAATACCCTCGATATACCAGTCTTGAGCCTGCCAGGGAATCAGGGCCCGAAGACAACTGTGATTCACCGTGACATATACAGTAGGCTGCTTGACCGCCACGTGCGGGCTGGCACACGGCGCTTGAGTCAGTGTTGTAGTGGGTGCATGCGCAGTAGTCCCAAACGGAGTACTGATGATGCTGCTACCATGAGACCAAGAAGTCTCTGAAACTTTTTCAGGCGTGAGCGCTCGTCTGCCCTGAAGGAGGCTGTGAGCTGTTGAATGAGAGTGCGCGCTCTACCGTGAGGCACGCTCTCATAGTCATAGAGTCGATAACTGTGCCCAGAAAGATCACGGTCTGGCTGGGACTCAGTTTGCTCTTGGATATATTGATTCTGAGAGTTAGGCATTGCAAATAGTTCAGAATCAAAGGTCTGTGGTGTAACAGTTCTGTTCTTGAATAAGCTAGAACCAGCCAATCGGCGAGATAACAAATCATAGACAGTAAAATAAATTGACACAACGACCACATCAATGGAGAAAGTTGAAGCCCATTAGAAGCACTCACTTCCTGATAGCCAAGCGTACTGTTGAAATATACTTTTTGTGCTTTATTTGGGTTGCCGTGAAAACGGTAAAGGCACGCGCAGTGTAGTGGGCCTGTTTACAGTAATAAAATCTCCAGCGCCTGAGCTAAACAGGGAGCTGTGAGAAGTGTTCTGGACCTCTTTAAGGGTGGTCCGGCTAGCACGAGACACAAGCCCTTCCTTTTCCCCCCGATTCTAGGAGGTAGCCAAAGGCCTGGGGTCCGTCGTGCCGGCTGGAAACGAGGGCCCTGGCACCGGGGCAGCGGCCGGGCAGGCGTCAGCTGCTGGGCGGGGCTGAGAGGCTGCTCAAGGTCGAGCTACAGCATTTTGGCAAGAAGGTTTGCATTGCCTGGGACGACTTCTGAGCCTCGGTGAATCTTTTCCGGAATCCCTTCACCGCCGGGCCGAAGAGGCCAGAATTGGAGACAGGATCGTAGAAGAACACCGTCCGATCCACGTCTTTAATCTCTGTGAGCGTGAGCCAAAGATGGCACTCGAGCACGACCATGTTCGCCATGCTTCTCCCAATGGCCTGCGCCATAGCTTTGGTTGCCCGCAAAGCTAAGTCGGTGGCGTTCCTTAAGTCCCGGAAGGACTCAGGTTCCGGGCCAGACTCGATCCATGGACTGGAGAGAGTTTGGCCTGGTCAGACCTGCAGCACCGCCATAGTGTACAGGGCATGTCTTTCTATATGTCATTTATGTGTCAGGACATTCACAGGCAACACATTCTCTTTTGTCTTGTCGCGCTTGAATGGTTTAAAAGCATTTGCATGAATAAGAGCAGGATCATGTTCAGGAAATGTAACAGCTACCCAAGTAATGACAAAAATTAACAGATGCCATTAATTGCACTAAATATTTTAACGTTTAAACCGGACAAAAATGTATTGCATTACATGCATTAACGTGTCACAGACATTGGTAGCCTTAATCAAACAACAAAGATAAGAAATCACATACTGCTCTGGGCTGATTAGCTTTTGTAACTTTGATGATGATTCATCTATATTGATTTATAATATAGTGAAGATGCAGTCTTATTTTACATTTGAGCACTTTATTAAATGTCTGTACCAGAAAACTACTGTTAGATACCTAAATACCCTGAAAAGCACTGTTTTTTGTATCTTTGTTTTATTTATTTGTGATGTTGCCAGTTTGATTATTTCTTATTTTATTTATTTTTATTTGACAGTAATACCTTTTCCCCTGAACATTGCACATACCGAACCATGAAACCGTGATCCTAAAACCGTGATAAAAAACGAACTTTAAAATTGATTAAAGTCATTTAAAAGTTACACCCCTAATAGATAAATAGATTAATATATTGAACAGGTGCGTTAAAGCTTTATATTTTTTTAGTGGATGCATTTAAGAAAATGTATTCATTTATTTAATTTTTTATGTGCGTTTATCAATCTTGAATTTTGAACTGAGCTTCCAGTGAATCAACACAAATAGTTTGTGTGGATTATCCTGCGCGCCCTCACCACGGGAACAGCAGGAGGTGCGCGCGAGGCTACGGATCTACAGAAGTTTTGCCATTCAAACTGCGCGGGGGCGGAGCCAACAGGCATCGAGCCGACTCAGCGGAGTATCTGCTAACTTGGCAGGAGCTGAAGCCTTCGCTGTTTACCGAGGCGCGTGTCACACCGGCATACAAAGTGACCTCGCGCCGTGTCTTTATATCCCATCCCGAAGCGCGCCCCGTGAGCCCCGGTGTCACTGCGCTCGTGGAAGAGAAAACTCTTTCCTGCTCTCGCGACTGGCAGTGTGGGACACATGATAGTTTCCAACATCTGTATGGTCTGAAACAAAGACGTGTCTCTGCGCGAGAGAGAAGCAAACTGGCTCCAGGGGTCTAGAGATCAGTGAGATGCAGTGAGAGACCGCATGACACTTTTCACTGACACTTATGGCTCGGCTCGTCGACTCCTATGAAGACCTCAGAGATTTATTATAAGGACAATGGATAACTTTTTCACCGAGGTAAGTTGGATATGAAAATACTATTTTCATGTTTGTTCTGCTGTTTCTGTTTGAAATAAACAAAATACATAGGATAAGATATATGCTAACAAATCCCGTTGGGTTTGTAGAAAATAGCTGTAGGCTATGTATATAACGTTATAGTTTGTATATGTAGTTTGTTTGATGTTCAGGACTCCCTCACCCTCACATCTCCCAAACTACCTCGGTTCTGATTCGGGTCGTTCCCAGCGGAGCTCTCAGGCATTTCCTTACCTTTCTTCTCGTTTCCTCGTCTACATCCCAGAGTTATTATTAGAAGTGTTCACTGTACGCTTGCTGAATTAATATGTAGCGTTTCATTAGTGATCATTTTATACAAAGCATGGCATTTAGCCATAACATTTAATAATAGTAATTAAATACAGTTTGTAATATAATATACATAAATTAAAAAATATTCTGGTCAAGCTCGTGTAAATATGTAACCCTTTAGTAAACAAAATAAATGAAATGGAAGATCAAAAATGTCCACCCTGTTAGGCATCTTTGTTTACTTTTAAAAGTACTAGGCTACATTATTGAAACTCTTATAAATTTTCATTGTCATTGAATTTATTAAATTATTGTTGAAAAACTGCTTAACATGGTGGACAGAATAATAACAGAGTGGACAAGTGTTATAAAGAGTGGATGATTTCCTATTGCTTGCGATACAACCAGTTACAAGTTTAGTTGATTTAGTTTGGAAACAATATGTGAAACATTACCAACGAACTTTAAATGCACTACTTCTTCAACTTTAAACATAGTCTACATTACTTTCACAATCACTTTGCACAATCTCAGTGTCCACTCTGTTTGCTCTTCAGATATAACAGGGTCGACACTGAACGGGTGGACATTCTGATCTAAAATCAGGCTATGCAGCATGTCTGAGCAAAAACGAGCTAACATAGAAGATTTATCAAATGAAGAATTGCATTTAAATCTGTAATTTTAAAAATAATGATTTTCCTACTAACTTATTTCACATTTCCCTAAACAGTGTGGACACACTAAGGTTGACCAATACAATTTTATAAAAATAGACTTAAAATAGTAGAGGAAGTCACTCACTTGCCTTGTTGTTTTCCTTCCAAAGAAGTGATAACTGATTTATGTGTAAATATGATGTAATTTAATTTTTCCAACTTCAAAAATAACAAAGTGAACAGTAAATTAAGGGACAAGCTAAAAACTTGATTATAATTTTAAAATAAGCAAAAATATATATATTTACATTAGAGAGAATCATTAATGATATACCCAACAATGTAAAAATATATATTCATTGAAATTTCATGTATAGTAAGCGGTGTTGTTACACAGGCCTGAGAACATAGGAAAAATGGTTATGTGCGTGGTTTGGAAACGATGTAAAATGTTTCAAATTATTTTACTTTAATATGCTTAGGGGTCATACGGTGTTTTTTATGACTAAGGCAGGTTTAAAATGTATATTGTTCAACATTTTAAAGTAAGATCAGCGATCTTTACTGGGGACACAAAAGGCACCAAATCCCATGAATGACCCAAATTGTTGTATTTTTTAAAAATAATCCTTTTTTTACATCCAGTAAATGTTTTAGATAGAACATTCAATAAAAATAAATTATAATTCTAAAGTATATATTACTGTTATTGTTGTTATATATTTTATAGAAAGGTATGTTATATGGAAATGAAATAAATCCATAACAGTATTATCAAAAGGTAATTTTAGGGAATACTTGTCAGGACTGGTGTTGATGGAAATGAGACAATAGTATTATTCATCCCTCATGACCTGACTGTGAAATGAGTATGAGATGATGATCAGTAGCACGAGCAGTCCTCCTTGTGCCGCTGCCACATGAGTCACAAGTGAAGGCTTCTGAATATTGGCTTGAGGTGGACCATTAGTCCTACAGATTGTGCTTTTCACCTGTGAAGGCGTGACCCTAATTAAATAAATAATCTCAAAACCTTCTCACCTGTAATAGCTCAGAAACATGCGCTGCGTCCAAATCCACAAACTGCATAGTAGGTACTACATTTGATTTGAAACAAACTAGTTACTACATGTACTTACTATAGTAATAACAGTAAATTATGCGTAATTACAAGTAACTTAACACTAAACCAAATCCCAACCTTATCCTTAATTCTGAGATCTGTAATTACATGTATATATTACTCAGTACTTATTTGAGTAAGTACATTGTAACTGTCACCTTAAAATAAAGTGTAACCAAAGAATGTTCTATAAAGTTATAAATGTGTGTTTTAAGTCGTATAAATAAAATTCAGACGGACAAAATCCGCCATGTTGTCATGTGACCTACCATCATCAGTTGCCTTGCTTTACTGCTATTACCAAATGAAGAGTTTCAGATGCAAAAGCCTCCAAATGCCATTCGAAATTTTCTTCTAAAATGACAATTTTTATCAAGCTTGTATATTTAAGTTCAGTAATTTCACTTAAATGACAATTAATAGGTAATCTTCATTGCCATTTAAGAGAAATTACTGAACTTAAATATACAAGCTTGATAAAAATGACCATTTTAGAAGAAAATTTCAAATGGCACTTAGAGGTGTTTGCATCTGAACTCTTCAAATCCTCTCCTGTGGCCTCATGGGATACTGAAGTGTCAATCTAATGCACACTTCAGAATCTTGGCGGAAGTAGTAGGTCATCTGGGTATACTTTGACCTTAACTTCACTTTTACTTGTATTTTGAGTATACTACTCAGTTGACAGTACCGTTTTTCACACACTGTAGTGTATAGGGTAGAATTTGATTTCGGACGCAGCAATAGACTTTATATTAGGGTTTCAGATGGTCAGAATGGGAAGCACAAAAAGCAGGGAGCTCTAACTGCACCAGCTTTACACAATAGTGTCAAATGTCCGCCGGCTGCTGCATAGTCTAGCCTGCGAATTGGTTTCTGGACAAAAGAAGCAGTCTTTAAAAAGAGACAGCGCTGTGTGCGGAACACAGATTCAGCCGAAACATGCGTGTGGAATGTGGGGAAGAGCTGAGCTTGTGAATGCCTGTCTCACACATGGCTCTTACATGACTGACCTCAGAGAGTATGATTCCTGTCTCACACAAACATGTCTAACCTCGCAGAGAAGATTTCAGCACACAAATCTGCCCTTTGGCCATTTTCTTTAGCATGGATGCACATGCACACATTTCTGTTTGCAGTTCTGGTCGCAGGCCTGCATGTCCGTTTTGTTTTAGGTGTGTTTGTGTATGTCCGTATTTGCACAGCAGTGTCGCTGAGGTTATTGCCTCCCTGCTGTCCGTATAGGTGGAGCTTATTCAAAGGTAAACCTCTTTATTTTCCTGCGAATTGGCCAATCAGAGTCGCAGGTACTGTTTGACAGTTGTGTTTTAGTGCAGAGGAGTGCCATTCTTGGGAAAACAAACACTCCAGGTTTTTCTTTTTTGAAACCTAAAACAAAAGTCTCATAGGATCAGAGATGCTTCGGGTGCAATTGTCTTCAAAAATGTCATAGAATTAACATTGGATTCTCTTTAAGGTTAAAACTTTCTGTCATATTTCCCCCTGCTAAATTTTCATTAGTATTTAAGCAGACAAACACAAAGGTCTTAGTTATTTAAACTTGTGAAACACAAAGGGGTGGAGCTTATTTAACACCTGGCGTACAACAGCCATGAGACACTGACTGTACACAACTCCAGCGCAAAATGAACCTTTGGTCTAATTATATATTGGTACCTAGTAAACCGTTCTCTGAGATTTGTTTTCAGAGATAATCGAATATAAAGAGTTTTATCTCTAAAAACGGTTTAGTTTATAACACTAGTAGTGTATATAGGGCATAGCAACATGAAAAATAAAAATCGCTGTTTAAATGATTTATTATAGACAGAGGCGGACAGAGTACACAGCTTTATTACTTGAGTAAAAGTACAGATACCCTTTGCTAAATTTTACTCAAGTACAAGTAAAAGTACTACAGTCAGATGTCTACTTGAGTAAAAGTACTGAAGTACTTGTTTTTAAAAGTACTTGAGTAAGAGTACAAGAGTACATTTTCTAAATATTGCATTACTACTGCCACAGTGCTTACATTTATGTACAGAAACGTTACATGTTAATGTTAATACCTTGGAGAATGTAAAAGGAATTGAAAGTAAAATCAAGTCATTTTCATCTTTTTACCATGTTGCTTTATTTAACATTTAAGAAAATTTCAGAAAATTCAGAAAATTGAAATATTCTGGTGAAGTGGGGCCACGGGTCGGCACATCCGAGGACCTGCGTCTTCATCCATTGTTTCATCCATGGTTTCGTCTCTTATCTAAATCTGACCATTGAGTTGACTTTGGGGCAAAGCTGAAGGTGATCGCTGATAGGCTGTCCCAATCAGTGGCGCCTGCTAGGGTTGGGTATCAAGAATTCGAGTATTGATTGGAACCGGGACTAACTTTTAGTTTTTCCCAGAATCGTTCAAAAGTTAAAATTTCGATTCCTAGTTTCGAATATTCACAGTACGCCGTACGGAAGCTGAACAACACCAACGAAGAAGCGTCTACCGGAAGTGTTGGCATAACCGTGCGAGTTCGAACATGAGTAGCTTACGTCAGCGGTCCAAAGTGTGGCTTCACTTTTCTAAAATTAACGAAATCTCTGCAAAATGCAAAATTTGTGACAAAAGGAGTATTTGTGACAGAAGGAGTATTCCTTCAGAAAGACCGTTGGTTAGCAAGGTTAGCTAAACTTTTTGACCCTGCCTCTTAAAAGAATCGGAATCGAAAAATCGTTCAGGAACCGGAATAGAAACAAGGAATCGGAATCAGAATCGTTCAAAATCAAACGATACCCAACCCTAGCGCCTGCACAATTTCAATCACGTTTGAGAGGGAAACAACAAATTGAGGGTTCCCAAGATTTTTCTTATTTCCATTTTTTTTTACAAGTAGTAACTCGTACTCACGGTTATGGATAGAAATGTTGTGGAGTAAAGAGTACAATATTTCCCTCTCAAATGTACTTGAGTAAAGTCATGAGTAGGCTACTCCCCAAAAATTATACTCGAGTAAAGTACAGATCCCTCAAAATTGTACTTAAGTACTGTAGTCAAGTAAATGTACTCCGTTACTGTATGGCTCTGATTATAGATCATTTATTATGTTATTTATTGAGATAATACCACTAACAAGGCTCAAAATTGCAACACACTAACACAGTAGCATAATGAGGGTCCATACAAGCAAACTGAAGTATCTGACAGTTTATTAAGAATATATTTTATAAAGACAGTCCACTTCACGTATACAGGCATGGCAGATTGGCGGATTATTCAAACGATGAACCGTTTATGTTTGATGGATGGTCTTATCTTTTCGAGCCGGAATATACTGACACAAGAGCTGCAAGAGCTACTGTGAAAGGGCTACGAGAGAGAGAGAGAGCTGCCGGTGGTCAATGCCACATTGCCACAACACAGCCTGATACTTCGAGGAAAGGGAGTAACTTACCTGCAAAAATCCTCTTGCCCTCCCTTTCCCAGACAGTGCAGACTTAAACTAATATAATTCATGCATTCCCATGTAATTAGATTTCACAAACGTAATTTTAATCGAACCAGCTCACTTGTCACGGTGTTCGTGGTTCGACTGGTCGGCTCCTGCCTGTATTCACTGAAGTGGACTGTCTTTATAAAGTATCTTCTTATTAAACGGTCTGTAGCATTAGTTACCAATGCTTTGGTTTGCATGTAGAGCCCTCATTATGTGACTGTGTTAGTGTGAGGCTATTCTGAGCCTTTTTAGTGGTTGGGGTTTGGTATTGTTTAAATTTAAACGATTCTGATTTCGATTTCGATTCCTTGTTTCGAATACGGTTTCCAAACGATTCTCGATTCCAATTCTTTTAAGAGGCAGGGTCAAAAAAGTTTAGCTAACCTTGCTAACCAACGGTCTTTCTGAAGGAAATACTCCTTCTGTCACAAATACTCCTTTTGTCACAAATTTAGCATTTTGCTGAGATTTCGTTATTTTAGAAAAGTGAAGCCACACTTTGGACCGCCGACATAAGCTACTCATGTTTCGACCTGACGCGGTTATGCCAACACTTCCGGTAGAATCTTCTTCATTGGTATTGTTCAGCGGTTTCTTCTTTCGGTCGGCGGACTGTGAAATATGAAACTAGGAATTGAAATTTTAACTTTTGAACGAATTACGAAAAACGAAAAGTTAGTCCCTGGTTCCAATCAATACTCGATTCTGAATACCTAACCCTATTAGTGGTATTAACTAGCGATGCTTTATTTTTCATTAGTCTATGCCCTATATACTAGCGTTATACTCTAAACTGTTTTAGAGATAAAACTCTTTACATTACGATTATCATGAAACCCCCACACTCTTGGCCATGTACTCACTTCTGGTTTCCTCATCTGCTTCAGTGTCAAGTAATTCTTCTTGTCTGTCTTACAAACACACACACACACAATAAATCTTGCGAGTAGCTTAAATGATTACACAGTATAGTGATTCAAAGCTGCCTTTGAAATGTTAAATGCAAGGCTGCCTTTAACATTTCAGAATTCCTCTTCTGAATTGCCTTTAACAATTCAGAAGAGAAACCCCTTCAGCACCTACACTAACAAAGAGAAATACTGGAAGAGAAACATTTTTTGTTTTATTTGTTCTTTTGTTCTTAAAGTGTGTGTGTTCGTATTTCTGTTAAACAGACAGTTCACGCAAAAATGAAAATGATTTACTTACCCGCATGTTGTTTCAAACCTGAATGACTTTTATTTTTATTGAATCTAAAAAGGACACAATTTGAATCAGGTCCTGAATAGGGACTGGTGCTTTCAAGTATCAGAAAGAAAGCAAAAGTGCCATAAAAAGTATGCTATATGACTCATTTGTGATATGCCAAGTCTTCTGAAGGCATATGAAAGCTTTTGGTAAGAAATAAACACACAAAAATTATGTTGTTATTTACTATAATCTTCTCTAGAACCTTTATGACTCTATTGATTCAATGAGTTTAAGATCATAACTGAGAAGGTGTGCATTATATTTATATGTGTGCATTATAAGTCTTCTGACAAGTTGAATGTACTTACTTTCCATTGAATTGGTGCATTGAATCTTGAAAGCTTCGGTTCTCTATTTATTGTAATTTGCATGGAAATCATTGACCAGGTCATTCTCCAAATCTCCCTTTTGTGTACTCCATAGAAGAAATAAAAAAGTCAGGAATGACATGAGGATGAGTAAATGATGACAGAATGTTATTTTTAGGTTGAAATATTTATTTAATCTTGAGTCATGTCAATTAACATGCAAAGCCTAATTAGTCTGTTTTGTTCCTGAATGGTGAAATCATTATAATAACTAAATGAAGCGGAAGAGAACAAGTGAACTTCCCTTTATGATTCATCGCAATTGCAATCTCTGAGGCTTCTAAACTTCCAGGTGCAAAGTACATCTACGTGCATATGCATACGTGCACGAAGATGGTCTTTGTCTTTGTTCTGCATAGTTTATACAGCTCTCTTTCCTCGTTCACTCTTGTCATGAAGTATAAACACACATTTTTCACTGTAGGAGAGAAAGAGAAAATGAGCATGCTTTGGAAAAGTAGGTCAGGCAGCCATGCAGTGTATATGTGAGTGTGTTTGAGGGGGTTGGATTGGTGAAATAAGTTATATGTTGAGGAGACCAGCCTGACTCTGAACACCAAGCCCGGGTCACTCAGCACATGAGAGAGCTAAAGTTTTGGATCTTTGGGTTCGAAGTATGCAGGAATGCCCTTCATCACTGGCCTGCCTTCCTGTTGACCCAAACGATATCTGATCCCTCACTTCCTGCAGCCAAATGAGAGAAAGAAGGGGGACAGAGAAAGAGAGCAATGGAGAATGTGTGTGTGTGTGTGTGTGTGTGTGTGTGTGTGTGTGTGTGTGTGTGTGTGGGGTAAGCTGCTCTAAACATGCTCGGTAAGCAGCATTGAGATTACAGAGTAACTCTGGTCCGTTTCATCCTTTACTCGCACCAGCCTGACCGCCTTCCAAAACTCTGATATTATTTTAAGAGTTTAGATACACAATACAAGGACACACTCAGACATGCATGCACACAGTACACTTTTTCACTTCAAAGTGAACTTTTTCTTTCATCTGAACATGAAACAAAATTAGAAAGTCATTGATGTTTGATTTGGATGTCTTTGTGCATAAGTTGTGTGTGTGTGTGTGTGTTTGATGTTTTAGTTGGATTCTTGCTACCTGTTTAAATCTGGTGATTCCTTTGAGACATCTATTTTAGTACAGGAAGTGAGTATTGGCCAGAAAACCTGGCAGATACACTACCATTCAAAAGTTTGGGGTCAGTACATTTTTTGTTTTTTTCCAATACAATTTTATCAAGCAAGGATGCATTAAATTAATCAAAAGTAACAGTAAAGACTTTATATTCATCCTGAAAAAAATAAATAAATATATATATATATATATATATATATATATATATATATATATATATATATATATATGAATAAAACATCATGTGACACTAAAGACTGCAATAATGATGCTGAAAAGTTTTGAGAATGTAAATAAATAACATTATAAAAATATTAAAATATTGAAATTAGTAATTTTAAACTGTATTAATATTTCACAGTATTACAGTATTTCTATGTTTACTGTAAGTTTTGATCAAATAAATGTGGACTTGGTGAGCATAAGATAATTCTTTCAAAAACTGTTAAAAAATAATTAATGACCCCAAACTTTTGAATGTACATTTCTTTGTTTTCTCTCACTCTTGTTCTGTTCTTTTTTTTACATTGTTTCAAATAACACAATTAGTATGAGAAATATTTTAAGGATTTAATACACATTTTTTAGATCCGTTTGTCTAACTGCATCGGCCAATTTCCAATTGGACTTTTTTTGTGCTGAAATTGAGCTTTTAAAGAGCTTTTAAACATACTCATAAAAGGTTTTTGTGTCATTTAAAAAGTTCAGTTGGAAATGTTTAAGCACACACAGAATGTTTTTGACTTGAGAGAGACAATTATGAACGTGATTGGAGTCTTTATAAACTGTAACGTGTGAACGTCTGTGCTAGAGTCATAAACTGGTTGAGCAGTTCTAATCTTCTAATGTTTGCAGATAAACACAAGGCATGGTCAAAGCTGCTTAACTCGAAATATGCTTCTGTCAAGGAAACCAGACACACACACACACAAGTTCAATGTCTTAACCACCATAGACACATTCCTGGATGTCCCCAAAGTGAGATTTTGTCAAATTTGGCAATCTTCTATGGGTCCTTTAAGTAAATCCACACATGCACAATTTTTGAACAATTCAAAAGTTTCTTAACATTCATTTCTTAACATGGCTCTAGAGATGAACTACAGTACACATTTAACTCTTGTGGAGAAATGTGTTTTCTTTAGAGTTCACCGTTAAGTGCTTAAGTCAAATGTTGGGAAACTATGTCACTGTGTCCGGGTTTACTGCAGAGATGGTGAATTGGATTAGAGGCCTGGAATTCCCGAGATAAACTTGGTTTAGAGAGGAAAACAGCTTCCTGTTTGTGTGGGATAGAGATGCACTAACTTGATGGAGCTGACTCTGAGTTTTGAGCTTTTAAAGTCATTTGAAACTTTAGCAAATCCAATACAGAGTTGATTGCTTTTCAAAAGTAAACACTGGCTGTTGCTACTCAAAACACTCCATGCAAACTAACCCATATCGCAACGGCATGCTGTCCTTATGCTCCATACCGGGAAGGATCAGTCATCTTTAAAAGTGTGATTTGATTCTTATATTATATATTTTCTTAAAGGGATACTCCACTTTATTTGGAAATAGGCTCATTTTACAACTCCCCCAGAGTTAAACAGTTGAGTTTCACAGTTTTCAAATCCATTCAGCCGATTTTCTGATATTTTGAAGAATATCAGTAACCAGACAGTTTCTGGTCTCATTGACTTCCATAGTATATTTTTTCCTACTATGGTAGTCAATGAAGACCAAAACTGTCTGATTACTGATATTCTTCTAAATATCAGAAAATCGGCTTAATGAATTCGAAAACTGTGAAACTCAACAGCTTAACTGGGGAGTTGTAAAATGAGCCTATTCCAAAAAAAGTGAGAGTATCCCTTTAATGTATTTTATGTGAAAAATCATGGTGCCATACTTAAAGTCCCCCATTGTCTCTTGTTCTATTTTTTTCTTCTTTTTCAGTTTGTCTTTGCTTTTTACATCTACTAACTTTAGCAAACCAGTTGCAGGTTAACTACTAGTGTGCATAGGCTGTTAGAAACCATGAAGATGTGCATGTGACAGCAATCAGAGAGAAAATTACTTAAATTGTCCATTTCCTCTACAGACTTTTGTCTTTCTAGACCAAACCAAAGTTTTTTTGTGGTTACTGTGGCCTTTTAGTATTTTTAATGAATAGAATAATCTTTACTCTGTTGATTTATGTAATCAGGTAATTGGACAAAAAGCCTAATTTTATTTCCAATGTTGTACAGAAATCTAATCAAATAATAGCCTATGCAAATTGGAGGCCATAAAAAAACAAAAAGCTTAAAACAATAGGAAGGTCCTGTCCGAAACTCATGCCAGTAGTTAAGTCAATGCTGCTTGAACAATGTTTTGACACTTTCTGTGGAAATCACAAATCAGTCTAAGAATGGCTTGGCAACAGTTGTTTCTGCATATTATGCTGGGATAGGAGAAAGTGTTCAACTGTGTGTTTCCAGTACAGCTGTTCTGTTGCAGTTCAGTCTGATCATTCAGCAGTTCTCTGCGTGTGTGTGTGTGTGTGTGTGCCGCTCTTCTAAGTTATAAAATACTGTTGAGTTTATATGTCACTGCATGAATAAGAGGTTGAGACAGTGGATGACAGGATGACAATGGGGAATTTTAATAGTAAATAACACTAATTACTGTTCTTAAGATTAATTTTTCTGATTCTCAAGACTTTCAGTGAGGTTTCTCATTCCTCAGTTTGAATTTTAAACGTGCTATTTGTACTGTGGTCAAACATAATCACTTTGTTTTGTTCATGTTTAATTTGATTTGTAGATTCAGGCTAATGTTTTCCATGTGAATCACTGTGAGTTGTAAATTCTGCATTTAGTACATGTGCGCGTAGTGTATACAACTGCAATACCCACAATGCAGAGTGGTATACTGAACCGAAAACAATGCTGCAGTGTTTGATGCAGTGCCGATAGTATGTATGTGTGCCTGCATTTAAGTGGGGAATGGGGTTAAAGTTCAACTGTGTCTGCTTCACTGGGGCCTCACAGCCAGTCATGCCTGTTCAGATCACCATGTGTTTCTTCCATCAGCGTGTGCATTAATAGTGTGTGTGTGTGTGTGTGTGTGTGTGTGTGAGAGAGAGAGAGAGAGAGAGAGAGAGAAATTTACTCTTATTGGTAATTATACCTTTTTGACCTAATGTACTAACAGTCCTGATGAGGACAGCCTTCCATGGGAAAATGAAATTGCTCTGAGACTCAGAGTCAGCTTTCAGTTTTAGGACACTTCATAAAGTTCAAAGTTTCATTTGAGTATCAACTCTGTCATCAATTGGATTAAACAAAAATAGACAGTTGTAAAAATGAGTTTTTTAACATTTTTGAACAATTCATGAATTGTTGAGTTGACAGAGTAAGACTTTAGAGTTACAAAATTCATGTAGATACTTTAGCATAGCTCAGATGAGTTTATCTTGGAAATTCGCTGAGAAATATTTGAGAACATATAGAAATCTGTGATATTTGAGTGCAAACTTTGGTACCTTAGCAATTATGATAACAGTTTGAGATATTGTTGAGATGAGAATCTAGACAATCTCTATTTGTTCTCCATTGTATGTCACTGCTGTGACTGTGTAGAATTGAGATACTACTTATTTGGAACTTCTGCAGTGGATTGCAGACTGTTCTCAAACAGGTCCTTTAATAATTTTTACTGTTTTTGAAGATACATAACTACAAATAACAAACTATAAAAAAATTCATTTCAGCACTTGATTTCACAAACAGTTGTTTTTATTTTATTTACAGTTGTTTAATGATCTGTTCTTTCCCACAGGATGTTCTTAAACATTTACAATTTCATTTTGAGATCCAAAATTACATCCAACAGATGGTTTTAGAACAGTTTGTGTTTTTGCTATTGTCAGGATGTTGCTTACCAGTGTTTGTGTGCTTGTCAGGGTTGTCGTGTGTGGCTCTGCGTGGAGGATCATTATGTCCCCAGTACTGTGGACTCGTGCTCTGGTGGAGTGGTGGTCTTTAACACCGACTATGGACAGGTAAGTGGGGTGGGTGTATGCATTACACAGGAACGGTGGCATAACATCTGCTCTGTGCACCTCAGATCAACAAGGCACTGCTGAACAGGTGGTGTGCTCTCATTTTACACAAACACACACTTGTCTGTGCACCCGCCTGTTTAGAAGAGACCATGTTGCCATAGAGTCTGTCAGACAGGTACACAAACTCAGTTAATCCGGCATGTCAACCGAGCATTACCTGTGTTTGTTTTACTATGGAGCCCCCCACATAACACGTGAAAAAATATGTGTATCGTGACCTCGAATTAACAAATCGTTCCAATGACTTATTAAAACATCAGCACGTTTTACTAATTCATTCCCTCATTTTTAAGTCAATAGTGTGCACGATATAATAATTTGTTCCCTCATTTTTCAAAATCATGTGCATATTGTAATCATTTATAATGATTTATTTTAAACTAAAGTTACTAAATAGAGGGAACAAATTCGTATAGCGCATGCATAATTTTACTAAAACGAATTCTTAATTCATGGCCATTATATATATATCACGCGCACACACACAGTTGTGGTCAGAATAAAAATAAAAATAATATAAAATAAAATAATTGGTCAATATGATCAAATGTGGAATACAAAATCAATCTGCATTGTTTATGGGGGGATTTTTGCTACTGTTTGCTACAATCCATGATACCATGTATCTGAACAAGACGTCCAGGACCTCCATCAAAAAAATAGGCCCACAACATTAAAGATCCAGCTGTATATTTAACCATGGGCATGGACTACTTTTTATCCCAGTTTGCACCAAATCCATCTGGTGGGTTTTCTGCCAAAAGCTCTTTTTTAGTTTCATCCAAGTGTGCCGCACAAGCCCTAAAATGTGAAGCCAAAACGTCTCGATCGCCCCCTGTGACCGGTCCTAGTATAGCTCATAACCCCCGCCTCCCCATGTTTTTAAATGGGACGCGAGACCAACTAAACAATTCAATTACACTTCACATATCCTTTTTCCAAAGATAGTTTCTGTCATTTACTGTAGTGTCTATCACGTTGATGTAATTTCAAGTGTTCGTTTTTAAAATAAGTTTGTTTTTAGTTAGTTATGTGATGATAAAAACGGTGCTCTGACATCATGATTGAGAGCTGTGATTGACAGGTTCTCTGTGCGAGGTAGTCACTGAAGCACCAGCGGACTTTTTTCATAATGTTGACTATGTGGCTAGTAGTTGTATTTACCTTATTTTAACGAGGTTCTGCAATCAGCAGACATCATTGGAGAAGAACGAAGCAGACAGAGGCCACTTAATGAAAGTGCGGGGCGTGTGCTTGCGTTTGATTCAGCGCGAATGAGGGCGCGGCCTTGATTTCGCGGCTTTACTTCCTGTGCATGACTGGTCCTGAAACACGCAAGTGCGCAGACTCAGGTCCCAAGATGTCAGCGTCATATCGAGACACTGGCGGCTTCAGTTCTCTCTGATGGAAAAGAGCGAAGGGCGTCGTCCATCTTTTTTACAGTCTATGGTTTCATCTGACAATAGAACCCGGTTTTGTTTGAAGATCCAGTCGTGTCTGACAACTGCTGGTGTTTGTTTTTGGATGATCGAGGAGGATTTTTCTTGAAACCTTCCCAAACAACATGTCGCAATGTTTGATTTTTTTCTTGTTTTAAGGCTTTCTGGCCGCAAGAACACTAACTTATAATCCTCCATATGATCCTTGGAGAGTCTTTGGCCTCTCAAACTTTCCTCCTCGCCTCTGCATTAGGACGATGTAGACACATGTCCTCTTCCTGGCAGATTCGTAACGTCTTTAGTTGATTGGAACTTCTTAATTATTGCCCTATATGGTGGGAATGGTAATTAATTTCAATTCTTTTGCTATTTTCTTACTGCCACTTTCTATTTTGTGAAGCTCAACAATCTTTTGCTGCATATCAGAACTATATTCTTTGGTTTTACTCATTATGATGGATGATTAAGGGAATTTGGCCTTTGTGTTTCCTCATATTTAAACTCCTGTGAAACAAGAGGTCATAGCTAGATAGTTTCATGTTCATAGTCACCCTGGTGTGCTAAATTTTTTAAAATATTTATGGGAATTCTTCAGATATTTTACTCATAAAAATTCTAGCGGTGCCAATAATTGTGGCCAACGTGTTTTGGAGAAGAAAAAAAACCATTTATTTCGTAATGTGATTTCCCCCCTCACTTTCAATTCTTTTACTTGCGAATTTATTTTGCGAATTACAAGAATAAACAATGCAGATTTATTTTTACAGCCATATTTGGTCATATTTACCATGTGTGTGTGTCTGTGTGTCATTTGCAGGCCTCTGTATTTTACTGTGTGTTGCTCTAATTATTTGAGTCTGTTTTTCATATTCTTGCGTGTGCGGTCAAGCTCATGTCTCTGGCTTCTGTTTCTGGTCTATAGGATCATCTGCAGCCAGTCTGTTACCTTCAGGATCCTTATAGTTTATCAAAGCAATAAACACCTTCTGTGAATTCTCTGCGTTACAGGGATTTTGTTGTTGTTGTTTGTTTTATGCATTGATTTTAGTCTTATTTTTTTAATAAAAAGCATTAACAGCCATGTGTCATACCGAAACAATCACATTTATAAGTAATACATTTTTAATGATAATGTTCTGTCAGCTGGTCATTATTTTTACTTTTATTTTGAAAAAAAAAAAAAAACCCGAAATAAATGACCAAATAAATAAAATCGTAACACTTTACACAAGGTGTCATTTGTTAACATGTAGTAACATGAACAAACAATGAGCAATACATTTGTTACTGTATTTATTCATCTTAGTTAATGTTTTAATTTTAATACTTATTAAAATGATAAAATGATGATGAAAATGTTAGTTCACAGTGCATTAAATAATGTTAGCAAACAACATTTGATTTTAATAATGTATCATGAATAATGAAATGTTGAAATTAACATTAACTAAGATTAATAAATGCTGTATAAGTAGGGCTGGGCGATTTTTTCCCTTAAAAAAATCTGCGATTTTTTATAAAAAACTCAATTTACGATTCGATTTTTTTTTTTTAAATCAAGTAGAATTTCTATAACTCTGTGTTGAACTGAACTCTTTTGTGTGCTAAACACAATCTAATTAATACAACTTCATTATTAAGAAAAACAACAAATCCCAAAAAATATGATCATAATCTATGCCAAAAATGCTATTATAAACCAGATTAATGGATAATTCAGCAGTTCAATTTAGTCTAGAAAGATCGCAAATTCGCAAGACGTTTATCTACAGATCAAGTATAATAATAGGAACATTGAAACATCTTTTTTATAGAGTTTAATCGTATTGACTGTCGTAACCGAACTGTGGAAACCCTGAAGGAATATTTGGTGAATGCAAAATGTAAGTTACACTACACTGAAGAGGGGAGAAAAAAAATAAAAAAAATCGATTTTTTGAAAATATGAATCGATTTGACCTGCCAACTCGATTTTTATTTCAAATAGATTTTTTCCCAGCCCTATGTATAAGTATTGTTTATTCTTAGTTAATGGTAACAAATGTAGTTAACTGATGTTAACAAATGAAACCTTATTGTAAAGAGCTGGTTTACTGGTCTTAACTTGTCTGCAAGCTGGTCTGACCTTCTGGGTTTTTTTTATTTTGAGAGAAGAAAGAGAGTACTGAGTGACATGAGAGTCTTAAGACTAGTACAGTCATGTATTTTAAATTAGTTAAATCGGGAAACAGAAAATTATATAGTTTTGGCATTCATTCATAATGCAAAATATCCCAACTTTCCATTAAAAATAATTAATCTTGAATTCAGTTGGCATGCCATCACAGATGTATGCAGTGCATTAAATGGCTTGTTACAGTGACTTTAATTGTGGCTTATCCAATCAGACTTTAGAGCGGTAACATATCTAAAAAAGAATCTTTGTATATTGCTCTCTATTTTGTTTCTCTCATGGTCATTGCACAAATATGCAAACAAATACACAATAATATGCATTCAAATGTGTTTTGTTCAGGTGTACACCTACAAACAGAACGCTGTGAGCAGGCAGAGGGCTTATCCGATGCACAGCAGCAGTATCACTGGGGTCGAGGACATGGCAACCCTGCAGGACCTGCACGACGGGGCCATTCTACACAACCTGCAGCTCCGCTACTCACACAAGAGCATATATGTGAGCAAACACACTTAAATCATACACACCTTCACCATCACATGAGTGTGTGAATGTTTCAGCTGTGGCTAAAGACATATTTGTCAGGGGTACAGGGTTGTTGTGCAGGTGGCTGGATTGCTCTCTGCTCTTTAATGTGTCTGTCAAAGTAAAATATGTTTGCTTAATTACGTCCCTCTCCCTTTCACTCTTTTCTTTATACTGCCTCTTTGAGTTTTACTCACAACAGTGTACTGTGTTCTTCTTTGGGCCTGGTTCAGCTGTGTTCGGTGGGTGTTTGTGTGTGTGCACATTGTCGGGATGTGGGCTGTGCCAAAAGCAGTTAGTCTAGTTCCAGATTTCCAGGCTGACTCTAAGGAACAGAGTTAACATGCTACTGCTGACTCTGAATAACATCGACACTCTGAAGTCTTTATTTCTACAGATCTGCATCAAGTCCGTTTAATACATGATTAGAGAGTGTGTGTGTGTGCATTTTGGGGAACTTCCATTTAGGTTAGTTGTATTAATAGGGATAGTTCACCCCATGAATTCTGTCATTCTGCCATCATTTACTCACCCTTGTGTCATTCCAAACCTGGTGGACTTTCTTCTGCGGAATAGAAATGAATACAATGTATTAAAGAATGTCCTTGTAGCACTTTTTAATATAGTAAATGGCTTCCATCGTGGACTGAGGCTGTCATCCTTTAAAGGGATACTCCACTTTTTTTGGAAATAGGCTCATTTTACAACTCCCCCGGAGTTAAACTGTTGAGTTTTACCGTTTTTGAATCCTTTCAGACGATCTCCGGTTCTGGCGGTACCACTTTTAGCATAGCTTAGCATACATCATTGAAGTGCACAAGATCATGAGCATTTCTCCTAAAAAAATGACCCAAGAGTTTTGATATTTTTCCTATTTAAAACAAGACTCTTCTGTAGTTACATGGTGCACTAAGACCGACGGAAAATGTAAAGTTGCAATTTTCTAGGCTGATATGGTTGATATTCTAGGCTGATACTATCCTGAAAATAGTCCCCAGCTTCCAACTGTGACCGGGACTAAGTTTGTGTAGTTATGTTGTCAGAAGGTAGCCTATTCTCAGCGCTGTCATTGCGCCTGCTGCAAAGAGAGTATAATGAAAGTATAGTTCCTAGCCATATCAGCCTAGAAAATTCGCAACTTTACATTTTCTGTTGGTCTTAGCGCACGATGTAACTACAGAAGAAGAGTCCAGTTTTAAATAGGAAAAATATCGAAACTCTTGGGTAATTTTTTTGGGAGAAATGCTAATGCTAATGGTCTTGTCCACTTCAATGACGAATGCTAAGCTATGCTAAAAATGGTACCGCCAGAACCGGAGATAGGATGAATCCGTATCTGTGGGAGTTGTAAAATGAGCCTATTTCCAAAAAAAGTGGAGTATCCCTTTAAAAAGGAAACAAATGCTACATAAAAGTATGAAATCTTGCTTAACTGGATCAACTTAACTTAAAGGATTCATTGAAAACATCTGATTTAACAGAGTGATTTGAGCATAATCGAACACGATTGCTTCTCTCATGAATGTGCCAAGAAGACCTAGGGTAGATGTCAAGACTTTCAGTGAAAAACAACGTAAATTTCAGTCTGCTCCTCAAGCAGCGCTATCATTTGACTTTATACATGGGACTTCTTCTTATAATGCTTTGATGGAGCTTACTTGTCATTGCAGAGCTTGACAGCCCCAAAATAGTGGCCATAATAAAATCTTTTAAACAAAATTAATAATACAACACACTGATGTCAATAAATGATGTCAGAATTATCATTTTATGCTGAACTGTTACATAGTTGAAACATTTTCATAATGATTTTACAGTGTGAAATGATGAGACTGAATGTTAATATATCCTGTCAGTGCGTTTGTTTTATATGTTAAACATAATGAAGACAATAAAGTGTGGACAGTCATTGGGATTTTCCATTGCTACCAAATGATAATAAAATAAGAATAATAATTTAAACTTTCGTTTTCATGTAGAGTATTAAGACGTAATGATACAGGAGTCAATCCAGGAGACGACTCCTATCTCTCAGCCTGCCTCTGCTGTCTGTGACGTGAGGCCGTGTGATTGGATGAGTTTGAGTGTGAGCTAACCAGTTAGCTATAAGTGTGGGTGTGGTCTGCAGGTATGAGATGGTTATCACAATAACGACAGTTACCCACTCATCATGAGAAAATACACACTTCCTCTTTCAACATTACTTTTCTCACACCTTGTTATCGGTTAGATAAAGGACTAAAATGACTGAATTGTATAAACATAGCTTTAGTGACATATCTTCTTACACCCATCATGCTTGCTTAATAACCCCATAACATGTAAACTAAAGGAATGTAAATGCCTTTATTATGTTTAATCATCAGTTAAATTGGAGGAAAACCCAAGTGTAACAATTTCGTTTTTAATAAAACAATGCATTCATCAACATTTTTACAGTTTATTAATATAATAGAATAGAATGAATGTGCACGTCTTTGTCACATGTCTGTTTATGTTTTGATGCCAAAACAATAGCAGTAATTTAACATGCAAATTATTATTAATTGCATGTAACATAAAAGTTTGTGTTTATAAATATATTACATATGTATATGTATATATATATATATATATATACATACATATATATATATATATATATATATATATATATATATATATATATATATATACACACACATGCATATATATATATATATATATATATATATATATATGTATTTATTAATATATTATAATAATGTAATGTAATATATAATGTAAATATTATATATTTATCAATTTGACAGTACTAACACATTTTTCTTCATTGTCGAGTTATTGTACTATTTTTATTAACCAATGTAATATGCATGTGCAAGACTAAACTGCTTTCACTAATTTGCGTTTTAAAATTGCGTTTGCATTTTCAGGCCCCCAAAGCACCTTTGTCGAGTAAATGAATGACCAAAATGCACCATTACTTTTCATTAGTTGAAAAACGTCATCGTATAAATGGCTCCTAAATGTTCGCATATAAAATCACGAAAAACTATCTCAACCCATCCTCATTTGTAAACCCAAATAATTGATGGGCTAATTAGGGCAGCCGCCACAGGTCTGCTAAACCGACTGGCTAATTGGTGACATATGGGAGCAATCAGAACGATTTGGGGTGTTATTTGTGTGCGGTGTGTGTGGTTTGTTTTTGGTGGTCTGCGAAATGTTTTCTTTAACTTGTATATTATATAAAAAATTAATTTATAAAATCACAGATTGTTTGTTTACGTATTACTTATATTACTTATATATATGTTTAACCAATAAGGTTAACGTTATTAGTCTCAGTACAAATAAATTGTAACGTTCTCCATGCCAAAAAAACCACAAGTCATGATGAAAATAACAGCGTCTGGCTGAGCATGTGTGTGTATTTCATCTCCTGGAATGTGTGTCTCGCTGAGATTCCGATTCCACAGCATTTAAAACACAAAGACGTTTCTCTCTCGCTCTCACTCTGATTATAAACAGCTGTGGACTTTTTTTTGGCTTACATTTGGACAGAAAATGCTAGAGCAGCTTCCCACATCAAACACACACATACACACACACAAGGCGACTGGTGATTCAGAAAATGTCTTTTGCATGTGAGGTTTACCTCCTTTTCATTTTATTGCTCTCTCTCTATTTCTTTTTCAGCCTCTCTCTTTCCTTGTAGTGCAAGCATGTAGCAGGAAATAGTTCTGCTTCAGTTCGGCCGGATCATGTTTCCACTCTCACCCTACACACTCGTTTTAACATTGAGAGAGTGTGTGTGTGTGTAATGTGTCTGAGTTTATTAAGCATCGCTATGCTTAGCACTCACTCTCAGCTGTCTCTCTAGACTGCAATCTCATTTTTTGCTTCTGTCCGTGCCCGTAGAAACTTCAATTCTGTCATCACTTTATCACCCTCAAGTTGTTCCAAATCTATATGAAGTTATTTTTTCTGCTGAACACAAAAGAAGATATTATGAAGAATACGGGTAACCAAACAGTTTATAGGCCCCATTGCCATAGTATAGTGGGGAAATACCATGAAAGTCAATGGGGCACATGGGTTTGGAACAACTTGGGGGTGAGAAAATTAACAATTTTTATCATGGATGAACTATCGCTTTAAAGATATTAGTAGCACCATTGGGCTGAGCCCAACAAAAATAGCAATGCACACATTAATTCTGTTCACTCCCAATTGAACCCCTCAGTGCGCTGTTACTCACATTTGCAGACACACCCAGGGGAGGTTATGGGAAGGACATGGCTGCTGTAGACCTTCATTGCCTTTCTGAGGTAGCACTTATGGAGACTAAACCCTCTTGGGGGCATCTGGGGATTTCACTGGGGTAGCATGTCACACTTTGGCTGAGTCCGATATAGCATACAACTGTTTCACTGTTACTATTTCTGCCAAATCTTTATATGGATAAAATAGAGTAGTATGCTTTTCCAAATTCAGCATTTGCTAAAGGGGATTTCACACTGGGCACGTTTGCTGCGGCCCGAATCCAAGTACGATTGTTCCCTCTGTAGAGTCGGTCTGGTTTCAGACAATCCAACCCTGGTGCTGTTGCATATCTTACATCATCACACAGCGCTTGATAGAAAACAAAACGGGGGTCAATATATTGTTTTTAATTTGGTGCTATTGTGCACAGCAGAATGAAGGACGCTTGGATGTACTACCTGTATACACTCACCGGCCACTTTATTAGGTACCCCATGCTAGTAACGGGTTGGACCCACTTTTGCCTTCAGAACTGCCTCAATTCTTCGTGGCATAGATTCAACAAGGTGCTGGAAGCATTCCTCAGGGAGTTTGGTCCATATTGACATGATGGCATCACACAGTTGCCGCAGATTTGTCGGCTGCACATCCATGATGCGAATCTCCCGTTCCACCACATCCCAAAGATGCTCTATTGGATTGAGATCTGGTGACTGTGGAGGCCATTTGAGTACAGCGAACTCATTGTCATGTTCAAGAAACCAGTCTGAGATGATTCCAGCTTTATGACATGGCGCATTATCCTGCTGAAAGTAGCCATCAGAAGTTGGGTACATTGTGGTCATAAAGGGATGGACATGGTCAGCAACAATACTCAGGTAGGCTGTGGCGTTGCAACGATGCTCAATTGGTACCAAGGGGCCCAAAGAGTGCCAAGAAAATACTCCCCACACCATGACACCACCACCACCAGCCTGAACCGTTGATACAAGGCAGGATGGATCCATGCTTTCATGTTGTAGACGCCAAATTCTGACCCTACCATCCGAATGTCGCAGCAGAAATCGAGACTCATCAGACCAGGCAACGTTTTTCCAATCTTCTATTGTCCAATTTCGATGAGCTTGTGCAAATTGTAGCCTCAGTTTCCTGTTCTTAGCTGAAAGGAGTGGCACCCGTGATGGCTGAAAGGAGTGCGGACACGAGTCAGAGTTGCATTCACATTGCCGTGAAGTGCGCCACAGACAGTACCATGATCTGTTTCAAACTAAACTGCCAATCTGAAAGCCTCATTCAGGAAATCTATGGCTATCTGCTTGTTAAGTCATGACATATTGAATACTGTTTCAGGATACAAGCTTCTACTGCATTTTAAAGTGAGAATAATCAATAGCCATTTATGAGCACCATTTATTTATAGCACACGTTTGAAAGACAGACATTTGTACACTATAGTTTCTGGATTCATGGTATCCCAGACAGTATTTTAAACTAATCTACTGGTGGGAAAACATTGTTCTTGTACAGTTTTGCATACTACTTAAAAAAAAAAACATTGAGAACAAACTGATAAAACCTGTCTCAATATGATGGCTTTTCCTCTTCTGAGGACCACATGCTGACAGCTTAACGTCTGCATAAGCCTTCCTACTATACTGTACCTGTTTTTCATTTACCTCTCGCTGAATTAGTCTAAAAATATTACTATGAAACCTACTGTGAAAATTCATATTGTTGATTTGACTGAACAAACCTCATCAACAAGACATGCAAAGCTTATTGAAAGTGTCATCCTTTGAAGATTCTGTGGGAGAAATTTGATTTTGACAGTCATTTGCTTTTAAAGGAGTCAAAATTAGCAGGAAACAGCTACAGATGTTCCAGGTTTTTTTCTGTAAAACACAAAAGAACTGTTTTTGTCCATATAATGAAAGTCAGTGGGTTGCAAAACAGCATTGGATTGCATTGGGTTTTTATTATATGGACAAAAAAACAGACATTATTCAAAATTTGTTCTTTAGTGTTTCACAGAATAAATGTATACAGGTTTGTAATGACATGAGAGTGAGTAACTGATGACAGAATGTTAATTTTTGGTAAACTATCCCTTTGAAGCGCCTTTAGAATAAGTTGAAAATATTATATTGCCCTGTTTTACACAGATTTACAGTACATGCAACATGTATATTAAATCTGTTTTTTATCATATAAATTCAAAGGTCATGTTAGTCATACACTTACTACACTGTAAAAAAATATTGTTGGTTTAACTTAAAAAATATAAGTAACCTGATTGCCTTAAAATTTTAAGTTGATTGAAATAGAAAAAGTGAGTTAATACAATAAAGGAGATTGATTTAATCATCAGTAAACTCAAAATAATAAGTTATCTGAACTAAATAAATGAAGTTGATTTGACAAAAGAAAAAATGTTGTGAAACAAAATCTTGAAAATATTTTTTTACAGTGTATATATATGATAATACATACACAAGAGTGTATCACAAGTCCTAAACTCGCCTGATAATTTGACCGTTTGGGTGCCAATTTGCACTTATTTGGTATTCAAATCAAAACATCTCAACAGCCAATCCAATTTATTTGCTTCAGTGGTTAGAAAAGTAGGTCAGTAGAAATCAAAACACAAGCACATGTCCACATGTTCAAACACATACAGATGGTGTTTATAAAATATGGTGGTTCAAACTTAAGATTCAACTTTCCTCATCCTCTGTCTGTCTCTCCATTGTTCTCTCTGTTTGCAGACGTATATCGGCTCTATTTTAGCAGCAGTTAACCCTTATCAGAGTCTGTCAGGGCTGTATGACACCCCAGCTGTAGAACGATACAGTCGACATCACCTGGGAGAAATTCCCCCTCACATCTACGCCATTGCAAACGAGTGCTACAGATCCATGTGGAAGCGCTCCAACAACCAGTGTGTGCTCATCAGGTGTGTTTCTGCATGCATTTAACAAACCAATAGTTTCAGCAAGATTAATTTTGAACCCTCACAGTTTTATCGCTTACGGTCTCATTTTAATGAACTCTTCAGCCTGTCTAACCTTAAAGTTTTCCACCATGACCTTAACCATCACCTCTGACCTCTCACTACGGTGTGAGGTCAAACTCATGGCTACCTGGACAGCACTCATTACACAAGCATGCAGAGGTTAAAGGTGGCAGACTGCTGTGTTGTTCTCAACACTGCAGATCTCTCATCAGCTTTAGCGAGAGCCGACAGAGGATACAAATTGGCAGAATACCTGACCGACATGGCTAAGCCTAGACTATGAAAGGTCCTGAGCATGTACAGACTCAGCAAACATGCGGACACCGATAGGGCTACCATTAGAAGACAGGCTCTTACTGCACAGAAATCGAGGTAGAAACTGAAGTATGCTTCTTACACTCAAGCTGTAACAACACTCATTCCTGAACGCTTTCTTTTGCCATTTTTGCAAACCACAACAAAGAATTGCAATGGAAATCCAATACCTACAAAGTCCCAGACCTGC
Organism: Hybognathus amarus; assembly: GCA_030378365.1. NCBI lineage: Eukaryota > Metazoa > Chordata > Actinopteri > Cypriniformes > Leuciscidae > Hybognathus > Hybognathus amarus. The sequence goes on from JAQIUQ010003129.1 coordinate 305,124, forward strand.
TGGATGAAACCACAGGGAGAGCAAACAAGGCTTGCCTTATGAAAAGGGCAATGGGTAGGACATAAAAACAAAAGCTTTGCACAGACAATCTGTGCAATAATCATTTTGCAATGACACTTTTGTGTTTTACACACTTTAAATGTCTGCTTTCCCTTTTAAAAAAATCATTTTGTCCTGTCCTACTACTGGTTTTGGCCTTATATAATAATTTTGTGAATTAAATTTGATGTTAATGCAAAATGACACACATCAGTAAATTTCACCTGAGGTTGCTCTCTGAGGTTGACAAGTACCATTTTCTAAAAGGTTCAGCACCTTCTTTTACAGAATGTTTGTTGAAATACACTTTTTTTAAGAGTTGTAATCTAATTTGTGGATTGTGCTATATGTACACTGTTCAAATGTTTGGGGTCGGTTAGGGCTGCACAATTATGACAAAAATCGTAATTGTCGAATTATTGCCTTGAAATTATAATTGCGATTATTAATTACGATTATCACAATTTACATTGAATGATGTTTTGAACAGCTTTATGCCATTGTTCGAAGTGAATGCATGCAAATTGTTATATCAAAATAAAATGGCTGAAAACTCCTGAAAATCTTTCAATGCTTTTCTATGGTTTAAAGTAACACCAAGTAACTTTTCCTCTTCGGTCGCCTACTGGTTGGAAACGAAATTGTCCATTGCCACTGTCGTAAATAATTTAGCCTACCGTCGCACGCACGCTCGCTGTTTATCCAGCATCGGCTTTAGAATGAACGATGTCCACAGACAAGGTAGAGTATGTTACATGATTTCATGAAAGGATGATGTATTGCGACATCAGAAATGAAGAAAAACGAAATAATTACTATTGTAGTGCTTGATGTAAAGCAGTCGAATTTTGTAGTTCTTTTGTGGTCGGGTTTCGTACTCGAATCTCAAAGTTACATTAGTTACGGCAGGAGTGCCTTTCACCCTGTTACGACTGTTATGAACCACTGATAAGATTTTGGAAACATTATTTTAAGTAAACAATTTTAGATAGTGTTGCTTTAATGCTAATTATAATTATAATGTGACACTAACTAAAATTAAAACAATGGGGAAAAAACCCTTAAGTTAAGCTGGAAAAAACATTTTAAGCACACAGAATAATGTAAGTGGACTTTTTATAATTGTGCCCTTGAACGATTACATAATTGTGGCATTCATAATTGTAATCGCGATTACAAATTCGATTAATTGTGCAGCCCTAGGGTCGGTAAGCTTTTTAATGTTTTTGAAAGAAGTCTCTTTTGCTCACTCACGCTGCACTAAATGCACCAGTAGAATATATTGTAAGTAGGGCTGTCAAATCGTTAATTCGATTAATCGCATTCAAAATAAAAGTTTGTGTTTACATAATATATGTGAGTGCACTGTGTATAATTATTTTATATATATAAATACACACACATGCTTGTATGTATTTAAGAAATATTTTCATGTATATACTGTATATAGATTTATATATAATTTATATTATATATAAACATAAATATTTTATATATAAATAAAAAATAAAACTTAAATATACATGCATGTGTGTGTATTTATATATATATAAAATAATTATACACAGTGCATCCATATATATTATGTAAACACAAACTTTTATTTTGGATGCGATTAATCGCGATTAATCGTTTGACAGCCCTAATTGTAAGGTAAAACTACTGTCACTTTTGATCAATTTAATGCATCCTTTCTGAATAAAAGTATTCATGTAGTTGTATTCGTGTTTTAACAATGTGTTAACTCTTTATTGAGCCAGTAAAGCTTCTTGAATCTTGAAAGACTCCTTGAATGAGACTAATAATTCAACTGCCCTCTGCTGATCACATCAGCTCATTACATCTCCTTCCGCTAATATTCATCTTTCAGTGCTGATGTTTTCTGTATGTGTGTTTGTGTGTCAGTGGGGAGAGTGGAGCAGGTAAAACTGAGAGCACAAAGATGATTCTGCGCTTTCTGTCTGCAATGAGTCAGCAAAGTGTGGCGCTCTCAACGACAAAGACGGCATCATCACATGTAGAGGAGGCAATTCTGGAGAGCAGGTAATTACGCATATTAAATAATACAAAACCCTTCGATATACAGTGTGCTCACTCATTTCATTGAATTTTTCATCTCTCTGTCTCTGTAGTCCAATAATGGAGGCGTTCGGAAATGCTAAAACTGTTCATAATAACAACTCCAGTCGCTTTGGAAAATTCATCCAGCTTCATTTCAACCAGCATGGAAACATCCAGGGAGGAAGAATCACAGACTGTATCCTCTGTTTGGATGTTCATCTCTGTAGCTTTATTTATCCACCTGTACTGTGGTACCACTTGTTAAAGTCTCCTGTGTATCAGCGATCCCACTCGGATTTTGAGTTATTTTGTGTCTGATAGTTTGTGATGGGCGACCCCGTTAAGCAATTGAAACTCACACACTTTTCTAACACCATTGCACTAGAAGATCAGATAGTTCAACAAGCTCTAACAATGCCCTACAGCAGAAGGATTCATTTTCTAGGCTATTTTAACCAAAGCATCTAGTGATCTGAGGTGACTTAAAAGATACTTTGTTTATAAAAACATGTAATATCAAGATCTGCCCTGAATGAAAATATGTTCATTTACAGAGATGCTCTGATAATGTCTCTTTTTGCATTTGCCTTGACTCTTTATTTTCAACACACAGACCTTTTAGAGAAGGTGAGTTTTTTAAAAGTCATTAAACTTTTGCATGTGTGATTTTGTTTGTGTGGTCATTTATGTGGGTCACTGATCATGTCTTCATTGGACTCTTATTTTCTGTGTGCATTTCTGTCAGAATTGAAGTTGTGCGTCAAAATCCCGGTGAAAGAAATTATCACATATTCTACGCTTTGCTGGCCGGAACCAGCGCAGAACAGAGGGGTGAGTCTGGGCTGTCTAGTGTCTACATGTCCACATTTTTCGGTTTAAAGTCTAACCCTTGACTTAGAGACTGAAGACCCGTCACCCAAGTACTTTCATGTGACCTTTAATCTGGAAAAACATATTTATCTGGGTACAAATTAACATAGACTTTGTTAACATCAGTGTTATTTTAGTGTCATAGAGATGCTATAATAGATTATATTAATAATTTGAATGGTTTTATTTCTATATATTTAATTAACAATTCAATCCGTCGTAGTATATCTATTATTAATTTTCATTAATTTGGTTTATTAATTTTAATGTTTCCTAGATTTTTCTTTGAATTTTTTTGACAATTTTCTTTGTGTTTTTATCATTTTTATTACTTTACAAAAAATATGTCAATAATTCATTTTTTAATTCATTTAAGTTATTTTAGTACATCAAGTTGGACCAAAAAATGAGAAATGCTGCCTTGTTAACTAGCTGAAATAAAATATTTAACTTTTATTTAAAAGTAACTTTTTATGGTTTTATTTTTTATATTTTTAGTTTTAGATAACTATAATAACCCTTATTAGCACTGAAAAATAAATATTTTTTAATGCAATTTTTTATGGTTAACTGCCATTTATGGATGGAATCATATCCATTTGTTCAGTCCTGTATCTACTTTGTTTGGCTCATGTGGCCTTCACGTCTGAGCGCAAATTGATACATTTAGTAAGTGATAGACTGCACTTTTCATTTTAACATCACAAGCAACTAAACCGATTTAAATCAAATACACAAAACAGATTTTTGCTGCCTGTCTGAACCAAGTCACTTAAGATTTCCCCTCTATTTTAACTTTAGAAGAAGGAAATCTGTGTTAATCATCATGGTTTTCTTAGTTTAGTCCTATAAGTCAGGGTTCACCGTCTGCTGACGTCACTGTCAACTGAGATTGAGAAGTCAGAAGGTCATTCTATCACAATGAATCAGTGCTGTTTGCGACACAGTATCAGTTGGTTTAAGATCTGTGTTTACCACTCTCACTCATTTTCTCACAGAGTCGTTCTCCCTCTCCCCTCCGGAGGGCTTTCATTATCTGGGTCAGTCAGGATGTGTGAAGGACAAAGCCATTAATGACACTGAGACTTTTCAGGAAGTGCTGGTGAGACAGTCACAACATGACAACACGTCACTGTACGACTACTGTACTGCACATTCACACACACACACACACACACACACACACCACTGCTGTACAACGACAACCTACTGCACTATTGTATAAGCACACCTTTTGTCTTTCAATTTTTTAGATTTATAGATTTATGGATTTTACAGAGTAAAGGCAATAGCAAATTAATATCTATAATTTATAACAGATTTGGTCTTGGCTCATCCAATGAGATACTATAATTTTGCATATGTGTGTCTTATTCACACTACGGCTGCATTTATTTACAATACGTTTTTCTATTTCAATACATTTTAAAATGTAATTTATTCCTGTGATGCAATGATTCATCATTACTCCAGTCTTCAGTATCATGTGATCCTTCAGAAATCATTCCAATATGCTGATTTGGTGCTTATCAATGTTGAAAATATTTGTCATGCTTAATATTTTTGTTGAAACGTGGCGTGGTGATAATTTTTTTGGCTTATTTGGTGAATATAAAGTTCAAAAGAGCAGCATTTATTTGAGAATATTTTTTTTAATAAATCTGTCACATCTGTCATTAATTGAATGCATTCTTTCTGAATTAAAGTATTAATTTATTTTTTAAGTATTAATTTCTGACCCCAAAATGTTCAAAGATAGTGTGTAAAATATATGGTTCTCCTGTGTTTCAATGCTGGTTGACTGTGTTTTGTGTCAGAATGCTCTGAAGGACGATGAAATTTGGAGAGAGAACATCAAGGAGGTGTTGAGGCTCCTGTCGGGAATCCTGCATATGGGAAACATTGAGTTTTTAACGGCAGGTGGAGCACAAGTCTGCTCTAAAGCAGGTAATCACTTCTCCACTCTCTTCAGCTCTGTTTCTCTTTTGCTTTGATTTGGCATTCATGAGGTTGTTGTTTTTTTGACATTACTGTACTGATGACAATTGCATTACATTCATATTCATACAACCTGTGTGTGTGTAGCTCTCAGTAAAGCTGCAGATCTTTTGGGGTTGGATTGTACCCAGCTGGCTGAAGTTTTGACCCACAGATCCATGATCCTCAGAGGAGAGGAGATCACCACACCCCTCACTGTAGAGCAGGTAACAGTCACACACTCACGCTTACACAAAACACAGTCAAACAAACATTAAATTGTAATGTGAAATTGTAAAATCATACATTACAACTTAAAGGGATAGTTCACCCAAAAATAATTACTCACCCTTATTTTGTTCCAAACCTGTAAGGCTTTCATTTATCTTCAAAAAACAAATGAACACATTTTAAATGAAATCTAAAACATTGATCAGCGAACATACACAGAAGCTCAACTGTACTTTCTTGATGCGCGAGAACAAGCCTGTTTTTTGCGGAAACTCAACTCAAACATGCTACATAACTCAAGAATGAACCTCATTGGTTCTCGCACATCAAGTGAACATGCTTGACCTTCCAAGCTTCACACACCACAACTGATGTGTGAGTTGATGAATGTTTAAATGTGAATAAAAACCTGAATTTAATCTGTTCATCGTATAAAAAGCGATTAAGTCTCTTCAGAACATTTGGACAAACCGCTCAGGCTAATATATGGATTACTTTAATGATCTTTTTATGAACTTTTTGAAGTGTCAAAGTGGTAGTTGTGTGGACTGTAAATGGAGGGACAGAAATCTCTTAGATTTCAATAAAATATCTTAATTTTTGTTTTGAAGATGAAGGAAAGTCTTGGGTTTGGAACAATATACCTTTTAATTAAATGCTTGTGTATTACTGTTAAGTGTTAGAAAAATAATTTAATTGAGAGACTGAGAAAAAGTGTTTTATTAGGTACAGTGCGATAGTACGGTGGCGTATTGCATTCACTTGAAGAAAAAAAAATCTACTCTGTTTTTCTAAATTAACGAGTTAATTTTTCATGAGAAAATTTTTTTGCTCTGTTTTTCTGAATTAAGGAGTTAATTTTTCATGAGAAATTTTTTTTGCTTTGTTTTTCTGAATTAACGAGTTAATTTTTCATGAGAAAAAATTTTTTTTGCTCTGTTTTTCTGAATTAATGAGTTAATTTTTCATGAGAAAAAAAAGTTTTTGCTCTGTTTTTCTGAATTAACGAGTTAATTTTTCATGAGAAATTTTTTTTTGCTCTGTTTTTCTGAATTAACGAGTTAATTTTTCATGAGAAATTTTTTTTTGCTCTGTTTTTCTGAATTTAATGAGTTAATTTTTCATGAGAAATTTTTTTTTGCTCTGTTTTTCTGAATTAATGAGTTAATTTTTCATGAAATTTTTTTTGCTCTGTTTTTCTGAATGAAAGTCGTTAATTCAGAAAAACAGAGCAAAAACTTTTTTCTCCATGAAAAATTAAGTCGATTTAATTCAGAAAAACAGAGCAAAAACTTTTTTCTCATGAAAAATTAACTCATTAATTCAGAAAAACAGAGCAAAAAAATTTCTCAGTGAAAAATTAACTTACATTAATTCAGAAAAACAGAGCAAAAAAATTTTCTACATGAAAAATTAACTCGTTAATTCAGAAAAACAGAGCAAAATATTATTTCTCATGAAAAATTAACTCATTAATTCAGAAAAACAGAGCAAAAAAAATTTTCTCATGAAAAATTAACTCGTTAATTCAGAAAAACTGAGTAGATTTTTTTTTTCTTCAAGTGAATGCAATACGCCACCGATTACAATAAGACTCAATATTTAATCAGATTATACTTCTGTAGTCGACAAAAACAGGTCCAGAACCTCTCACTCCCTCTAGAGGACTTCACATGTAACTGCAAATCTTTACTTAACATTTCCCATTTACCCTTTTATTACTGTATGGACACATGTTTAAAGTTTGCTTCCCATTAAACATTACTACTTGACATCTTAACACAGAATTTCCAAATACTTTTAAATACAATGACAATGTTTATATTATGTATTTCTGTTAAAAATACATGAATCACAACATATTAAAAACATGACAGTAAAAACACAATAAAAGCAGTAAAGCAATAAAATATTGAAATATAAAATTAATAAAATAAAATTAATAAATACAAATACAAGTAGTTAACTAAATATCTTTAATAAAGAAATCCAATAAATAGCATTTTTAGCTACATGTGGCTTTAAAGCAAAAAAGAAAAACTTCATGTGGAATTTGTTGTCTTTTTTATTGTTTTCATTATTCAGTTTTAAACCTTAACTAGTCATGTTTATTTCAGACTTAAATAAAGACTTAAATACCCTTCTGTAGTCAGAATAGACATCACAAATATGCATGAGTGTGTGTGTGTGTATCAGGCGGTGGACTCACGGAACTCCATGGCGATGGCTCTCTACTCTCAGTGCTTCACTTGGATCATACGTAAATTGAACAACCATATCAATGGCAGTGAAGACTTCAGATGCCATCGGTATACTGGACATCTTCGAGGTTTGAGAACTTTGAGGTGAGAGTCTTGCTGACTAGTTTCAGACAGAGGTTTTAACCCTCTGGTCATTAATGTTATTCCATTCTTTTATTTCAATTCTCCCTCTCAGGTGAACCGTTTTGAGCAGTTCAACATTAACTATGCAAATGAGAAGCTACAGGAGTATTTCAACAAGCACATTTTCTCTCTAGAACAGCTTGAGTACAACAAGTAAGTCATTACAAATATAAACACACTCAATGCATCACCAACACCATCAACCAAAGCACAGGGTGAACGTCTAATTCTCCGCGGTTTAATACTGTATTTGTTTCTGCGTTCATAGAGAAGGGTTGGTCTGGGATGATGTCAACTGGATGGACAATGGAGAGTGCCTTGATCTCATAGAAAAGGTAAAAACACAAACATAGTCATTTAAAAACACTGTCTACATTTTGATGTTCTAGATCTGAGTCTGTCTGTGCATGCGTTTTCTTTGCAGAAATTGGGTTTGCTTGCTCTTGTGAATGAGGAGAGTCATTTTCCTAAAGGCACTGATGGCACATTGCTGGAGAAACTCCATAGCCAGCATTCTGTACGTCCCACACACACACTCATTTTTCTTAGGCGCAGTAGGTTTGCTTGGGCAAGAACTGTAGGTAGGAATGTACCCTATTGGAGAGGACCAAACAAACTCATATTGATCAACCACTTATAATATTGTGGTTAGAATATTGGGCATAATCATCAACTTGGATATGATAACTATAATCACTAATCTACTTCTCTCTCCATATCATTAGAGGAATCAGTTCTATGTTAAGCCTCGTGTTGCAGTTCATCAGTTTGGAATCAAGCACTACGCAGGAGAGGTACAGCACCCTGTCTACTGTTTTTTCAGGGCCCGAGCACTAGCTGTGCGAGGCCCTATTGAAACTGTTGGGATTATTATTTTTTTTTTTCTTTTTTCTTTTTTCTGCAAAGTAAGTGGCATTTCCGTGGCCGCAACATGCTCAAAAAGTCACCAAATTTGGCACGCATGTCAGGACTGGTGAAAAATTTCGTATTTTGTGGGTTTCGCGGATGGGCAGGGCAAAATGGCTCGCTAGCGCCACCTAGAAAATTGGAAAAAATTAGCCCTCGTCTACGTTCAACCTACATGCATGAAATTTGGTGGGGACGTGTATCATGTCAAAACGCACAAAAAAGCCTCAAGAACCCCTACCCTAAACTCGACAGGAAGTCCGCCATTTTGAATTTGGCGGCCATTTTGGGACGATTTACACACTCCGTACTTTAACGAACTCCTCCTAGGGATTTAGTCGGATCGACTTCAAATTTCTGCTGTGCCTTCTAAAGGCATTGACGATGTAAAGTTGTGCTATCTGCGTGTTTTCGTCAATGGGCGTGTCCGTGGCGTCGATGATTCGCCATGAAACAGGAAGTTGTAGTAACTTGGCTGTAAATGCCCAGATCTGCACGAAATTTTACACATTTGACAAGACTCCCGCCCTGAACAAATCCACATGCCGACATTCACCCACAGTCATAGCGCCACCTAGTGGCAACAGGAAATGACCTTTAATGAAGCAGCCTTCGCCGCATGTTTGACCGACATGTACAAAATTTCTGTGGTACATTTACCATGTCCAGACGCACAGAAAAGTCTCTTGGAGCGATGCCCTAAACTCTGACAGGAAGTCCGCCATTTTGAATTTGGTGGCCATTTTGGGACGATTTACACACTCCGTACTTTAACGAACTCCTCCTAGGGATTTAGTCGGATCGACTTCAAATTTCTGCTGTGCCTTCTAAAGGCATTGACGATGTAAAGTTGTGCTATCTGCGTGTTTTCGTCAATGGGCGTGTCCGTGGCGTCGATGATTCGCCATGAAACAGGAAGTTGTAGTAACTTGGCTGTAAATGCCCAGATCTGCACGAAATTTTACACATTTGACAAGAGTCCCGCCCTGAACAAATCTACAAATCAACAAATCACCAACAGTCATAGCGCCACCTGCTGGCAACAGGAAGTGACCTTTAACGAAGCAGCATAGCAAATTCACAGCCGCACCGGCTGAGCTCCAGAATATGCAACGCGGCTGCCTCACACCACGACGCGCTGACAGGTGCGAGGGCCCGCCCATCGCTGCTTGCAGCTTTAATATTATTATTATTATTTATTTATTTATTTATTTTAGTTGTTTTAGTTGGATTGAACTTTATCAGTTTGCATCTTCAACTACCAAAACATAACAGAAAAATAAAATAAATAAATGGAATTTAAGGGGCATTTTGTTCATATATTTAATGCAATTGTATAAAACACAATAGGTTATAATAGGTACAGGTGAAGATATTGTTTATTCAATTTATAAATTGTAATTTTAGGGAGTATTTATCTTATAAAAGGGTTAAGAAGTAATATTTATTAGCATACATAGCATTTTATTAAATATTTGATTAAATAGACTCTTGATAGAATATGCTCTCTCAGTTACCAGCCATCAATTTCATGATCACTGTAAAATACAAAGAAATACAAAGAATTTTTATATATTACAATTTTTGCAATTTTTAATAAGAGTATTAATTAAGAGTATAATAATATATATATTTATTTTCACTTGTGTTATGGTGTATATACTGGAGAATGAGGGGGAAAAATCAATACTGGTCAACATCAGCATTGCAGGTGTCATGTCTCTAGTTAACATCCTGCTTTTTGTCTGCAGGTTGTGTATGATGTCAGAGGAATCCTGGAGAAGAACAGAGACACATTCAGAGATGATATTCTCAACTTACTCAGGGAGAGCAGGTATGTGTGTGTGTGTTTGTATGTAGTTGTGTAACTGTCCTCAATGAGGCCATTTATTCACACGTTCCTGTTCTCTCAGGTTGGATTTTGTGTATGATCTCTTTGAGCGAGTGAACACCTGGACTGGACAGGACACAGTCAAGTGTGGCTCAAAGTATCGCAGACCGACAGTTAGCTCCCAATTTAAGGTAAGAAACTACAACTCTCATGATGCTTTAGAACAGGTAAACAACAGTTCAATTTAAATGTAAGTGAATGTAAAGATGCAATTTTTGTGATTGTATGTTTATCGTTTGTTTCTAACATCAAGTATTTATTAGTATATGAAGAGTTTAGATGCAAAAGCCTCTAAGTGTCATTTGAAATTTTTTTCTAAAATGATCATTTTTATCAAGCTTGTATATTTAAGTTCAGTAATTTCACTTAAATGGCAATGAAGATTACCTATTAATTGTCATTTAAGTGAAATTACTGAACTTAAATATACAAGCTTGATAAAAATTGTCATTTTAGAAGAAAATTTCAAATGGCATTTAGAGGCTTTTGCATCTGAACTCTTCATATTATGACCTGGTTTTACAGACAGGGCTTAAACTAAGCTAGGGGTTGGGCCTTTGTTCAATTAGGACATTTAAGTAGCTTTTATAAACGTTCCTTAGAAAAAAAGATTACTGGAGTGAATCTTGAGACACAACTGTGGCATTGACATATTTTAAGAAATGTTAACACCGCTAAAACATGCATTTTAGTGCAGGACTGGCTTAAGCCTGGTCTGTGAAACTGTCAAAGTGCATTTTGTATAAAACACTTTAAACAATTTGTAACTGATGATTTATTTCTATCTACCCAGAATTCATTGCACTCCCTGATGTCCACCCTTAGTGCCTCCAATCCATTCTTTGTACGCTGCATTAAACCCAACAACAGCAAGGTATGTGTCACAGGCACAAACATAAGAGCATTAGATGTCTTCATAACATTGGGTTTATGTTGGGTTCAGGTTTAAAAGTAATTTAGATTATCACTTCAGAGTTGAATTGTTTATTTTGAGAATGCCAGTCAGATCTGGTCACGTTTATGGGCCGGGTTCAAGTGCAGACATCTAATACAAACACACCAATTAGACACACACACTATCAGATGGCGATTCTGTGTATGGCTGTATATCTCTGTGTGTTTTCATTCACTAGTGACAGATCATAAACTCAGTGTGGAGATATAAGACTCCTCTGAGAGACACAGACACATGCTCTGCACACTTTTCTATTCCGACTGCATTGGACCCGAGGCCATTCAGCAGACTGCCTATTAACTCTACAGCAGATGTCAGACTACATGTGTGTTTTGTGTTTGGTAGTACCTCTTTGTTCAGTTGTTTGAGGTCAGTGCAGAATTGATGTGTTAATGGGACACATCAATTCTGTGACAGTCTTCTGTCGGGCATTAACAAATCTATGCTGAAGGGAATCAATATGTATTTGCCTCGTGCAGAAGGCACAAGTATATAGTATATATATAAAATGTAAAAAACTAATAATTAATAATGTAGAATATTTATTATATCAGTTAAAACTAACACAATGACTTAATAAAACAAAATATTTTACAGCTACTTATGTGTAACATGTTTGTCTGCTTATATCCAAAATTAAATATTTAAAAATCATTCCTCAAGAAAATAGAAATGAAATCAAACAGATGTCAATTTTCTTTATTTTTTTGCCATCAAAAAATTTGACTAGATTTCTTTTTTCTTATGTTTTTCTCTTTTTTCTTTTAATTTGACTTGACTTATTATAGTAAAAACAATTAAATGAATAATTAAAATGTATATCATTTTTTTAAATGATCTTATTTACAAACACATATATGATCAATAATAATTTATCTGTTTTATCTATTTATATAAATATTTAAAATTTAAATATTCTTCACTAAAAATATATTATTATAAACAGCTTATGAATTAATTAATTTATTTTAATGTACAATTATGTATGACATATATATATATTTGTCTGTCTTTCTGTCAAGTTCATTTCAGCTGTATGTCTATGTCTCTCTATACACTGTCTCCCCACTTTATTTGAATGTAAACAGCTGGGGTGGCTTCTGCCCCTTTTTTACCCACAATGCATTTCCCTCCATCACCCCCCTCCCCCTTGAGCACAAATTAGCCCAGCATGGGTCTGATCTCCATGGTAACAAGCAGTGTGTGAATGAGAGCGGAGGGGTTGGGGGTGTGTGTGTGTATGTGTGTGAGATGACCAGTTGATCTCTGGACTGTTGTGAACATACACTCACTCAGAGCTGCTGACGGTCACAGGATGAGAAAGGACGCTTTTCTGCACAGTAAGAGACGTTCATATATTATTAAACTAAGCATTTAGCCAATAGCCAGTTACACTGTTGATGTAGAAGAACAGAACTGATACAGTGGTGTTTAGACAGATGCTGGGAGTTTTTCCAGATGTCTGACTGCTGTCTATCTGTTTTCCTGTTTGATAATTAAGAAGAGATGTATGAAAACTGTTTGCTATGTTCTTATGGTTTGATTCTTAAAGGGGTAGTTCACCCAAAAAATTACAATTCTGTCATAATTTATTTGTGTCGTTCCAAACCTGTGACATGGCTGGTTTTGCCCATACCTTGAAAGTCAATGTGGTCAAAAACAACTTCCATTGTATGTGCACAAACACTTATACATTTTTGAGTATCTTATTTTTTGTCCCACTTTAGAAAGGAAGTCATACAGGTTTTGGAACACTGCTGATAATACAGAATTGTCAGTTTTGAGTGAACTATCCTTTTAATATTTGATGATATATGATATAATATGTAACTAGTTTTTGTCAATTAAAGAGAGACTTTGTCCCTCCCCCATGAAGTACTCTGACATTGATCCTGTCTGCTTTCTGTGACTTGTGCTGCATGTATCAGTATGTTAATGTGCCTCTAACTATAATGAATGATTGTGTGAGTGTGAGTGTGTGTGTTGGTATTGACCTTCCTCTCACAGCGCTCATTCACCACTCATCTCTTCATCTCACTTTCATTCGCCAGTCTTTCTGGTTCATTCCTCCTTCCACAGAGATGACATTTAGAAGCGGGGATCACAGCGCCCCGTTTCCGACCTCACCCCCACACAGGGTCGGAGGTCAGGGGGAGAGGGGGTGATGATGGCCCGCTTAGTGTGTGTGAAGAATGAATTCACTCAAAACTCAACCAGTCTATATTTGAAAGCGGAATTAATTCAGCTAATTTAGATTTATGACCTCTAACTTATTTAAATGCAGCAAATGTGGGGATTTGAATTGTTAAAATGTCTCTTTCGCTCTTTTCGCAGATGCCCGATCAGTTTGAGCAATCTGTAGTCCTCAACCAGCTGAGATATTCTGGGATGTTGGAGACGGTTAAAATCAGACGTTCTGGGTTCCCAGTCAGGAGAACGTTCAATGATTTCTGTTCCAGGTTTGTGCCGCAAAAACTGTAAACTCACATATTCCTACTGAAAAATGATTCGTTCTGAAAATGTTCCATTCTATCATTTTTATTAAATGAAAATTCAAAGAGGATTTTTATTTTAAGTTTAAGTTTTTCTGACACCTCTGTAGGCATTGTTCAATTAAGTCATTGTCATTCTTTTCAGTCCAAACAGTCCTTCTTTTATATGCAAATAACACTTTTAGTAGAATCTCTGTGCTGTTTAACACCCAGAATTAACATTGTGCTATTACTGCTTGCTTTCTGTTTTTACTGCATTCTTTGAATGGTAATCATATAGTGTATACATGTCATGGACACAGAGTTGAATGCAATATTGGGGTATAAAAAATATCAATTTTTAGGCTGCGGAAAGATTGTCTGTTTAATATAAGCAGAATCATAACTTTGCATTGTTGTGTCCCCATGAAAATAAAAGGATTCACAGTGTTAAGTGACTTTGATTGAACTGTCCTTTAAAGTTGGTTCACAATGCTTTATTTTATTTTTGCCAGGTACTATGTGTTGATGAGGGCGTGGCTTCATCAGATGACATTAAGGGGCGGTGCTTCATTCTGCTGCAGCTCTATGACAACAGCGGTGCTGAATGGCAGCTGGGAAAAACCAAGGTGAGAAACATAATGTTCTTAAAAATGTGTGACTGTTGGTAGCTGACATAAAATACTTTGGAAAGTTATTCACAACACAATTTAATCATCACTTTGATAACTGTCAATCAAAGTTAAAGGGACACTCTACCGTTTTATTCCCTTAACTAAGACGAGTTGATTCATACCTCTCACATCTCAGTGCGTGCACTCAATCGCTCTGGCGCATGAGACACTTTGATCGGCCGCACTTAACTAGCCCAGTTCATTCAATATGGGCCAAGCAGAGAACCAACCAAACACCTCCATATTTTCCCTATTTAAATACAGTTACTTGAGCAGTGTAACTCGACCTAGGATGGTGACACAAAATAAAACGTTGTGCTTTTCTAAGCGTGTAATATAACTAGCCTGACTTCGTCATACTTGTCATCCTCTCGGAATATGAGTCTGAAACTGCTCCTTATGGCTTTGATTATGAGGCGGGTCTTAACCGAACCAGGAAAAAACAACAACTCTGCACTCAATTGGATAGTCGGTAAACCTACAACCAATCAGAGCAACGCAGTAAGTCAGCTACTTTGCATACAGTTGTCAACTACTGAACGTAGCCTAACTTTACTTATTTTAGAAGTAAAATAACGAGTGTTGCTTCTTTTACTTACTCCTTCATGAGTGCGACCAAAGGAGAAACCACAACGACCACAGGCTTTTCATTACGTCCCATCTTCTTAGCGACCGTCAGAGCCAGCTGATAAGTTACACTTTTGCCGAATCATGTGGGAAGGACGGCAAAAATATATTTCCGAATAGACAAATGCCTTGATTGCAGTTTTCTGTTTGTCTATTAAAATTAATGTGCTGTCGATTTATTTCACAACAGACTCGACAGCGGAATCTATACATCTCAATTCTCCAGCTGCAGTCATCTCTGAGGGAAACCAGTTAAGCGCTGTTTGATAACGTGATGATTACGTCCCTGAAGATCACCTGTCCATCATCGTATAAAGCCCGCCCTGGCAATCTGATTGGCCCGAACATTTCTTGTCTGATCATAATTACTCCTCAATGGATCGAGTCCAGACCGAACTTCCCGACCAAAAAATGTTGTGGGCGGAGTTCGGGCTGGCATCCAGGCTAGTGGATAACTATATTATATGGCAAAATATCACAGCAAGTGCTTGGGAGCACTTCAATTCGGCTCATATGGATCTCATGGACTCGGCACAGTAATATCATCACTCCGGAGAGTGGACTTTTCACAAGTGATGATATTACTGCGCTCGAAGTCGAAGTGCTCCCAAGCACTTGCTGTATGACAATATAGTTATCCATTTTACACGCTTAGAAAAGCGCAATGTTTTATTTTGTGTCACCGTCCTAGGTCGAGTTACACTACTCGTGTAACTGTATTTGGTAACACTTTATAATAACTACACGCTAATAATCATTAGTTAAGTATGAGTAAACCATTAATTCATCATTCATAAAGCATTTATAGACATTAATAAGCAGTTTATAAATACAGCTATAAATGCTTTCTTCTTGATTTAAAAGCATATCTATAATTTGTTTAATTATTGTATTTTCATCCTTTATTAATGATCAATTTATCATTTCTAAATGAAGAATTGCATTTTTTATGAACCAGTTATTTGAGAGTTGTCAGTGGTTCGTAAGATTACTTAGAGCGTGTAAGTAAATGATTAATAAACTATTTAAAAGTACATTCATACATCTTATTATTCAGACATATAGTGATGGTAACTTAGTGTGTTAATAAATGCTTTATTAACATGTATTAATGCTGTAATTCAGGGTTAATTTGGGTAGTTATAAAGCATTTAGTAGTGGTTAGTTAACTATGTTCGTGAGCTCATCTAAAGTGAGGACTATTCATGCCTTGTAAAGCATTTATAAAGGCTGTTAAATATTTCTATGTTCTCTATCACTGCGTTATGTTTGTTACATTTTACTGTTTAGAAGATTGACGAGTCTTTAAATCGCCTTTATAAATGCTTTACAAAGCATGAATAGTCCTCACTTTAGATTAGCTCACAAAAATAGTTAACTGACCACTACTAAATGCTTTATAACTACCTGTATTTACTACATTTACTTACACTTTCTAAGTGATCTTATTAATGACTGACAACTCTTAAACAACTGGTTTGTAAATAATGCTATACTTCATTTAGAAATGATTAATTGATCATTAACAAAGTATGAAAATACAATTATTAAATGCATTATAGATATGCTTATAAATCAAGAAAAAAAACATTTA
The DNA here is from genome assembly GCA_030378365.1 of Hybognathus amarus. Lineage (NCBI taxonomy): Eukaryota > Metazoa > Chordata > Actinopteri > Cypriniformes > Leuciscidae > Hybognathus > Hybognathus amarus. Next base: position 321,804 of record JAQIUQ010003129.1, read on the forward strand.
TAGCTATATTTATAAACTGCTTATTAATGTCTATTAATGTTTTATAAATGATGAATTAACTGTTTATTCATGCTTAACTAATGATTAAAAGCGTGCAGTTATTATAAAGTGTTACCCTGTATTTTAAATAGGGAAAACGTGGTGTTAAGTCGCTTCTCTGCTTGGCCCATATTGAATGAACTGGGCTAGTTAAGTGCGATCAAAGTGTCTCGCGCGCAGAGCGATTGAGTACACACACTGAGACGAGAGAGGTGTATCAACTCGTCTTAGTTAAGGGAATAACATAGTTGAACATGAAAAAACAGTGGAGTATCACTTTAACAGATAACATAAGATAGATGCTCCCCCATTTTCTCCATTCATGTAAATGTAAACCTAAAATACGGTGGTGCATAAGCAATTGGAAAAAATTGGTGCAAGCTTTTGTGAAAGTAAAGCAGGTTGAAAGATGCTTGGATCTAAACCTAATCATTTATTGCTTTTATACTCCTGATCCATCATGATTGGTGGATCTGGTGTAAATGATGGCTTTTCATTGGTTTTGTTTTTGTAGGTGTTTATGAGAGAGAGTTTGGAGCTGCGGTTAGAGAAACAAAGAGAAAAGGAAGTGCTCAAAGCGGCTTCAATTATCCAAGCTCATATATTGGGTTATAGAGCACGGTAAACACACTTACACATGCAAATGCACCTAAACTTACTCACAGTCGGTGTCAACTCTAATGTACTCTCTCTCTGCCCTCTGTTGGTTATAGGTTGCAATACAGGCGGCTGTTGCAGTGCATTGTTGTCATTCAGAAAAACTACCGTGCACTGTTTTGGCGCCGACGCTTCCAGACAATGCGCTGGGCCACCATCACCCTACAGAAGAGGCTCAGAGGGCAAAGGGCACGACGGCTCTACATTCACCTTCTAGAGGAGAAGAGGAAGAGGGAAGAAGAGGAAAGGAGACGAAGAGAAGAACAGGAGGCACTAGAGAGGTGGGACAATTCCCTGTATTTGTATACCTATGTTTGAGTTTATAATGTTAGTTTCTGATCTTCTTGTGATGCTTATTTGTCAGAGAGAGACAGGTCATGGAATTGGAGCTCCTGGCACAAGCGGTTAGTAGAAGAAATCTATCAAAATCCATCCATTCACTTTTTTTAGTTTTGTTTTAAAGGGATAGTTCACTTTGAAATTAATTTTTGATATGTTTTAGCTTACATCAAGGGCATCCAAGATGTAGGTGTCTTTGTTTCCACAGTATTTTCAATTTTGACATTTATCAGTCAAACCGTTGTTGTCTATCAGTCATACACTGGAGGCTAAGGGGGTCCACCAAAAAGCATGCACAGAGAAGTCAAAATTAAACATGATTTAATGACTCGTAAATGTAAGTACACATTGATGGCCTAAGACATGAAACGAGCGGTTTGTGTGAGAAAACGAACTGTGTTTATATCGTTTTTACCTCATGTAATCACAATGGCGTCCAAGTGATCTGAATCAGTTGTGGAATGTCCAACTGAACCGAACTGAATCAGTTCAATGTCACGCCGGAAGTGATCGCTTGCATGTGACGTCACTCAATATTTACGCGGAGATTTCGGAAGTTTTACCTTTTACTAAACATAGATATACCGAAATCGTCTTCCATTGCGGTTTCCCGTATATCTAAATATGTTTAGTGAAAGATAAAACTTCCGAAATCTCTGTATAAACAGAGTGACGTATGACGCAGTAGGCCAGCGTAGGCGCGCAAGCGATCACTTCCGGCGCATGCGCAGACCGAAGCGCCCGTGCTGTCACATCATTTTGTCATGGCTATGATTACAAGAGGTAAAAACGATATAAATACTGTTCGTTTTCTCACACAAACCGCTCGTTTCGTGTCTTAGGCCATCAATGTGTCATTAAATAATGTTTAATTTTGACTTCTTATTTTAAATTTTTTGGTGGGACCCCCTTAGCTTTTAGTGTTTGACTGATAGACAACAACGGTTTGACTTAAAAATGTCAAAATTGAAAATATTGTGGAAACAAAGACACCTACATCTTGGATGCCCTTGAGATAAGCTAAAACATATCAAAAATGAATTTCAAAGTGAACTATCCCTTTAAAGCAGAATTTAAAACACAACCAAATCAAGTGACATTCATTATGTATTGCATGTTGGATAACACAGTCTGTTCTATGCAGGCAGAGGAGGCTCGAAGATTAAAGGAAGAAGTGAAAAATGAGCAGATTCAAAATGTATCACCTGAAAGTACCACAGCAGTGAACAGTATTGTACCATTTGAGAGTGGTCCTCCCGAGAGCCCAGTAGCAGAGAAATCACTGGCGGAGCAGGTGTTTGACAAGGTGTTCGAAGGAGAAACAAACCAGGCATCACAGGTGGAGGAGATCTTGCGTTTGGAGCGTGAGATTGAAGGCCTGCGGCGACAGAAAGAGGCTCAGGAACAGAGTCTAACCACACATTCGCTGCATCGTCTGCAGTGGCTGCGGGATCAGGAGCTGCGCAGGCTGGAAGAAGAGGCCTGCAAGGCTGCACAACAGTTCCTCACATCGCTCAACTTCGATGAGATCGACGAGTGCGTGCGTAACATCGAGAGCTCGCTGGGGGGATCCAGTGGCTCACAGCAGGGCGTAGCCAGAGGCGAGGAAGATGAGGTGGATGAAGGTCTGGGAGTGGATGACGGATTTAAAGACTCGCCTAATCCCAGCGAGCACGGCCACTCAGACGGCCAGCGCACCAGTGGAATCCGCACCAGCGATGATTCCTCTGAGGAGGATCCTTATGCTAATGACCGCATGCCCCCGCCCTTAGCCCCGCTTATCACCATGCCCTCAGCCTATCATGCTCCACCCTCAAGCAGTGGCTCCACCTACTCTCACGCTGTTCAGGAAGAAGAGGCGGAGCTAATCCTCCCGATGAAGATTCAGATTATGATGCTGATGATTATGATGGAGGCCTCATCATGCGACCTCCCTGCCTACCACCTCACAATGACCACTGGTCACGTGACCATCGCAGCTCCTTCACAACCAGCACCAGTGTCAGCTCAGGGGCGTACCGCTTCAGCTCAGACGGGCCACAATCTTCAGTGAGTTTTACACACACTTTCTGCATGGAAGCAGGGATTTCACAAATGTCATTGTTATTTAACAACAAATGTGCATGTTCATGGTCATGGCCGTAGCCAGCTATGAGGTCACCGAGGTCTGGACTTACACCGAGGTCTGGATTTATAAAAAATAAATGTCAAGCTCTCTGAATTATTAATTAGCCGTCTTTAAACCACCTCATATGAGTGTTTGCAATTCATGTTGCTGCGAGAAGCTAGCGCAGTCAATGGGGCTTGGGAGCGCGTTGTGAATGAGGGCGCGGGTACAGCCTCTGTGTTGCCAGATCCTCCTAATGGAAAGGTGCCAGTAGTCTCCTGGACCTGTTTTTCTGATTTAATGTGACACTTTAGGAAGTTATTAAAGTGGAAAGTTGCATGTTGGGGTTAGTGATATATTAATTTTATTTCCAAAACACAAGCTTTGAATTAATTTTGGATTATTATTATTTTGTTTTGTTTTGTTTGTTTTTCGTAGCAATATCTGGCAACGTTTTACTGTCGGCATTAATAACAAAGAAAAAACTTAGGGGACATATCATGCAAAATCCATTTTTAGCCCTTAAATGCATTTTGTTGTAGATTTAGAGTGTTTATAAGTACAGAAAAGGTGAAATTATTCTCTTCAGGTGCTTCGTTTATATCTTTATATTCTGTTTTGGTCATATTTTTCAACCTGTTCAGATTTTTCTGTTGTCTATGATGTTTTTTGAGCAAGTACGTCACCGTATTTGCAGCGGAACTGACAAATAAGGACATCGACTGACCGGTCCAACACTTCCAGCAATCCGCCATTATTATTTCTCGCTCCGATTTTATAGTCCAAGCTCAATGATGCAGAAGTTACGAGAGGGCTAGTAGTCAAAATGTTCGGTTGTTGGATGTAGTGACCTGAAGCACTTCAAGGATCCCCACTTCAACAACCTCAGCCAGTATACAGAAGGGTTTGCCGATCGACTTCTATCATTTAGCTGCTGTGTTTCCTGATGCTTTCTAAACGTAAGTTATCATTTTATTATCAATACAGATTTTTAGTGGTAAGATCAGACCGCAGTCATTTATCTTGTCTTGTCGTGCTTGTTTTAACAAGAGAAATAGTCGACTTTCACTAATAACACAACATAGTTAACTTACATACCTGCCTCCATATGAACTTAAGACGTTGTTCTGCAGGTTCGTCTTCATCATCTTTTTCAAATCGCTCGCTCTGGCTCGAATATGTAAGGCTTGGTGGACAAGTCCTCCGTTGTTGACATTTTGTTAACGTGTGAATAAAAATGTTCTTTGAAGCTATAGTAATCGTATCTCTTATCAAACTACAATAATGGCCGAACGCCTAGAGTTGAACCTGAGTTGAGCTGACCGTGAACTCAGCAACCTGGAGAGCGGGCGGGGTAAGACCCCTTTTTATTTAAAGGGGCCGCATTGAAACTGAACACAGAAGCACATCAGAAAAGGGGTAGAAAAGGGGCCTGTGGAGCTATAATAATGAGTAATTCAGACCAACGCATTGCAGTTATGCTTTATATAGACCACGAATGTATGATTTATAAGTAAAAATGAATGATTTAAAAGCATGATATGTACCCTTTAAAAAAAGCTTATAGACAAACTGTAATTGCATAAAGCTACCACATTCGGTAAGACAAATGCAAGTGATCATCATGATTATCTGTAAGAAATGTATAACACTATCAAAAACAATAGCATAATACAGACCTGTCGGCTATGTTACAGAATTAAATATGCCAAAAACTTACTGGCCAGCAGGAACTCTAGCACAAAACTCTCCAGAAAGTGCCATTTAATGGTTTATTTTTCAAAAAAATTGGGGGCATACCCCCAGACCCCCCTACTGAGAGACAACGTAATTAAATCCAAATTTAACCCCTGTATATACATATGGCAAATTCCTTTAAGAAAAGGGTCGCAGCTTAATGTCCATGGGGGAATGTGGGTTCGATGGTCTAACCATTATTATAGCACAATTCTTTTCACAACACCCCGGACCTCACTAATTTTCAAACCCTGGTTACGGCCTTGTTCATGGTGCTCTGATGTTGGTTTATGGGCACATGAAAGGCATGACATTGTTTATCAATCCAAACCAAATCAGCATATTAGAAGGATTTCTGAAGGATCATGTGACACTGAAGACTGAAGTAATGGCTGCTGTAATTTAGCTTTTCATCACAAGAATAAATTACATTTTAACATGTATTATTTAAAAGTTATTTTAAATTGTAATAATATTTCCCAATATTGCTGTTTCTGTCATTCTAAAATGTTATTTATTTCATTAAATAAATCTCATGATAAATATAGGAGACTTCTTTTCAAAAACATTAAAGAAATCTTGCTCACACGGAAACTTTTGAATGGTTGCGTACTTAACATTACTGAAGGAGAAAGAGTTGTGCATGCATGGCATTTGCTGTTAATGCTTGTTTATATGTAATTGCTGATTTTGTGTCCCTTTATTTTTCCATCAGTTTGAGGACAGTGAAGATGACTTTGAAAGGTTTGACACAGACGATGAATCATCTTACCGGCGGGATTCTGTCTATAGTTGTGTCACTCTCCCCTACTTCCACAGCTTCCTTTATATTAAAGGTAAATAGCCTGCCAACTCTTCACTCAACACCTCTTTATTATTGTTTGTTTAATTACATGCTTGCAAGACAGTGTAATGAAATTGATATCACTTCTTGTTCTTTTCCAAATATTTCTAATGGTAACTTAACTCAAACTCAAATCAGACTTAATTTTGTAGCTTATTTCTGCTATAGGTGTGCTGCTTGTTTTAAATTGTTTAATGTTTGTGGAGCAGGTTTTTGACCAATCAGATTTCAGTGGGCGGGACTACCCAGGCAACTCATTCGAAAATCTTAACCATAACTATTTGTGGCAGCCGTATCTGATTAGGACAAAAATTTAATTTGCTTGGAATATACATATTTTATGACTTTTAATAGCTTGAATGTGCCTGTATGTGTGTTGCAGGTGGCCTGTTGAACTCCTGGAAGCGGTCGCTGGTGTGTGCTCAAGGATGAAACATTTCTGTGGTTCAGGAGCAGACAAGAGGCGCTCAAACAGGGCTGGCTGCTGAAGAAGGGCGGAGGATCCTCCACACTCTCTCGACGCAACTGGAGACGCCGCTGGTTCGTCCTGCGACAGAGCAAACTCATCTACTACGAGAACGACACAGAGGAGCGGATGAAAGGCATGCTGGACATGCACGAAGCTAAGTAAGACCTCAGGAAGTACACTACACAAAGGTTTCAGGTTCAGTCACAATCAGTGTGACACTAGGTCTGTAAAGCTATGGTCATTCTCTATTGCCTCATTATTCTTTACACTTTTAAAGGGCTTAACCTGTCAATCAAAAATACTAATACCACATATAAATACAAATACCGCAAAAAGACAACAAAATGTATTTGTTTATTTATCTTTTCTCTTGAATCTACACTGAACTGGCTTAATGAACTGTATAATTACGCTTTACAGCAAATAATTGTGTTTGCATCATTGATGCACTTACTTCACTCTTTGTAACTGTAACAATCTGTAACGTATGAAGCACTATATAAATGAAGGTGACTTGACCTGTTCTTTTTGTGTTGTTTTATTAGAGAGATTATTGATGTAACTGGGAAGGAGTAATGGGATTGACATTGTCATGCCAGGAAGAACATACCACCTTGTTGCAGAAACTGGCATAAGATTCCAGGTAAGTGTGGTTATTTTTTGTGTTTTTAATCTTGTGTGCTTTCAGCATTGATGCTTATTTAGTAAATATGTAAAACCATCGAATTGAGGTTTTTAATTATTCTCTGTTTGTTGTGTGCAGTCATTGGTTTTAGCGTGTTAAGTCAGGTTAACATGTTGTCGACAGAACAGGAAATTTTAGAGATGCATGATGAACAAGCAAATCCTCAGAATGCTGTGGTAAGTATTAAACACACACACACACACACACACACACACACACACACATACACACGTATTCTGGGGACTTTCCATAGACATAATGATTTTTATTTGTACAAATCGTATAATCTATCCATTAACCCAAAATAAATCCCTCTCAGAAATCTCTCTGCATCTTTACATTTTCAGAAAACATAATTTATTATTTTCCTTATCAGGACCAAAAAATTGTCCCCACTTAGAAATTACTGGTATTATTGTCTTTTTGGACAAATTTGGTCACAATGAAGGGTTTTTCCAGGACCACACACAAATTTGGAGACAATTCATAAGATCCTTAGAAAAGATGTTTGTGTTTTTCATAGGGCACATTGGATGTGGGAATGATTGATTCTGTATGCGCCTCTGACAACCCAGAAAGGTAAACACACACACACTGTCCTCTCTGTCTCGTTGCTTTTGAGACAAAAACTAAGGCAGTTTCAGTGAATTGGTGATCTGCACTTGTATTATTGACCTTTCTTTAAATATTGCTATTATTTTACATTATATATAATATATCTTATATTATTATAATATACTATATATATATATATATATATATATATATATATATTTTTTTTTTTTTTTTCTCATAATTGCGCCTTTATTTCTAACAATTGTGACTTTCTCAGTTGCAACATTTTGTAATCATGAATGTATATTTCACATTGTGATTTATTTAGTCTCATTTTCTCTTTTTTACTGAACTTGTGTACTATGTTTGTACTGTATTATTGTTGACTCTATCACAGTTTGTAATGTTCCCCATTTGTAATAAGGCTTTGGATAAAGGCATCTGTGAAATTAATGTAAATGTTTACACGTAAAACAACACATTTGCCTTATCATGTAGACAATAACAATATTTTTTTAAAATGTTTTTGCATTTTCTCTCTATCCAGGCCAAATGCCTTTGTCATAATTACTGCCCATCGTGTTCTACATTGCATGGCTGAGTCAGCAGAGGAAATGCATCACTGGATTACATTGCTCCAACGCACGAAAGGAGAACACAGCGTGTGCAAGGACAGGAGTTCATCATCAGGGGTGAGAGGTCACCTGTTCGCACAAATCAAAAGCCATGCTCAGTTGTTAATGAGTCAGTCAGTCATAGAATCAGAGTAGAGATGGATGAACATTTTGTTAGATAATAACAGGATTTTTTAATTCTGATTATTTAAGAATTTGACACATTGTATGCTTTTTGGAATGCTTAATATACAAATTCATTTCATTATGAAGTCATGCCAAATCAACCAAATTAATAAATGCAATGGATTTGTATTTACCGAGTAATCCACTATTTTGTGGAGGGGGGTCAAAATGACAATTTTCACCTGAGATTTAGATCCAAATTGCAGGTGGGCGAAAATGACTTTTCTCATGTATAGGTAGACCTATTAGTAAAATCTTTTGATTTAAGCAATCCTTGTTGCATTAAATGCTAATGGTGACATACACACTCAAAATGGGATAAGCACTTTTTGTGTTTTTTCCCCCAAAGTTTGCATGTCTGTATTAAAGATATCCTACAAAATAGTGGATTAATATTTTGATTTATAATATTATGAGAAAGAAATATGAACAAAATAAAAAAAAATTGAGCTGGGGACCTCTTGTTGAGTTGACACACAGAATAACCGTAATTGATTTGATATGCAACATTAATTATATGAATTAATGAAGTAATTATACGTAATATGTAGTGCTATCAAATGATTCATTACGATTAATTAGTCATGCAAAATAAAAGTTTGTGTTTACATAATATATGTGGGTGCACTGTGTATAATTATTTTGTATATATAAATACACACACATGCATGTATATTTAGGAAAAAATATTATTTATATATAAAATATTTACATTTATATATAATATAAATTATATATAAGTCTTTATACAGTATATTCATTAAAATATTTCTTTAAATATATACAAGTATGTGTATATATAAAATAATTATACACAGTGCACCCATATATATTATGCAAACACAAACTTTTATTTTGGACGTGATTCATCGCGATTAATCGTTCGGCAGCCCTAGTAATAAGTATTACATACTTATTGGTTTATTTTTGAAGATGGTTATTTAGCGTTTGGACAAATAAAGAGTGAAGAGAAAAGATGGCGTAGACCACAATAACATGCTATAGTGTTCACTTTCAAATCAACACCACCAATGTTCAGGATGCCATCAAGTACAAACTGAATTTTTACATATGTAAAAATGTATCAAATCTCTCTCTGTCTGTTTCTCTCTCTGTTTTGGTTTCCAGGTTGGTTGTATGAAGAGATTCGGGGCAGCAGTCGTGGGAATCTTAAGCTGAAGAAGCGCTGGTTTGTGCTGACTCACAATTCTGTGGATTATTATAAAAGCTCAAGAGAAAACGCTCTTAAACTGGGCTCTTTAGTGCTTAACAGCCTCTGCTCTGTGATCGTTCCCGATGAGAGAGTCTTCAAAGAGACCGGTAAACACACACCTGCATGCACGTAAACAGTAGAGTATACCAACAAACATATACATCTTTATCAGACTCTATATTATATTCGTGTGCCTCTAGGCTACTGGAACGTGAGCGTGTTTGGTCGCAAGCATTCATACAGGCTGTACTCTTAAGCTGCAGACAGAGGCTAGTCGATGGGCCAGCGCTGTACAGACCTGCATGGATCAGCAAACCGCTCATGGATACACACACACAGATACTAATACAGGACATCAAGGTAACACGCACACAAGTGCATATGCATTTATGTTTTTTAACATTATTTTATTGAAATGCTTTTGTTATTGTTTGTTTTCAGGAGAACTGTCTGAATTCAGAGGTGGTGGAGCAGATCTACAAGAGGAACCCAATACTGCCGATACACACACCACCCTCTACATACAGCCCTCCTGCCTTTACCCTATGGAGATGCACAGCTCAGCTGTGAGTAAAACACACACACATTTAGAATACACTTAATATTCAGTAGGGGTGTGCAAAAAAATCGATTCACATTTGAATCGCAATTCAAATATTTGCCGATTCAGAATCGATTCATAGAATTCCAAAAATCGATTCATATATATATAGGCTATATTTTTTAATGGCGTGCAGGGGCGGAGTGGCAATCGGGTGAGTCGGGATTTTACCGGTGGTCCGGTAGTGTTTCTATGGTTTCGAGGCTGCGAGGGCCGGTCTGATAAATAGTTATTGCAAGTTCTTGCCGCCCGCTGGTCAAACTGTGCAGTCACTGTGCTCAACCCGTAAATAAATGCATCGATCCGCAGATCTTATGTTTGAGTTCTGTAGATCTTTTGCCAAGCGTGTCAGAGGTTTCGGGTTCTAAACCGCACTCGTATAGTTTTTTCTCTCTCTCATCAAAACCGAATATGTTCATCACGTTTGTGTGCATTTTATTTTGTGATTTCACCGGAGTCTCCACAACGGCGATAGATTGAAGCGCGCGTCCGAGAGAAGACTGCGCGAGCCACAGAGAACACTGTATCCATGACACTGATCGCAGCGGACACGAGCGCTCAGCTTGATTTCAAAAACAACAGGTCTCTTATTTAATAGCAAACTAAATGAATGCTCTGCTAGTTAACTGGAGATACCCGCAAATTACGCGCCTATGAACGACTTCACTGGATCTAAACAAATCAATCTAACCATAGATGTTACCAGTAGCGGTGGCTTTTTTAAATCTATTTAAAATATTTTCGCAAGGGTTCTATGAAATTAGTATATATTTTTAGGAAGTTCAATGTGCCCAGTCGAGTTCACATTTCAACAGTCAACCTGGTAGCTGAAGTAGGCCTACTCCTTAAACCACATTTAGCATAATTGTTTGTTTGATCTGACTACAGCACTTTAAAGCTAAATGTAAAAGCTTTTTATTTAAGTTTTATTTTAAACTTGAATTAAATGTATTTAAAAGCTGGCCAAAGCTTGGCACTTCACACTTTTTAGTTGCAAAAGTTTTTATTTTTGTATGAAGACATATAAAGTAATATCAAAATTTTCTTTTAAATTATGTCTACTGCAATCAATCACATAGGAAAAAGTAAACTACATTTATATAGACCTGCGAATCGTTTTTTGAATTGAGAATCGTTTTTGAATCGAAAATCGATTTTGAATAAAATCTCGATACAAAAAATCGTTATAGAAATCGAATCGTGACATTTTCTGAATCGTGCACCCCTATTATTCAGTATTATTATCAATTTGACTAAACTGAAACTAATTTAGAGCTTGATAATGATACTTGTCTTGTACAGAGCTGCTTTATAGTTGAATAATTTTTTCCATTTTGATGAACTCTTCAACTTGAACACTTATTCGAGCTGAACTTAATCAACACTGAACTGACTTTAGCTGAATCATGTCAATATTATCTTCTGTAGAGCTTTTTTATAGTTGAACTGAGTTTGATTCAGTAATAACTAATGAATCAAATAACAATACATTCACTGTTATTGAACTGAACTGAATCAACATTGTCTCTGTAGAGCTGTATATTTTCTGAAATTGAAGTTCGAAATGATTGAACTTTGCAATATGGACACTGTTATTTTCCTGTTTGTTACCGTAAAGTTGCTTTGAAACTCTCTGTATTGTATTAAGTGCTATATAAATAAATGTGGCTTGATATACAGCTATGGAAAAAATTAAGAGACCACTGCCAAATCAGCAGTGGTCTCTTAATTTTTCATAGCTGTATATATATATATATATATATATATATATATATATATATATAAACATTTGGGATATTCACCAAAAAATTCAAATTCTGCCATGACTTTCATTCTTGGAAAAAATTAAGAGACCACTGCTGATTTGGCAGTGGTCTCTTAATTTTTTCCATAGCTGTATATGTTCTAATACACACTAACGGTAATAATCACTCTGTATATTCATGTTTTTAGCTGACAAAGGGAGAAATTACGGCACGCTGCAGGCTGAGGCCCTCAAGATCTTCAATGTTCTTCATCAGCTGGAGTCCGAAGCCAGTCCCATCCCTCACATCCAGGCGCTCCTGCAGACGGCGCATGACCTACGACCCCTAAGAGACGGAGCTCTTCTGCCAGCTTATCAAACAGACGGCACACCACCCGAAGCCTGCCGGCCCCGCACACATTAGTGGCTGGCGAATCATAGCCTGCATGTGCTGCACATTTAGCCCCGCCTCCAGAAGTGTTCTCAAATACCTGAAATTTCACTTGAAAAGGTCAGTGAGCATGTGGGCTTGTGTTTGGAGGATTTTATCTTGTCAGAATGCCATGGGGTTAAAAAGGAGACAAATTAGATAATTTAAGATCAATAATTGCTTACTGCACAGTCCACTACCAGTAGCAAGATGCATTACATTGATCCTTTTTAATATTAAAGAACTTTCTGTTCGAGAATCATGAAAAATGTATCATGGTAAAATAAAATTTATAATAATTAGATGTTTCTTGAGCACCAAATCAGCATATTAAAGGGCGGGTTTACTGCGATTTCACTTTTTTCATTTTAAATAGTGTGTAATGTTGCTGTTGGTGCATGAACAGTATCTGCAAAGTTGCAGCACTGAAAGTTCAGTGTAAGCAGAGATATCGTCTTTTAAAAATCAGGAAGTAAAATTGCCTACAAAAACGACTCGTTTTGGACTACAGCTGGGTTATGGTACGTCACTAACCCACACATTTGCATCAACCACTCCCTCCGGAAATATGCAGGAAAGGGCATGCGTCAGAAGTGAGTTGTGTTCATGCAGCTGTCAGGTCTTCTGTGTTTCGGGCTTACCACGGACACTATACTTCGACAACAATGGATACAATTTGTGTTTGATTATATTCCTGAAAGTGACGATCGTAATCTAGCTCTCTGTGCTGCGCATTTACGAGACAGCTTCCAGAATCTCCACGAGTTCAACACTGGATTAACGTAAACAAGAAACTGTTTCTAAATCATGAAGCAGATCCAACTTTAAAACCAGCAGTTAAAAGTCAGCAGTTGCTGGACACAACCTGTAAGTAGGCTAAGACTTCATCATTTTAAATGTATTTGCATGTATAATTCCCGACGTAGCGTTGTTTTTTTTGTTTTTCTTTTCAAATGCCAGCGCTGGCTTTGTAGGCTTTATGGGCTACTAGTTATGCTATTTTGTGTCTACGGCAAACGCGTACAAACATTATGGACCTGTATTTTGTATAAGTACTAATGTTGTAAATGTATTTTTCATATATATATATATGCTTTATGACTTTATTTTCGATTTGATCAAGAACCCTGCAAGGGAAGAAGGAAGAAACCTGCAAACACTGTTTGAGTATAACATTAGTAGCCAGTCAGTTGCTATCGTTGCCAGTCAGATGCTATTGTGTAAAACAAACGTGTATAAAGTTAAAAAATGAAGCAAATTATCATTCAGAAACCTTTATAAAGAGCCGTGTGTGGTGAGGTTCTGCTTGACTCGAATTCATCGCGGCTTTCTCTGTCTGATTCTGCCTCACTGATACTGCAGTCTCGACATCATTATTTACGTGTCTCCACCGTCTATGGGATCCACATTTGGCATGCCCGCCCATTTCGCCCGTAAAGGTCATGGGCGTTAATCTTCGGACAATGTGAGCGACAGTTTAGCCAATCACAACACACCGGTCCAAACGAACCAATCTGAGCCCGCCACATGGTTCTGAGGGAGTGTTTTCATAGACTCAGGAAGTCAACCGCTCGTTCAGGGGACAGAGGAGAGCACGGCTGACAATAAAGGTGAAATTTATGAAAAATAAGACTTTTAAAAAAAGAAAAACCACGGATACATGTTATATTGCACCCCATAAACACAATCATGCAAAGAAAAAGAGCAGTAAACCCGCCCTTTAAAATGATTTTGGAAGGATCATGTGACACTGAAGACTGGAGTAATGATGCTGAAAATTCAGCTTCGCATCACAGGAATGAATTGCATTTTAAATTTACATAGAAAACAGGTATTTTATATTACAATAATATTTCACAGTTGTACTATTTTTATTTGAGTTTTGATCAAATAAATGCAGGCCTGGTGAGCACAAGTTATTTCTTTAAAAAATATTTAAAAAATCTTCCTGACCTCCCAAAAAAAATTAATTGTGACTGATTTTCTACTCAGGACACGAGAGCTGTACCCAGGTACCGAGATGGAACGGTATGCTGTATTCTCCCAAGATGCCTTGCGGCACGTGCGCGGCCGCGAATACGTTCCTTCACAGGAGGAGCTGAGGGCCATACTGAGCAGACAGGAAATGACATCGACAGTTTACTGCCATGGTGGCGGGTCCTGCAAAATCACCATTAACTCACACACAACTGCAGGAGAGGTACACAACACAAAAACACATCCACACACAGATACATGTGAGCTTCAGACCCACAGTAACTATATGTGTGTGTGTGTGTCTAGGTGGTTGAGAAGCTGCTGAAGGGTCTCTCCATGGACGACTGTAAGAACATGTTCGCTTTGTTTGAACATAATGGCATCACAGACCGAGCCATTGAGTGCAGGACTGTGGTGGCCGACGTCCTCGCTGAAGTTTGAGAAGTGAGTGAATCACATACCTTAAATTTACATATAATATATAAATTGTATATTCTTTTTTATTAATACAAATTGTAAACTATTAAAACCATCAATATAGAACACTTAATCTGATGTAAAATGATTTAAAGGTGCTGCCCAATTAAGATATTTGAGCAAACATAATTACATGCGGCAGAGAGTGTTTTCTGATTGGCTGAAAAAAGAGTGGGTCATTAATCACCTGGTGTGATTTCCGTCAGGTACTATAGGAAGATTTTATGCATCATATTAACAAAAAATCATTGTTAAAAGCACATTTTATTGTTATTTTCATCATGTGGGGAAAATGTTGTGATATTATTAATTCACTCTCTATATTTCTCTCATTCAGGTTGGCAGATAAAGAACAGGAAGGAGAGGGCTGGAAGTTTTATTTCAAGCTTTTCTGTTTCTCAGAGCCTGAGAGCGTTCCTGCTGACAGTGTGGAGTTTGCATTCATGTTTGAGCAGGTCTGATTTCAGTTTAATATCTGGCCTTAAAATACATAAATAACAGGGCTGCCAATCACTTAAATATGCATACATTTATTTGTATTATTTAATCACATTTACAAATAATTGACCTATGGCTAAGCCACGTCCTCAAACGCGATGATGCCAATCACAGTGCGCAGCTAACCTCAATACACTCGGACATTCTCTGCTTCCACTTCCATTGAAATGCATTGGAGTGAGTCGGTTTTCATTCGTTTTTTCTTGTTATTTTACGTTTAAAATGGTCAAATGGGGTGCATGTAACTCCGACACTAGGTTCCCGAGAGGCTGGGCGATGGTGTGTATTTTTTTACCCTTTCCCAAGCCACATCTCAACCGAGATAAGTGTCTGCTCTGGATAAAGTTATGGGGTAGCTAGACCACAACACCAACTAAACGTGGATAAATTTAACAAGGATGTCTACATCTGTTCTAAGTTAAGTCAACAACGTATTTGAACGTTATCTTTTAAATCTCTAACGTAACGTTCAGTCTTAACGTTAGACATACATTAGAAAACATCAACGTTAGCTTCTAGCTGTGTTGTACATCTTGTCAATTAGCTTCATTAACGTATATCTGTAAATAACCGAGCAAATGTTAACAATTTTGTGCTGAATGATTCATGTAAATACTGTAGCACCAACCGCTGATGGCAATGATGTGCGGGTTATCATGTTTACACTGTGACCTGTAACATCTCTGCCTGGAGCTGAATCTTTCATCGAACCTTCTCAACAATAAAATTATTAAAATAACCCTCAAATGCATAGTTAATGCCCTTTAGGTGACTTCAAGATGATATATAATTTTCTGTCTCCAAAAATCACCAATTGCCTCCTGTGAAATGTCTCCTACTGTGACGCTGCCATAGCACCCGTGCCGTGAGTGGAGGAGGCGTGGCTTAGCCATAGGTCAATTGCAGAGTTAATTACATTAATGAGGCAGCTTAAAGCATTGTGTAGTCATTACAAAAAAGTATCTTTAAAGGTCGATATATAGCCAGATTTTTGGTCTATGTGCACATACAAACAAATGCATTGTCTCATAATGTGTCATAACTGTCTTTTTTGTTAATAAATCTATTGACATTCAAGCCAAAAGCAAATGATTTTCAGGGCAATTTCTTCACTGTAAATGTTTCACAAATGCGATTTCAATCTCTCTCTCACACAGGCTCATGAAGCTGTCATTAGGGGTCAGTATCCTGCCCCAGAAAGAGACTTTGCAGTTTCTGGCCGCTCTTCGGCTGCAGTATTTGTTGGGAGACTTCTCTACGCAGAGTGTCTTGCCTGAGTTGGATCAGGTGTTCCCCATGGCCCGTCTGCGTGCTCGAGTACAGCAGTCCGCTCGGTCCTTCGCATCTGCCACACCATCCACAGACAGAAAGAGAGGTAGTTTCCTGGAAGGCACGCTGAGGCGGAGCTTCCGAGGGACACTGGGGCGACAGCGCCAAGGGGAGGAGCCTGGGGCCATAGATGCATGGCTGCAAGACGAGAGGCGGCGCTGAGAAGCTGTTTGGTGGAGAAATGGCGTAAACTGCAGGGAATGGAACAGGACCAAGCCATGAAAAAGTACATGGGTCTCATCAAGGAATGGCAGGGATACGGCTCCACCCTCTTTGATGTGGAGGTGAGGACACACACACATGTTGGTACAACTACCCATCACAGAAAACTTTCAGCATTTTTACATTTTTAATAAAAAATAATTTAGTGTGTACATTGGGGTGCCCTCATAATGTCAGGGGGCGTGGCCTGAAACCTGAATCAGAGTTTTGGGTCCTTATAATGTAGGTCAAACCAGTACACTGACACTCACGTCATCAGCCAGGAGTGTCGCTGACTATATTCTCTCTGTGCATCAGTGTATCGACGGTGTGTATCCTGGAGAGTTGTGGTTGGGCGTGAGTCGTAAGGGGTGTGCGTGTACAAGCGCGGGAGGCGTGGCCTCTGGAGGTGTTTCTCTATGAGGTCATTCTGTCCTTTGGTGCACCGCAGCCAAACATCTACAAGATCAGCGTGGAGGGACGAGAGCTCCTCTTCAACACCGTCATGGTACAAACTGTTTCCCATGCTTCTACAACACACTAACATTTGTTATTTATAGTAACTTAATTATCATTCTTCCACACATTTAAGGATCATTTTGTTGAACTACTCCGAGTTGTTAAAGTAGTTCACTTTTAAAAAAACTTTTGCTGATAATTTATTCACCCCCATGTCATACAAGATGTCCATGTTTTTCTTTCTTCAGTCGAAAAAAAAATTAAGGTTTTTGATGAAAACATTCCAGGATTTTTCTCCATATAATGGATTTTACTGGGAACCAAACGGTTCAAGATCCAAAAGACAGTTTCAGTGCAAACTGTTCAAAGGGCTTTAAACGATTCCAGACGATGAACAAGGGTCTTATCAAGAGAAACGATCACTCTTAAAAAACAAAAACAAAAAACAAAGTTTAAGTTTAAGCCTTGATCTGTTCTGTGTGACTCTCCTGTTCGAACTCATTCATCAAAATGAACAAATCTTTTCCCGAGTAAATTCGTTCATTTTGTTCGATGAATGAACCAAATGACACGAAAAAAGATTTGTTCATTTTGATGAACGAGTTTGAACAGTTGAGTCACGAACGGGCATCACAGAACAGAGCAAGGCGACCATTTGAGCTTATAAAACTTTTTTTTTTTTTTTTTCGCTTGATAAGACCCTTATTCATTGTCTGGAATCATTTAAAGCCCTTTGAACAGTTTGCACTGAAACTGTCTTTTGGACCTTGAACCGTTTGGTTACCAGTAAAGTGCATTATATGGAGAAAAATCCTGGAATGTTTTCATCAAAAACCTTAATTTCTTTTCCATTGAAGAAATAATGACATGGACATCTTGGATGAAATGGGGTGAGTAAATTATCTGCAAAAGTTTTTTTTAAGTGAACTACTCCTTTAAAGAGACACCCCAAAATGTATTTTCATGTATTTTAACATTATTAGAGTAATAATGCCTCATTACTGTCCACCATACACACTAGCATTGTGATGGCAAGTTTTTCACAGGAAAATACTCCTCACATTTACATCATTGTATTTTTTGGTATGTCATTATGAAGGCCTGAATAACCATGTTTTAGTTTAATCAAAACCTTAAAAAAATGCTAACATTAATTATTTCATTATATTTTATTTTTCATTTGGTTTAACTTAAACTAAACCTGAAATAAATATTTATTAAAACTATATTGAACTATATTTAAAGAAAAACTAATAAAAACAACACAATTACTTACTATTTCACAAAAATAAAATAGTGTAAAATATATAAATAAAAACTCATTCGGAATATAATGAAAAACAATGATATCAAAATAACACTGGTTTCCTCTATTTGATTGTCTCTGTAGGTGATGGACATCGCAAAGCTCATGAAGGCTTACATCAGTCTAATAGTGAAGAAACGTTTCAGCACTTGTCAATCCATCAGCAGCCACGGCAGCAACTGGTGATCTCTCATTCCTGACAAACTCTTTTCCTTAATGTGCCTTTGAGGATAAACACAGCAAAAGGTCTAATCACGAAAAAAGACTGACCCTTCAATGCTGAGTGCAAAAGAACCAAAGACAGAGACACTTTCACAACAGACACGATCATGTTCCATAGACATTCTGTTGTTGTGCTTAAAACTGTGCCACATGTACACGTCTGTTCATACATCTTATGTTGTGTTAACATTTTAAATCAAGTCCAGTTGCATTTCTTTGGATATCTGCAGGCAGAAAGTCCAGTCCCCGAAATAAGCTGCACTCAGTCCAGTGCCTTTAAAAAAAAACACAAACACAGATATGCAAACACACAAGTTTCCTTGTGCAATGTTTATATTGTATATTATATAATTCTGAGGAGCTGTATATTTTATAAACCTTTTCTGTTGAACTGCAAGATTGTGATTATACTATTGGATTTTCCTCCCTCTGGTCCTATTATTTTTCTACTCTAAGCCTATAAAAAACACTAAAAAATGACAGGAAAATCTTTCTCAATTTGTATCTTTACTGTGCATTCGTTTATAGGCAATAAATATAACAAAATTCAAAGACTCTTACATTCATTAAAACGTCCCCTCTTTGCAGCGCAGAACCAGATCTCATTTAAAGGGTACATATCATGCTTTTAAATCATTCATTTTTACTTATAAATCATACATTTGCGGTCTATATAAAGCATAACTGCAATGCTTGGGTCTGAATTACTCATAGCTCCACAGGCCCCTTTTCTAATGAGTTTCTGTGAGCAAGTCGTTTCAGTGCGGCCCCTTTAAATAAAAAGGCGTCTTACCCCGCCCGCTCTCCAGGTCGCTGAGTTCACGGTCAGTTCAACTTACGTTCAACTCTCCGCGTTCGGCCATTATTGTAGTTTGATAAGATATACGGTTACTATAGCTTCAAAGAACATTTTTATTCACACGTTAACAAAATGTCAACAACGGAAGACTTGTCCACCAAGCCTTACATATTCGAGCCAGAGCGAGCGATATGAAAAGACGACGACGACGACGAACCCTGACGAGTCTTCATATGGAGGCAGGTATGTAAGTTAACTATGCTTTGTTAGCGAAAGTCGACTATTTCTCTTGTTAAAACAAGCACACTGACAATATAAATGACTGCGGTCTGATCTTACCACTAAAAATCTGTAACGTTGATAATAAAATGATAACTTACGTTTAGAAAGCATTAGGAAACACAGCAGCTAAATGATCAGAAGTCGATCGGCAAACCCTTCTGTATACTGGCTGAGGTTGTTGAAGTGCTTCAGGTCACTACATCCAACAACCGAACATTTTGACTAGCCCTCTCGTAACTTCTGCATCATTGAGCTTGGACTACAAAATCGGAGCGAGAAATAATAATGGCGGATTGTTCGTAGTGTTGGACCGGTAGTCGATGTCTTTATTTAGCAGTTCCGCTGAAAATACGGTGACGTACTTGCTCAAAAAACGTCATAGACTACAGAAAAATCTGAACAGGTTGAAAAATATGACCAAAACAGAATATAAAGATATAAATGAAGCACCTGAAGAGAATAATTTCATCTTTTCTGTACTTATAAACACTCCAAATCTACAACAAAATGCATTTAAGGGCTAAAAAAGTGGATTTTGCATGATATGTCCCCTTTAACACTTTGGATGCCTGAGACATCTGAATGAAATCTTGCTTATCAGTTAGCACCAAATCATGAACGCTGGTCAAGTTTCCAGAGCTGAAGAACAACATGCCCAGATGGAGTCAGCAGATGTTTGAGTATTTTTCAGTGCAGATTTTGTGTAAAAATCATTGCATTTTCTATGTAGACTTCTTTCAAGATGTTTTAAGAAGGCTTTCAATGTGCTTATGATGTTAAAACATACATTTGTAATTATTACACTCCTAACATTATATAACATATACAGTACATCTGTCTCAAGTAGCTTCAGAAATCACTCAGCCAGGGTTTGGTATCTTAAGGGCACAATGATAACCAGCATCACACAGTTTACTGCAATATCTAACCACCAACTCCATTACTTAATGAATTTTGAATAGAGCCAGACCGATATATCAGCAGGCCGATATTAGGCATTTTCCAAACTATCGGTATCGGCAGTTGTAATAGCCGATAAATGAATATTTCAAAAATAAAATAAAAACGAACGAAACACGCTTGAACCATGTCAGGAGTGTTGGAGTTGTATAGTTTGTCCACCAGGCAACACTCGTTGAGTTGGTCACGAGACGTACATAGCTTGAATAACAATTAAAAGAACATCCCCATCAGTTCTCTTAACTCAAATAAGCATGACAAAATTTGTGACTATCTTGTCCAGTTTTGCTGCTGTTAAATAAGCTGAGAGTGAAGCGGAATTAGTTAGTAATAGTTACGTTACAGTGTTGTTGACTGACTGTCCTTTTAACTTTTGACAATGTGACTGAAGTATTTCTTTAATAGTGCGTGACAGTTATAGCAATGAGACGTATCATCTCTCCCTGGCCTGTTATATTGAAAATGTATGTTTTACAATTTGCAGTATGACGTTATCCATTGCTAAATTATGGCTCATCATAGACTGGCTAACCACAAAGCTAGCT
Source organism: Hybognathus amarus (assembly GCA_030378365.1). NCBI lineage: Eukaryota > Metazoa > Chordata > Actinopteri > Cypriniformes > Leuciscidae > Hybognathus > Hybognathus amarus. Next base: position 343,079 of record JAQIUQ010003129.1, read on the forward strand.
AATGCCACTATCGTCAGTCTGTTCTGTTCTGAAATGCATGATCATATTATTTTAGTTAAAACTCAAAAATAACTAGAAATAACTAATGTAAGGAAAATCTGTTAATGTTTTGTTGCGCATTTCTGAAAAAAAAATAAAAAATATCGGCCGATATATCGAAATATCGGATTTTAAAACCAACAAATATTTGTATCGGTATCGGCCTTCACAATCCTTTATCGGTTCGGGCTCTAATTTTGAATGAGTAATAGTCTAAAGTCAGTATAACTAGTTTTTCGCCATAATACACACAAGCATTGGAAGATGGCAATGTGTAAGATCTGAGGGTCATTTAAAATCATGTGAGAATAGAGTAAAATGAGAGCTGGACTCGCTTATATGAATGTCATATTGACACAGATGCCATTGCCTACAACAGAATGCATGGTTGCAAAGTTAAAGATTTCTCAACGTTTGTGCTTTTGAAATCCCTTGGTTTCTCCACTACTTCCTTGTGAAATCTCTGACAAACAACAGACCATCATTCATTTCCAATGGAGAGTAGTATAAGAGCTGTGTGGCATTACGAATATATGTGCAGAATTTTCAGATCTGATTTGAGCTTGTGTTGAAATATTTAAACTTTTGCATCTTTATCATATGCAACCGCCCACCCAACCACCCACAACAGCCAAGCATTTTGGTGCCATGTTTTACACATGCAAACACCACTCACATTTCTGAGGGAAAAACTCCAATGTAATGCAATGAGCTCCTATCTAGCTTTCTAATAAACCTGGCATTGGATATGATTACTGTTAGCACAAATTGCTTATGCTCATCTACTATATGTCGTTTTTGATGAAAGCATGTAGTTTTTTGATATTTTATTTGAATGTTTTCTTTTTTGAGATCCCGTTTCTCCACTACTTCCTTGTGAAATGTTTTCGCAGCTTTTTTTTATGTAGTATTTGAACATTTGCAGCTAGACCGTATATGACCGCCTGACTGGATGATGTATCCTAAACATAACTAGAACCTAGAAAGTAAGAATCACCAATATTTTTGTACTAAAATGTTATTCTTTAAACACTCTTTCTGTAAAATGGGTAGTTATAAATAATTATTACATTAATAGCCCTAGAAAAACTACCATGAATTTCGTTCAAATGTATCATCAGCACTCGTTGGTTTTGTGCGGATACCATGGTGAATAAGGGGAGGAATGGCAATTTGAAAGTTCCATGCGACTGCCACTAGTTTATCAGTATGGAAATTGAAAACCTGAACGAAAGAAGAAACATAAAAAAGAAACATTCATTTGTCTAACAGCAGTAATACATTGTGTGTGCATTATAATTTTAAGTCTGTGTGTGCTTTGTAGTCTTACTTCGATGCTCAAAGGCTGATCCAGAAATCCAGGCTTGAAGTAATTTTCAATATATAATTTAAATCAGTTTGCGTATCTTCTAAAGTGCTTTTCAAGTAAGGCTCCTCCCAACACTGAGGCCCCTCCCACTGGTTAGCCCCTCCCACAACAGGATGGTGCAGGGAGAGTGGATTGGTCCCTGAAAGAGTTGATATCATGTCAAACTGATGTGACCCTGACGACATGCTCGCCTGAGCATTGCTCTTGTGGGGAGAGGTCAGAGGTCACATTCAGGCACATGGAGAAGAGGTGGAGGGGGCATCGAGGTGATGACTCCAGTCGGGTGGTTTGTGAGTGTGCGTTGGAGACTGTGTGTGTGTGTGTGGAGAGGCAGCCACAGGTTGCGGTGAAGGCTGTGTGTGGTCTCCAGGTCTCGGCTTTTATCGTAGTTCTGGACATCCCAGAAGAGATTAACGGCCCGCCAGCGCATGAGCACATTGTACACAGCTCCACCTTCATGAACAATCAGACCTGAAACACAAATCTATTATTAGCACATGTAAACACACATTTTTTAGTGGCTGGTTATTGACAGATTTCATGATTTGATTCTGATTTCAATGTGATTCGACTCATTTGTAAATAGTAAAGTACATCAAATTTGCTTTAGAAAAAAAAGAACAACTAAAGCTGTGATTAAACAAGACCTGCATATTTAACAATATAATTGAACTAAAGGCCTAATCCTGGCTTAACCTAAGTCCTGTCTGTGAAACCGGGCCTAAATATCACTAACAGGATATTAGTAATATCACTTACAGGATAAGTAAGAAATATGAATAATAAAAAATAAAAATGATATTCTCGAGTTTTTTCTAGCTGAATTATATTCAGGGTTACGGACATTGAATGTAATTTGATATTGTTTAAAAGCTGTTGTTTTATTAAAGATTTAGTCCACCCAAAAATGAAAATTCTGTCAGTATTTGCTCACCCTCATGTTGTTCCAACCCCGTAAGACCTTCGTTCATCTTCGAAACACAAATTTAGATATTTTTGATGAAATCTGAGAGCTGGATCACTCCTGCATACTAGTCCATAGGCTTCTTGAGGGATTGAAACTTGCCGGCCTCGAAAAGTTATTAAAGACATCGTTAAAATAGTCCAAGAGACTTCAGTGGCTCAATCCTAACTTTATCAAACGACGAGAACAATTTTTGTGCGCAAAAAACAAAAAAAATAACAACTTTATTTCAACTATTCTTTTACTTTCTCTCTCTGCCTCGAGCAAGTTTACAAGTTTAATAGAGTTTGATCTGTTGTTGTACGTCACACGCATCATCACACATGACCAGCGTCGGCCAATAGTGAGCCTACGTGTGACGTCAGTTTTACGCTATCACACTTTATACTACAGGGCTGTTGAATGCTTGATTCTGATTGGTTGAGAACGTTCTAAAGGTGTGCAATTATTTTCAGGGAAACGCACGGCTAAAGTAGTTTCAGGCAAGTTTGAACCGCATTACAGTTCCATATCACTGCGCGGAGTTAGGATTCAATTCATAACAAGAGAAGACATGCAGCCCCATGCGCTTGATCTGCAATTTTCAATGTCTAACTTCACAATCAATTGACACATACAGTTTAATTTTAATAAATAAAGTATAGTCCTATCTATAATAGGCTAAATAGAAAATTAAACTGAACATATAAATAAATTAATAGTCCTGCTGCACGGATTTTCGTAATTATTCCAGATAATATAACAAATATTTATTGATAGGCTTACTTGTTAAAAGGGCTTTGTGTTTTTCATTTATTGGGTTATCTACTGTCAATTATAGAAAACAATAATGAACGAATTAATTAAAACGAAGTTAATAAATAAATAAATAATATTGACGCGCATGCTTTTCTGTCTCATTATTTCAACGTCTCTCTCTCTCTCTCTCTCTCTCTCTCTCTCTCTCTAATAACTGCATTAATAACTGCATAAAGCCGGGACAGACTAGTTTAGGCCTACGCCAGTTATGAATGTAATTTAATACTTCTGACTGATCATGCCCATACGCGCGTTCAGCACAGCAGCGCGTTCAGTCTGTGTTCACACAGTTGGTGATTAGTAAGACCTGCTGCAGTCGATGGAAACAGTCGGTCTTTGAATATTTCAGTGAATTGTAAGTGTGTCCCCCATCATTACATTAGTCTGCTATCATTGGCTCAAACCTCCGTTACTATATCTCTAAAAGGACATTTTGGAATTAGCAACGGAGGCATGGGATTAGATGCGTAAGAAATTAGTCCTACATACAAGAGCGCTTTAATGTCAAAAACTTGACAAACGTCTTGATATGAATCATCTGAACAATGTTTTGAGGTGTGGTAACTGTAGTATAAGCGGAATAATTGACTTCAGGCCGTTGAATTATTATTACCACCTCAGGTGTGCATTATTTTTCTAATAATTCAACGGCCTGTCGTCAATTATTCCTTACATGTTAACTGACTAGAGGCCCATAGAGAGCGAAGTGAATAGTTGAACTAAAGTCGTGATTTTTGTTTGTTTTTGCGCACAAAAATTGTTCTCATCATTTGATAAAGTTAAGATTGAGCCACTGAAGTCACTTGGACTATTTTAACAATGTCTTTTATAACTTTTCAAGGGCAGCAAGTTTCAATTCCTCAAGAAGCCTATGGACTAGTATGCAGGAGTGATCCAGCTCTCAGATTTCATCAAAAATATCTTCATATGTGTTCTGAAGATGAACGAAGGTCTTACGGGGTTGGAACAACATCAAGGTGAGTAAATACTGTGGGTGTGGGCATCATTTTTGTGTGAACTATCCCTTTAACATCTTTCCATGGTTGAAACCGTGATTGAGGGATTACATGAGTCATGATATTAAGTTGTATAACTGGTATAACTAAAGAGTGCCAAAATGGAATTTATTGTTTTAATTTCGTGATACAATTGACAGAATTTGAAGCTGAGACTTTCAAACAGTCACACTCTCAGGTTTCATTTCAAAAGTAACAAAGCTTATTGTAATTATTGGATGGAGGCACGCTTGATGCTTAAAATAAGTTTTGATGTTTTGTCGATGCATCGCCTGAAATAGACTAAAAGATCTTGGATTTTGAATTCGATATTGGTTTATCATAATTGATGAAAATCGATTAATCAACATGGTCAACCCAGCCCTACGTTTTTTATTTTTTTAGATTATTTTCAATTTGTCAGCCATAGTTAAATGGACATTTAAAAAGGGCTTTGTATAGAACTAATGTGGTTGGAGTGCATCTATTAGTGTCTCACCAATACACACAAGGTCCATGACTGCATACATGCCATAGCAGATCTGGAACAGGATGTCACTGCGTTGCCATAGTGCATCTGGACTCAGTGCTGACCACAGCAGCCACGACACACTGGCCAATAGAAAGATGCCACCCAGCATCACTGCAATGACCTGAACCTTCTCCACCAGAGTCATGGTGACAGTCTGCCACTGGCAAAACATACAAACAAGGTCACCGGTCAGAGCTCCAGACGGCAACTAATAAACACAAATGTGACAAAATTATATATTTTTATCATTCTTTAATCTTGTCAGCATTGGCGGCAGCACAAGCTGTGTTGTCTGATTCATGAACAATGTTTTACTGAATCAGTCAAAACAAATCACAAAACAACTGTGAACTCGCTCGTTAAGGCAAGGCAAGTTTATTTATATAGCATATTCATACACAATGGTAATTCAAAGTGCTTTACATAGAAGAAATTAAAATAAATTAAAAAAATCAGAATAATTAAAACAGTTTAGAATATAAAAAATAAAATAGAGTAAATAATTAAAACAGTTTAGAATTACATTTTTAAAAAATAAAATACAGTAACAGTTGGACGAACAATGGCACAGTTTAGGCGCATTCACATCAGGGATGATAATTATATAATGTAAAGTTTTAATAATGGATCTAATTCTATAAGAATAGTGAAGTTCACACCACACCTATAATGACAATTACACTAAGGAATCCATTTTTTTACAATTTTATTTCCAGCTGATGAACAATGAAAACATTGACAGCCAATCACAATCCATCCAACTTCAAAGAGTTCCAGCATGTAAAGCGGCAGACAACGTTACTGCACCACAAACTTATAATAATGCTGGTGTGGATGTTAATGTTAATATCTTTATAGTTATTGTTCTTGGTGTGAATAGGCGTTTAGTCATTTGAATCAGTAAGTAAATTGTTTAGAGCAATTACTGAACCATGAATCATTTTTTGATTCAAAATGAACCAGGAACAAATACTGATTTACACATTTGCAAGACTTACATTATTCATTATATGTTATGTTTTTTTAAACAGGCATAACAATTACGAGTAACATTTATAATGGCATAAATACAATTAGTATCACAATTTGTGACGTCATCAAATGGAACATCTGAATAACAATTAAGCGATTTAATTTGTCAACTAAAAAGTATTTTGAATTAAAGTATAGTATATTTCTTAGTATTAAGTCCTGACCAATATATCATAAAGCAGCACTAATAGTGAAAATAGCATATTTTCTATTATATTTATTACACTTTTAAAGCTCACTATTTACACTGTTTAAATAGCAATAGATTCTGTTTACACTACGTAAACAGTAAAATACCAGTATTTTCTTTGCAATAAGTGTAAATCGTAGTTAGATGCTTTTTTATACTTATAAATATTTTCTTCCTTTTTATTGAAAATACATGCTTTTCCGGTCTGATCCCAGGTGAAAAAGACGTCCAATTAAGTGTATTAAAATGCATTACTTTTTAATACACTTAATTGGACGTCTTTTCCCTGGGATATGTGGTGGGAAAGGGAGAGTGTTCTGGTGCCACATGCCTAATCTAGCGTCTTCCATCATTTTGTCTGACCCAACCAGACATCAGTGGGCGGAGTTAGTGTAACTAGACACTCCTATATTATAAATCCCTGTGCTTACCTGTTGTGGTGGTTTGATATGTATAGGCAGTATGTTGAATCTGTAGTTGCAGAGTTCACAGCTCCAGGAGCCCTTCTCACTGATCCACTTGAGCAGACAATGCTGATGGGCATGTCGAACAGAACCAGCACACCGGCACGGGCTCAGCAGCTCCCCCTGCAACCAATCACAGCCAACACACACAATCAGCCAATCAAAACACACAATGATAAAACACAGACTGAGCTGGTGACTGATGGCTGTTTGAAGATGATTTGAGCATTGGTTTGTGGAACCATGTCGAAATCAGTAGAACATCTTGAGTGAATGAAACACTACACACAATGACGGAGATCTATCTCAGTGAGTGGATGGGAAATGATTCATCTGTGCATTCATGAATTATTTCAGAAACATCCTCATTTGGACCTGTAATGAGTCTGGAACTAAGTGGAACACTTTTGCACACACACACATACACAAACACAAGGCGCCTCGAGGAAGCACATTAGCTGCAGGAAGTGAAGAGCATTAGACATGAATGGAGCAGCACATATTCTAATGGATCTCACCAAACACACACACACACCACCACACTGTCTGTTTAAAGCATTACGAATCACTGAGGTTTCCGATATTCTAATAATTGCATGAATTATGTAGGCCCATAATCAATTTAAAAGATGTTTACATTACTCAGACTGCCCTCACACTTCAACAGTTGGATGTATAGTATTTATGAATTGCTATGTTGTACCTGTGAGCTTACACTTGAATTGCATTGGCCACACCTTACAGGAAGTTGAAACTGAAGTTGAATTGGAATGATAGGAAAATGAATTTACCAGTCTATGGAATTTACTGAATTGTAATTCAGTTATGAAATTCAACACATGTAGTGCATTATGGGAAACTGCTCTTCCACCCAGTCCACTAAAGTTATGTACACATTACTGCGCAAAAGTCTTATACACGTTAGTTACACACATTTGAAAAGGTTTTAAGCCAGTTATTTATTTATTTTGCTGTAGTGTGTCAGCATGAAATATCAGTTTACATGTCCAAACATTCCTTTTGCCATTAATTTTTTGCAATCCAGTGAGATTTTTGTATGAACAAGGAAGGAGTCTGATAACAGCAGATCTAATTTCACATCAAGTCCGTCTGGGATTACATGAAGAAACTAGACAATTAATGAAGAAACAGACTAAAACTGAGACAGACTAACCAGAAGAAATGTGGCACTGTCTAAAAGATGCAAAGTTACCTGAAAAACTATAAGTGTACCTAGAAAAAAGCTGTTTTAAACGCAGAGTGCTGCTAACACAATATTGATTTAGTTAATAAGTAAATTTATTTATGACGTTATTTTTGACAACTCCCTCACTTTACAGCATTTTTGCACAAGTGCCTAAAATTTTCACAGAATTGCTTGTGTTCTTACTCAAAACAAGTCGCCCTGGAAAAGCATCTGCTAAACTTCTTTTTCATTTACTACTTTAATTCAAACTTGGTTCAAATTCAGGAATTTATGGCATTCTCAATTCAATTCTGAATGGCGTACAATCCTGAAACAACTAAATACGTCGGTCTGACGCGTACATGCATAGCCCCAGAATAAATAGCGCAGACGGATGAAATGAACGGCCCTACTTCACCTGCTCGGCTCCCTGAAAGCAGATCCGACAGCCAGGGGTCGGGATGCAGCTCTCGTTGCTGCAACTGGAGCCCACAGTTTCCGTTTTCCCCGCGATGTCCTCACCCGGTGTGTCCGTTCCTGCACACTCACCATTCTCGTTCTCGATCTCTGTGATCGGATCAGCCGGCGGTGTTTGAGCTCCAGCGCCCGTCGGCAAGTCATCCCCGCTGAACTCACCGTCTCTCCCCACCGATTGGAGCAGAAACTGTGCGGCATCCACGGTCACGGTGGCGCCTCCCGGTGGCTCATCCTCCGTCTGCACGTGCAACGGACCCGCCTCTGCGTGCACATCCATGAATGACGGCACTAAGATCAGAATGAAATAGCAAAATTTGAGGTTTGAGCTCTTATGGGTCTCTATCAGATTTGCCACGGCTCTTCTCCCCTCTGGGACGCATAGGTCTGGCCATAGATCTGCGCCTCAAACCGCTTGCGTTCTTAGAAAGGCACACGCTTCTGTTGAAAGCTGCAGATGTCCGGGATGTGTGGCGCGATGTGCTCGGTGTCTCGTTTGCTGAAAGCAGCTTTTCCCGGAAGACACATTTCCGTCCGGGCGCGGTACTGGAACACCGAGCAGTGAAGGCACGTAACACTCATAACCACACAGCCAGCCTTCACATGAGAATCAAAAGCACCGTTTGAGAATATTATGACGGCGAGTATATGTGAACGTCTTGGCTGTTTCCAGCGGAAAAGTCGTTTGAGTAACGTTAACTATTCTATGGTAAACCCGCGAGCCACCCGCCCCGGAGCCACGCGATTATTGTCCTTTCGAAGATTTACCGTGGTGGTAACCATAGTTACCCACTTGGTAAAATGGTGCTAACTTTGTATTATGCCTAGTAGCCGATAACAGTAAACACTGTCATGACACGAATTTGTAAATTCTTACAGATGACACATTCTTAATAGCCTTTATTGAAGGCTGAATTGTGTCAGTTAAAGGAATAGTGCCATTAAAAGCTAAATTAATATTGCCTACAAATATATTGGCATTTGCTTTTGAAAGTGCCGGTCAATAGATACGTTTGACATTTCTATGTGCTCAATTCATTGTGTTTTTGTCCGAAATTTTCCATTAATATTAATCTCACGAATAATATTTTAGATAGTCAACTAATACGTTTTAAACAAAACACTGATTTGTGATTAGCATGTTTAAAGTAATAATAAATTGCACTTTTTGTTAATGGATCAGCAAACTGTTTACCTCAGCATGCCAACTCGATTACTGTTTATTTAGGGCATTGTAATAAAATTGTATTCAACTTTTTTTTTAACAGTGTTTGCTATTGTAGGCATATAAAAAGAAAACAGCTATGCGTGGGATTTACTTCTCTTTTCTACATTTCACAGGGTTTCAGCGGGGTCTTAAAAAGTCTAAAAAAGTCTAAAATTTCAAAATCACAATTTAAGGCCTTAAAAAGTCTTAAATTTGCTGAAGTATTGTGTTCTAGGTCTTAAATCTTTTTAAACGGGTCTTAATTTTCCTATGTCCATGTAAATCTCATTGAAATGATCCCACAGCACTTTGGATTGTTTTTTGTTTGTTTATTTTCATATTACGTAGTTGTAGTTCTTAATTTGCTGTATTACAACTACAAAATAGACCAACATGCAACAGCCAATCAGTTTTGAGGTTTTGTGTTATTGGCGGGTATCTCAGATACCACAGACAGACATAAAACAGATTTTATTCAGCTATGGGGAAGTGGAAGTTTAGCGATACTTGGCTTGAAAAATCTGAATTTAGGATCTGATTTTGCTGATTTGGATTTTGCTTTTGGATCAGAGCCAACACTAATAGCGGAGGTGCTCTGGGTTCTCCACACGTTGACAAGACACCAGTCCTACATTGTTTCAAACGATGTTTCCTTCAGGTGCGGGAAAGATAAAACGGCCTACATTACGCGCTTTGGAATAGGGGATTTTACAAAAACAGAAACGGAACAAATTTCCAAAATCACGTGACCGTTTGTATTGATTTTCGCTGAATGTTCAGTTTGAATAAATTAAATTACTTTGCGAATAATTTTGAGAACTCGTTGCACGTTTCCTTGGTACGTCTTAAATTTAATTCATAATGGTCTTAAAAAGGTCTTAAAAAGTCTTAAATTTGACTTTGTGAAACCTGCAGAAACCCTGATTTCAGCATTAATTTAGCATTAAGCTTATTTGTATTAGTAGAAAAAACCTTTAAAATTACCATGCTTTTGCACTCTCAGAGAATTATTATTATTATTTTTTGGCATTGCAAGTACAACAAAATTAGAGTAACAATCGACAGTGGTTTTTCATAAAGTGCAAAAGATCACCAATAAAAACAAAAACAGTTTGTTTACAGGCGCCGCAACAGATAACAAACAAAAAATGAATATCATGTGGAATCACTTAGGGCTGCAAAGTCCATTTGGAATTATTGTACAATAAAGAGTATAATTATGTGTGCTGCAACAATGCAGAGTGCAGTTCACAGATATTGCAGTTGTTGGGTAATATTAAATAGTGTTAGATGAGTAAGCTCGGCTCGCCTTTGTTTGGTTTTCCACTGAGTAAAAGTTGTACCTGTACCTGCTTTCGGGTAGTTCTTTGTATCACCTCCGGCGAGGTTCTGAGCGAGCTATGGCGAGCTGAGCCGATACTAAAAAGTGACGTGAAAACAATACCGACTGCTGATTGGTCAGAGAGAATCGTCACCATTCACTGCGTCATCATTGCACGTGCCAGATGGAGTATCCAGAATAACCCCGCAATTTTTAAATAGTTTGGCCAGAGATAGTTACTAAACTTACTACTATTATTATGGCAACTCGTAAGAATACGGCATGGTCAAACGAGGAGGTGCAGACTTTCCTTTGTTTGATTGCCGAAGAGAGGATCCAGTGAGAGCTTGATAGGGCAACAAGGAACGAAAGGCGTCGCTATGACGACCGGGTGCTATTTGTAAAACGGAGCGAAAAGCAAGCTGAGTTGAGGCGAGTCGAGCTGGCACTGGTAATGGAAAAGCACCATAACCGCCTGAAGTTGGCCATTCTAGTGGTTCTGGCTGGAAAAAATCTGTACCTCCTGCCCGATGCCAGTGACTACCTCGCACAGAGAACCTGTCAATCATGATGTCAGAGCACCGTTTTTTATAGCATCACATAACTAACTAAAACTAACTTTTTTTTTAAAACGAACACTTGAAATTGCATCAACGTGATAGAAACTACAGTAAATGAGTATATGTGAAGTGTAATTGAATTGTTTAGTTGGTTTCGCGTCCCATTGAATAACATGGGGAGGTGGGGTTTATGACCTATACTAGGACCGGTCACAGGGAGGCGATCGAGACGTTTTGGCTTCACTTTTTAGGGCTTGTGCGGCACGCTTGAAACTTGGCGGGTACAAGTATATTCTGGGAGTTGTTGTCTTTCATCCACATTAGCCAAACAGAGGTGAAGTATCCCTTTAAGAAAAGGGAAGTCCACGCTGCACCGATAAGGACAGATAGGCTAAGCGATATCATTGGAATGACTTTCAGAACCTTTCCAGTTGAACGATAAAATCCTTGAATCCACGATACTTTGTATCTTACATTGTTATATTATCTATAAAAGAGCGGTGGGAGAGTAGTAATTCTGACTTTATAACTTGCAATGTGATTTTATATCACACAATTCTGTGAAAATAAATCTGAATTGTGAAAAAAAAGATCGGATCCCTCGACAAAGTTTGTTTATTTGCCCCCTGAAGTCTAGATGCACTAGATGCTATTAGCCTATCATTAGTTATTTTTATAGTTGTATCGTTCTTTGTGTGAATGGGCCTTAGGGCAGGAGCAGCGAACTGTTGCTATAATTTTGTGTCACTTTTGTGGTTTGAAAACTATCCTTGTATGAAAAAGATTAGTTTGCTTGGAACATTATTATTTAGCCTTTAATAAAGACACACAATACTGCCATAACTGAAGACAACCAATTGTCTCAGTGGTCAGTGTTGTTTAAATCTATACATATTTGATATAATTATATTATCTAGATAAAAGAGCGGTGGGAGAGTAGTCTGAATTGGGTTCCAGCATGTTGTGCTGGTTCACACATTGAACTCATTGCGCCAGCCGCGAGTGTTTCCAAGTCCACAAGGATCGCATCAGTTGATTCGCTATTTTGCTTACCAACATCTTGTGCGTGAACACCACATCTTGACCCATTTGTCTGTGCACTCGCTCATCTGTTCAGATGATGTCCTGTGAGGACAGCGATTGGCTCTTGTCTCAGACCTTCCCCGAGGTGATTGGACGAGTGATTAACACCCAGTTTGTAACCTCTACAGTGAACTTCCTACCGCTCTGATCAGTGACACGCTTGCGAGATCCTTATATCACCTCACCAGGGAGAAACACTTCTCAGTTGTGGTTGGAACTTGGAGGAGTAAAAAAACTCAAATAAAAAAAATAATGTATGTAAAGATCATAAACATTTATACATATTCATACATTTTCAGTGTTTTTCAATTGAATGCTGTTATTCTGTCTAAAACAAAGTCAACTATTCCAAGTGAAACTGTCCAGGTGTGTAGGCCTATATGTAAATGAGTTCCCTGTGATTGGTCCAAACATTCAGGTGTCTTTTTAGAGCTAAGCATTTAAGACATTGTTTGTAATTTGCTATTTTATTTATTTATAATTTCCATTTCGAAGGAAAACACAGACTTTCTAGAACGCAATTGCGACATAGCCTATATCACACAATTCTGATTTTATCCCAGTTCTGACTTTATAACTTGCAATGTGATTTTATATCACACAATTCTGTGAAAAAAAATCTGAATTGTGAAAAAAAAGACGGATCCCTCGACAAAGTTTGTTTATGGGCCCCCAGAAGTCTAGATGCACTGGATGCTATTAGCCTATCATTAGTTATTTTTATAGTTGTATCGTTCTTTGTGTGAATGGGCCTTAGGGCAGGAGCAGCGAACTGTTGCTATAATTTTGTGTCACTTTTGTGGTTTGAAAACTATCCTTGTATGAAAAAAGATTAGTTATGCTTGGAACATTATTATTTAGCCTTTAATAAAGACACACAATACTGCCATAACTGAAGACAACTAATTGTCTCAGTGGTCAGTGTTGTTTAAATCTATAAATATTTGATATAATTATATTATCTGATAAAAGAGCGGTGGGAGAGTAGTCTGAATTGGGTTCCAGCATGTTGTGCTGGTTCACACATTGAACTCATTGCGCCAGCCGCGAGTGTTTCCAAGTCCACGAGGATCGCATCAGTTGATTCGCTATTTTGCTTACCAACGTCTTGTGCGTGAACACCACAGTCTTGACCCATTTGTCTGTGCACTCGCTCATCTGTTCAGATGATGTCCTGTGAGGACAGCGATTGGCTCTTGTCTCAGACCTTCCCCGAGGTGATTGGACGAGTGATTAACACCCAGTTTGTAACCTCTACAGTGAACTTCCTACCGCTCTGATCAGTGACACGCTTGCGAGATCCTTATATCACCTCACCAGGGAGAAACACTTCTCAGTTGTGGTTGGAACTTGGAAGAGTAAAAAAAACTTTAATGTAAAAAAAAATGTATGTAAAGATCATAAACATTTATACATATTCTTCTACATTTTCAGTGTCTTCTAATTGAATGCTGTTATTCTGTCTAAAACAAAATCAACTATTCCAAGTGAAATTGTCCAGGTGTGTAGGCCTATATGTAAATGAGTTCCCTGTGATTGGTCCAAACATTCAGGTGTCTTTTTAGAGCTAAGAATTTAAGATATTGTTTGTAATTAGATTTTTTTTATTTAACCTTCACGTTCTGTTGTGATTGTACAGTCTAATGTTTTGTTTTCCTGTATCCTAAATGGTACCTGTATCAAGATATGTGAAGTCACCTCCTACTTTTTTTCTTAGAATTGCGAGATTTAAAGTCATGCTTCAATTGCGACATAGCCTATATCACACAATTCTGACTTTATCCCAATTGCGAGTTTATATCTCGCAAATCTGACTTTATAACTTGCAATGCGATTTTACTTTGATTAAAAAAAACACTCATTGTGTTTGACTCATTTTCACAATAAAAACATTTATTGTGTTGTTGGTTAGTGAAAATCCTCTGAAAGAACAAATGAAGGAGTTGGGGGTCATTTTGGGGTTTATATGAATGCACTGACAGGGGCCCCGTCGACAAAGTTTGTTTATGGGCCACAGAAGTCTAGATGCACTGGATGCTATTATCATTAGTTATCTTTATAGTTATAGCTATCATTCTTTGTGTGAATGGGCCTTAGGCTTAGCCTGGCATGCCAGACCTACATCAAGATGTTAGGTCTGGAAACTCTTCATTGACAGGGCTCAATCAAAGGGCGGGATAAACGGTTGTCTTTCAAATTCTCTCTGCACGCAATTGGATAGCGCTAAAGCCAATCAGAGCATGAAGAATGTGACATACTCAGCGGAGCAAGTTGATAAATTATTAAACTTTTACCGTATCTAGTCCAGCTGTCAACATTGAACATTGAAAATAAGGGAGATTTACCGGAATCCATCCCCAAAATAAGGGATTTTTTACACGACCCACAAACTTTAAGAATAAAACACTAATCATTAAAAGTCTAAAGAGTTTATAACTAGCTACATATGTGTGAGAGAGAAAGACAGTATATATGTGTGCGTGTGTGTATGAGAGAGCAAGAGACAGTGCGTCATTAAAAAAATAATATCAACTCTACCGCTTCAACCCGCCAACTCTATACACGATGTGATTGGCCCGGCCAGAGTTGGGCCTTTCCAGCTAAACCGTCTATGGAGAGTTGCTAGACCACACTTTGCGGCAAAATAATTTTTGCTGCCGCTAGGGTGCGTCTAGATTTCTCAGGCTACCTTAGGGTGGGAGCAGCAAACTTGCTATAATTTTGTCACTTTTGTGGTTTGAAAAAAAAAAGTTTGCTTGGAACATTGTTATTTAGCCTTTTAATAAAGACACACAATACTCGCCACTACTGAAGACAATTGTCTCAGTTGTCAGTGTTGTTTAAATCTATAAATATTTGATATAATTATATTATCTAGTAAAAGAGCGGTGGGAGAGTAGTCTGAATTGGGTTCCAGCATGTTGTGCTGGTTCACACATTGAACTCATTGCGCCAGCCGCGAGTGTTTCCAAGCCCACGAGGATCGCATCAGTTGATTCGCTATTTTGCTTACCAACGTCTTGTGCGTGAACACCACGTTTTGACCCAATTTCCTGTGCACTCGCTCATCTGTTCAGATGATGTCCTGTGAGGACAGCGATTGGCTCTTGTCTCAGACCTTCCCCGAGGTGATTGGACGAGTGATTAACACCCAGTTTGTAACCTCTACAGTGAACTTCCTACCGCTCAGATCAATGATTCACTTGCGAGATCCTTATATCACCTCACCAGGGAGAAACACTTCTCAGTTGTGGTTGGAACTTGGAGGAGTAAAAAAACTCAAATAAAAAAAATAATGTATGTAAAGATCATAAACATTTATACATATTCATACATTTTTCAGTGTTTTTCAATTGAATGCTGTTATTCTGTCTAAAACAAAGTCAACTATTCCAAGTGAAACTGTCCAGGTGTGTAGGCCTATATGTAAATGAGTTCCCTGTGATTGGTCCAAACATTCAGGTGTCTTTTTAGAGCTAAGCATTTAAGACATTGTTTGTAATTTGCTATTTTATTTATTTATAATTTCCATTTCGAAGAAAACAGACTTTCTAGAACACAATTGCGACATAGCCTATATCACACAATTCTGATTTTATCCCAGTTCTGACTTTATAACTTGCAATGTGATTTTATATCACACAATTCTGTGAAAAAAAATCTGAATTGTGAAAAAAAACGACGGATCCCTCGACAAAGTTTGTTTATGGGCCCCCAGAAGTCTAGATGCACTGGATGCTATTAGCCTATCATTAGTTATTTTTATAGTTGTATCGTTCTTTGTGTGAATGGGCCTTAGGGCAGGAGCAGCGAACTGTTGCTATAATTTTGTGTCACTTTTGTGGTTTGAAAACTATCCTTGTATGAAAAAAGATTAGTTATCTTGGAACATTATTATTTAGCCTTTAATAAAGACACACAATACTGCCATAACTGAAGACAACTAATTGTCTCAGTGGTCAGTGTTTACATGTATAATATCTATAATTATATTATCGATAAAAGAGCGGTGGGAGAGTAGTCTGAATTGGGTTCCAGCATGTTGTGCTGGTTCACACATTGAACTCATTGCGCCAGCCGCGAGTGTTTCCAAGTCCACGAGGATCGCATCAGTTGATTCGCTATTTTGCTTACCAACGTCTTGTGCTTGAATACCCAGTTTTGACCCATTTGTCTGTGCACTCACTCATCTGTTCAGATGATGTCCTGTGAGGACAGCGATTGGCTCTTGTCTCAGACCTTCCCCGAGGTGATTGGACGAGTGATTAACACCCAGTTTGTAACCTCTACAGTGAACTTCCTACCGCTCTGATCAGTGACACGACTTGCGAGATCCTTATATCACCTCACCAGTGAGAAACACTTCTCAGTTGTGGTTGGAACTTGGAGGAGTAAAAAAAAACTTTTATGTAAAAAAAAAATGTATGTAAAGATCATAAACATTTATAAATATTCTTCTACATTTTTCAGTGTCTTCTAATTGAATGCTGTTATTCTGTCTAAAACAAAATCAACTATTCCAAGTGAAATTGTCCAGGTGTGTAGGCCTATATGTAAATGAGTTCCCTGTGATTGGTCCAAACATTCAGGTGTCTTTTTAGAGCTAAGAATTTAAGATATTGTTTGTAATTTTTTTTTATTTAACCTTCACGTTCTGTTGTGATTGTACAGTCTAATGTTTTGTTTTCCTGTATCCTAAACGGTACCTGTATCAAGATATGTGAAGTCACCTCCTACTTTTTTCTTAGAATTGCGAGATTTAAAGTCATGCTTCAATTGCGACATAGCCTATATCACACAATTCTGACTTTATCCCAATTGCGAGTTTATATCTCGCAAATCTGACTTTATAACTTGCAATGCGATTTTTTATTGATTATAAAAACACTCATTGTGTTTGACTCATTTTCACAATAAAAACATTTATTGTGTTGTTGGTTAGTGAAAATCCTCTGAAAGAACAAATGAAGGAGTTGGGGGTCATTTTGGGGTTTATATGAATGCACTGACAGGGGCCCCGTCGACAAAGTTTGTTTATGGGCCACAGAAGTCTAGATGCACTGGATGCTATTATCATTAGTTATCTTTATAGTTATAGCTATCATTCTTTGTGCGAAAGGGTATATTGAAATGTCTACTTGTAAATAGAACGATTCAAAACGAAAGAAAACGTAATGCTCTCTGCTTATGAAATGAACTGTGCGTTTCTCTCTGGCGCATGCACCTGCGAAGATCGCGCAGCATCGTCAACTTCATCTTTATTAATAAACAATTAAAATGTCTCCTTGCTATATATTTGTTCTTTGTGACAGCTTTTTATTTTCGGCAGCGCCGCTGCTACCCTTAGGCTAAAGCGTTAAATTACAAGTTACAAGCCCACCACCGCATCAAAAACATGATTGCGTGATAAAAACATGAAAAATACTAGGCTACCTAAACATAGCCTAACTGTTTAGAAAAAAAAAACACAGAACGAATAGCCTAATGCGCATACGTCCATCTCTTTTGTTTGAAATGGAAAAAATATAGCTGCTACTGACCTATCTATAAAAAAAAAGGTTTGACTATCAGTCGACTACGGCAAAATCTAACGAATCAGATTCGACTATGAAAATCCTTAGTCGAAAACAGCCCTAGTGAAGTGTAATTGAATTGTTTAGCTTGGTCTCGCGTCCCGTTGAATAACATGCGTGGAGGTGGGGTTTATGACCTATACTAGGACCTGTCACAGGGAGGCGATCTGGAGACGTTTTGGCTTCACTTTTAAGGGCTTGTGTGGCACGCTTGGTCCCACATCATGTTCTAAACCCACCCATAGAGGGTGGAATCTCACTCACAGAATGTACACATAGTTGGAAGCTACGCTTGAAGGCTCTTGTTCTGTGGAGAAAGCTGAGTAACTTACAATTACTCAGACTCATCTCAGACCCGGGCAGACTCATCTCGGAGACTCACTAGTAGCCTAGACTTGTTGTTTAACTACTGCGCTCTGTTACCGGTAAGCACACAGTGTGTGTGTGTGTGTAAGTATATTATGGGAGTTGTTGTCTTTCATCCACATTAGCCAAACAGAGGTGAAGTATCCCTTTAAGAAAGGGAAGTCCACGCTGCACTGATAAGGACAGATAGGCTAAGCGATATCATTGGAATGACTTTCAGAACCTTTCCAGTTGAACGATAAAATCCTTGAATCCACGATACTTTATATCTTACATTGTTATATTATCTAGATAAAAGAGCAGTGGGAGAGTAGTCTGAATTGGGTTCCAGCATGTTGTGCTGGTTCACACATTGAACTCATTGCGCCAGCCGCGAGTGTTTCCAAGTCCACGAGGATCGCATCAGTTGATTCGCTATTTTGCTTACCAACGTCTTGTGCGTGAACACCACGTTTTGACCCAATTTGCCTGTGCACTCGCTCATCTGTTCAGATGATGTCCTGTGAGGACAGCGATTGGCTCTTGTCTCAGACCTTCCCCGAGGTGATTGGACGAGTGATTAACACCCAGTTTGTAACCTCTACAGTGAACTTCCTACCGCTCTGATCAATGACGCGCTTGCGAGATCCTTATATCACCTCACCAGTGAGAAACACTTCTCAGTTGTGGTTGGAACTTGGAGGAGTAAAAAAACTCAAATAAAAAAAATAATGTATGTAAAGATCATAAACATTTATACATATTCACTACATTTTCAGTGTTTTTCAATTGAATGCTGTTATTCTGTCTAAAACAAAGTCAACTATTCCAAGTGAAACTGTCCAGGTGTGTAGGCCTATATGTAAATGAGTTCCCTGTGATTGGTCCAAACATTCAGGTGTCTTTTTAGAGCTAAGCATTTAAGACATTGTTTGTAATTTGCTATTTTATTTATTTATAATTTCCATTTCGAAGAAAACAGACTTTCTAGAACGCAATTGCGACATAGCCTATATCACACAATTCTGATTTTATCCCAATTCTGACTTTATAACTTGCAATGTGATTTTATATCACACAATTCTGTGAAAAAAAATCTGAATTGTGAAAAAAAAGACGGATCCCTCGACAAAGTTTGTTTATGGGCCCCCAGAAGTCTAGATGCACTGGATGCTATTAGCCTATCATTAGTTATTTTTATAGTTGTATCGTTCTTTGTGTGAATGGGCCTTAGGGCAGGAGCAGCGAACTGTTGCTATAATTTTGTGTCACTTTTGTGGTTTGAAAACTATCCTTGTATGAAAAAAGATTAGTTATGCTTGGAACATTATTATTTAGCCTTTAATAAAGACACACAATACTGCCATAACTGAAGACAACTAATTGTCTCAGTGGTCAGTGTTGTTTAAATGTATAAATATTTGATATAATTATATTATCTAGATAAAAGAGCGGTGGGAGAGTAGTCTGAATTGGGTTCCAGCATGTTGTGCTGGTTCACACATTGAACTCATTGCGCCAGCCGCGAGTGTTTCCAAGTCCACGAGGATCGCATCAGTTGATTTGCTATTTTGCTTACCAACGTCTTGTGCGTGAACACCACGTCTTGACCCATTTGTCTGTGCACTCGCTCATCTGTTCAGATGATGTCCTGTGAGGACAGCGATTGGCTCTTGTCTCAGACCTTCCCCGAGGTGATTGGACGAGTGATTAACACCCAGTTTGTAACCTCTACAGTGAACTTCCTACCGCTCTGATCAATGATTCACTTGCGAGATCCTTATATCACCTCACCAGGGAGAAACACTTCTCAGTTGTGGTTGGAACTTGGAGAGAGTAAAAAAAACTCAAATGTAAAAAAAATAATGTATGTAAAGATCATAAACATTTATACATATTCTTCTACATTTTCAGTGTTTTCTAATTGAATGCTGTTATTCTGTCTAAAACAAAATCAACTATTCCAAGTGAAACTGTCCAGGTGTGTAGGCCTATATGTAAATGAGTTCCCTGTGATTGGTCCAAACATTCAGGTGTCTTTTTAGAGCTAAGAATTTAAGATATTGTTTGTAATTAGATTTTTTTTATTTAACCTTCACGTTCTGTTGTGATTGTACAGTCTAATGTTTTGTTTTCCTGTATCCTAAATGGTACCTGTATCAAGATATGTGAAGTCACCTCCTACTTTTTTCTTAGAATTGCGAGATTTAAAGTCATGCTTCAATTGCGACATAGCCTATATCACACAATTCTGACTTTATCCCAATTGCGAGTTTATATCTCGCAAATCTGACTTTATAACTTGCAATGCGATTTTACTTTGATTAAAAAAAACACTGATTCTAAAAACATTTATTGTGTTGTTGGTTAGTGAAAATCCTCTGAAAGAACAAATGAAGGAGTTGGGGGTCATTTTGGGGTTTATATGAATGCACTGACAGGGGCCCCGTCGACAAAGTTTGTTTATGGGCCACAGAAGTCTAGATGCACTGGATGCTATTATCATTAGTTATCTTTATAGTTATAGCTATCATTCTTTGTGTGAATGGGCCTTAGGCTTAGCCTGGGCATGCCAGACCTACATCAAGATGTTAGGTCTGGAAACTCTTCATTGACAGGGCTCAATCGAGGGGCGGGAGTAAACGGTTGTCTTTCAAATTCTCTCTGCACGCAATTGGATAGCGCTAAAGCCAATCAGAGCATGAAGAATGTGACATACTCAGCGGAGCAAGTTAATAAATTATTAAACTTTTACCGTATCTAGTCCAGCTATCAACATTGAACATTGAAAATAAGGGAGATTTCCGAATCCATCCCCAAAATAAGGGGTTTTTTACACGACCCACAAACTTTAAGAATAAAACACTAATCATTAAAAGTCTAAAGAGTTTATAACTAGCTACATATGTGTGAGAGAGAAAGACAGTATATATGTGTGCGTGTGTGTGTATGAGAGAGCAAGAGACAGTGCGTCATTAAAAAAATAATATCATAGAGAATGTTTAAATACTATAATATCAGCTTACGAGGGAAACGGAGGCGGAGTAGTGCTTGCTTGAGATGATTCGGGAGAGGTCCGTGCACCTATACCGATCAGAGCACGCGCTGACACGGAGTAAAGCCTTTATCCTCGACGCCACAGCACGACTGCGGATCGTTTTGCCACAGCTTTTTTGTAACAGCGCGAGGATGAACGACTAAAACCGAGTATGTCCAAGCTTGCTCTTACCGTCTCAACTCTGTCGTCATTATGTTAAGCCCGCCCGCCAACTCTATACACGATGTGATTGGCCCGGCCAGAGTTGGGCCTTTCCAGCTAAACCGTCTATGGAGAGTTGCTAGACCACACTTTGCGGCAAAATAATTTTTTGCTGCCGCTAGGGTGCGTCTAGATTTCTAGGCTACCTTAGGGTGGGAGCAGCAAACTTGCTATAATTTTGTCACTTTTGTGGTTTGAAAAAAAAAAGTTTGCTTGGAACATTGTTATTTAGCCTTTTAATAAAGACACACAATACTGCCACTACTGAAGACAATTGTCTCAGTGGTCAGTGTTGTTTAAATCTATAAATATTTGATATAATTATATTATCTATAAAAGAGCGGTGGGAGAGTAGTCTGAATTGGGTTCCAGCATGTTGTGCTGGTTCACACATTGAACTCA